>QRFJ01000318.1:199935-490126 GCA_006176705.1 Cocos nucifera
CTTTCCATGAAAGGTTCTAAAGGCTCAGTGCTTGCTATGGAACAGACTTCTTCTAAGAGAAAATCTTTTGAAAAGAAGAAGTTCGTGAAAAAGCAGAAGATGGAAGGAGGAAAGAAAAAGAAGGCAGAGTTGAAAAAGAAGACTGCTGATAAAGAAAAATATTTTCATTGCAACACTGATGGCCACTGGAAGCGGAACTGCCTTTTATACCTAGCCATCCTGAAGAATAAGGAGGTAGGTCCTTCTGAAGGTATGCTCGTTATTGAATCTAACCTTACGGTATCTTCTGCATCCAGTTGGATACTTGACTCTAATTTTAGTGCTCATTTGTGCACTTCCATGCAGGGTCTGAGGATAGCAGGAGGTTGAGGGATGGTGAGATGATCCTATGCACAGAAAATGGAGCAAGGATTGCTGCTGTGGCCATGAAAACCTATCCTCTTTGACTACCATCTGGTTTAGATTTAGTACTTTGGGATTGTTATTATGTGCCTATAGCAAGCAGGAATTTGATTTCTATTTCATGTTTAGTACAAGAAGGCAATATAATTAGTTTTCTTAAGGACCATTGTAACATTCTTTATGAAAGAAATAAAATTGCAAGTGGTTTTCTTATTAACAGTCTTTACCAGTTACATATTTATGTATCTATTTTTAATATCGAGCAAAATGTGAATGTCATAAAACTAAAATGACCCAGGGATAGTCCAAACGATAGGTATCTATGGCACCTTAGACTAGGTCATATAGCAGAAGATATGATTAACAAATTGAAGAAAATCGAACTATTGAGTCCATTGACTTTCGAGTCATATCCAATTTATGAATCATGTCTTCATGGCAAAATGACTAAACTTTCTTTTATGGGACATGGAGAAAGGGCCACTGATTTACTTGCCCTAGTACATACTGATGTGTGCGGCCCATTTGATGTGCCAACTAGAGGCAATTTTGTCTACTTCATAACCTTCACCGATGATTTATCTCGGTATGGGTATGTGTATCTTATGAGACACAAGTCTGAAGCCTTTGAAAGTTTAAAAAATTCAGACATGAAGTAGAAAAGCAAATTAGAAAACCCATTAAGGTTCTTCGATCAGATCAAGGAGGTGAATACCTTAGTCAAAAATTTCTGAACTATCTCAAGCTTAATGGCATAGTCTCTCAATGGACTCCATCTGAAATACCTCAACGCAACGAGATTTCAGAATGGAGAAATTAGACCCTATTAGATATGGTTCGATCCATGATGAGCTTCACAAATCTTTCTGATTTTCTTTGGGGACACAGTTTGTTAACTGCTATATATTTACTGAATAGGATTCCTTCTAAAACCATTCCTACCACACCATATGAGATATGGCATGGTAAGAAACTAAGTCTGAGTTATCTTAGAATTTGGGGTTGTCCGGCTTATGTCAAAAGACAATAAGCGGATAAGTTAGATTATAGGTTCTTTAGAGCTCGATTCATAGGATATTCTAAAGAGTCATTAGGATATTATTTCTACATTCCAGAAGATCATAATGTGATTGTGAGTTGACATGCCATCTTTCTTGAAAAATAATTTATTCAAGATGACGGCATCGGAAAGCAGATCAAGCTAGAAGAGAAAGTCTCCCAAGAGCAAAGAGCTAAGGACCATTTGGAACCAAATCAGGTTGAGCCAATACAATCACTATCTCCTCCACCTCGAAGATCGAAAAGAGTTTTCTGTCCCCCTGAGAGGTACTTAGGTGCTATTTCAAAGAAAGTAGAGAAAATGCTCCTCATAGGTAATGGAGTTCATGGTGATCCCAAAATCTATAACGAGACGATATCAGATATTGACTTCAAGAAATGGTTAGAGGCAATGAAGTCAAAAATTGACTCGATGCACTCAAACCAAGTCTGGACCTTAGTAGATCCATCAGAAGGTATAGTACCTATTGGGTGTAAATGGATCTACAAGAGAAAGATTAGTGTAGATGGAAATGTGGAGACGTTCAAAATCAGATTAGTGGCAAAAGGTTATAGTCAGCACGAAGGCATTGACTATCAGAATACCTTTTCGCTAGTAGCCATGCTTAAATCTATTCACACATTGCTTGCTATTGCAGTCTATTTCAATTATGAAATATGATAAATGGATGTGAAAACAACATTCTTAAATGAATATCTTGAGAAAGATATTTATATGGAATAGCCGCTTAATTTCACATTCAGTGATACTGATCACAAAGTATGCAAGCTGCAAAGATCCATATATGGACTTAAGTAAGCATCTCGGAGCTGAAATACTCATTTTAATGATGTGATCAAATTATTTGGTTTCATCAAGAATGAGGAGAAATCATGTATTTTTAGAAAGGTCAGTGGGAGTGCTATTATCTTTCTCGTACTGCACATGGATGATATCCTCCTTATTGAGAATGATATTTCTATATTGACCATGGTTAAAATGTGGTTATCTAAGGAATTCTCCATGAAAGACCTAGGAAAAGCATCCTTCATTCTTGGAATCAAAGTCTATAGAGATAGACCCAATAGAATGCTAGGTCTTTCATAGAAGAAGTACATAGAAAAGGTGTTAAAAAGATTTAGCATGAAAAACTCCAAGAAAGGTTTGGTACCCTTCAGACATGGCATTCATCTTTCCAAGAAGATGTGCCCTAGCACACCTGAGGAGATAGAATGCATGAGCAAGATCCCTTATGCTTCTGCAATAGGAAGCCTCATGTATGCTATTTTATGTACACGACCTGATATAGTCCATGCTGTGAGTGTCACGAGCAGATATCAGTCGAATCCTAATGAAGAACACTGAACTTCTATGAAATGTATCCTTAAGTACTTAAGAAGAACTAAGGATATGTTCTAAATTTTTGGTAATGGAGAACTCTAAGTCCAAGGATATACAGACTTGAATTTTATGTCCGATATAGATGATCGAAAGTCAACATTTGAAAATCTATTTATGTGTAATAGTGGAGCTGTCAATTGGAAGAGTTCCAAACAGACAGTAATAGCAGATTCCACCATGGAAGTAGAATACATCGCTGCGTCAGAAGCTGCAAAGGAGGCATTTTGGTATAAGAAGTTTGCCGTAGAAATTGGAGTGATGCCTTCAGATGCCATTCCTCTATACTGTGACAATAATGGCACCATAGTCCTTGCTAAGGAGCTAAGGTTTTACTAGAAATCCAAACACATCGAGCGGCGATACCATCTTATCCGCGATTACCTCAAGAAGGGATACGTCGAGGTCAAGAGAGTTGACTCCACAGATAATGCAGCAGACCCACTTACAAAATCATTGGGCTAGCAAAAGATTGAAGCTCACCTTGAGAAGATGGGACTTAGATTTGTAGTCAATTGGCTTTAGGTCAAGTGGGAGTTTGTTAGATATGTGTGTCCTAGAAGTTAGAATTGGCTGACACTTGTTATACACTTCTAAGGGCAAAACTATAATTTTGACTATAAATAATAAAATAAATTATTTTCTATCACAATGTGTATTTAGTGTCTATGATACATCCCTTGAGATAATGACAATGATAATTCTTATTTTCAAGAGTTAAAAATTTAAGACATGAATTTTCATTATTAACTCATAAAATGCTTCTGACCGTAGGATCATCATGAGGATGGTGATTGATTCGAAAGGTTGGTGTACAATCACTTTTTTATAGTAGATGAGTCTTGAGTCTACGATGTAGAGATACCAAAGCGAGAGTATAGGTACTAGTTAAAAAATGAGGGTACTGAGCGTAACCACCTTGAGCAGTCATTAGGAAGTCTACCTTCTCGTCGATGACTGGCTTGAAGCTGCAGTTTGTGTCTGATTCTTTGACCTGAGGTGCATCGATAGTTCACCTTGAGGATGTTATAGTTTGACTACACCATGACTCGGTCTCCTAGCCATTTGAAATCGTGAGGTGTATGTTGGCTATAGCATGTTCATTGTAGGAATTAGATTGCACCAAGAAGGAATCTATCTACCTTGATAGATGAGGAGTAGCCCAATGATGATCATGAGAATCAAGTCAATAAGCCCATGGCCATGACAGAGTGAAATAATAGAAAGAGTTTCTATTAAGATTTTCACATTGGACTTGAATCAAATGATTAATCATATGATGGATGTTAGGGTTTGACGAGTTCACCTTAACCCTAATTCGATCAGAGTTCAAGATAGAAGAACTTAATCACACAGGTAACTGCACTAAGAGGTTTGTTTTCAATTCTGATGGATTGCCATCATATGCTGCTAGGTGTCACTAGTGGATTTTGAGAGCAATTAGAATGATTTAGATGATCAATCATACTAATTATCTGAATCAGAAAAGTTCTGATCCATCGAAAGGTATTTTGATGATGTTGATGATAGAGATCGCGACATATCTCATTATCATATAGAACTAAACCTAACTAGATCACACAAATAAGGATTTGGATCTGGATATCATTAATTGGACTAACTTAGGTCAATTGATTTGAATTAGATTCAATCATTAAAAGTTGTCTCAACTGAGCCAAATATGTTTAGACTCACTCAGATATTTTTACTTAGTCTGACTGGAGCTTGTCTAGGTCAGAAAAGGATTATCTTAATTTATGAGATGAATTTGAGACAACACCTGCCATTTTTCGTCATCTGCTAAATCTTGTCTTTTAACTTTAGTCAAACATTGACCTTTGACACTTAGACATCTACCTATGTATCAAACCATCATAGGAGAAAATATTTGGATTAGTCCACCTACTAAAAGGCAAGAGGATAAGGGGCACATGCCTAGGGAGGTGTGTGCCCATGGATTGTGATGCCTGGAGTCCCAAACAGATGGGACTCCAGGTTGCTTCAGGGTTTCTACCTAGGTGGCGCCAAAGACTAGACTTTGATCAATCTTGGTGCCATCTAAGGATGATTCAAAGGGGCTCTCATCTAATTGAATCAGGTGATGTCATCCCATTAATCAGATTTAGATTTGATTGCATGAAGCGACATGATTGACCGGGATGATGTGGCACTGCATGGCGCAGCAGGGTCTATATAAACCCTGTCTGCACCTAAGATTCAGATCTCTAGCCCATTGCCCATGCCACAAGACTGCTCCTCTCCCTTCTCCATGCCATCTTCAGGTCTTCTCTCTCCTATCCATGCCCAAGAACCTTTGGGCTTCAGTTTGATGCAATCAAAGCAAGAGAAAGGCGATGAGAAAGGAAGAAGGCAGCACTGCTGCAAGAGATGACACCCGATCTTCAAAAGAAATTTTGAAGATCCTCCAAATCAGATTCAGATCTAATATTTGGAGAAGTGATAAAGAAGGAGAAGATCTTCAGATCCTATCTAAATGGATATTGATAGAGGCCAAGCATTTGCATGGCTAGATCCAGAACTTCAGGAAAACATCAGGATCATCATAGGATAATCTGATTATCCGCTACAAGGTAAAATTAATTTAGATTTAATTTATCTTTTATTTTTATTTTATTTTTTTATTAGATAAATAATATCAGATCCAAAAAGTCTTAGATCTGATCTGAATCCAAGAGAAAATTTTTTGAAATATCTCTCTTGATCCAATCAGATTTGAACAAATCTGACCTAGGAAATAGGATTTTTCCTTCAGGCAGCTCTGAATCGCTTCGTGTCAAGGTTGGTGGAGTGCTGTATGCCCTTCTTCTATTTCCTCAAGCAGCCCAAGAACTTCAACTAAACTCCTGAGTGTTAGCAGGCTCCTGAAGAATTGAAGAGCTATCTCAGTTCACCCCCATTGCTAGCCAAACTTGAACCTAGAGAAGAGCTATTCTTGTATCTCATCGTATCTCCTATAGCTATTAGAGCCATACTGGTCAAGAAAGAAGTTAAAGTTCCGAAGCCAATCTACTATATAAGCAGAGTCTTGAGGGATGCAGAAATAAGGTATACCAAATTAGAAAAACTAATCTATGCTTTGTTGATTACAGCTAGAAAATTTTGGCATTATTTCTAAGGGCACATGATTACTCTCCTCACTGATCAACCTATCAAGGTAGTTCTTCATCGACCCGATACCTCCAGTAGGATGGCAAAGTGGGCGATTGAGCTGACCAAATTTGACATCTATTTCCAACCTCGACCATCCATTAAAGCTTAAATACTAGTTAATTTTATAGTGGAATGTGCTATTCTGAAGGAGACTGAACCAGAGCACCAAGAAGTTTTTATCTCTGGCACCCTTGAAGAAAAGGCTAATCTTTCTGAAAACTTTTGGGTGCTGTATGTGGATGGTTCATCCAATGCTTCTAGGGTAGGCACGGGCTTGATCCTCATCAATTTGAAAGGAGTGATAGTGGAGTATGCATTATGCTTTGACTTTCCTGCCACTAATAATGAAGCATAGTATGAAGCCCTGATTGTAGGACTAAGGATAGCTAAAGAGTTGGAAGTATGACATCTAAAGGTTTACAGTAACTCTCAGCTGTGTGAGGATTTGTGGTACTCCCAAGCCTTGGAAGGCCATGAGAGGAGTCAGGGGGTTGGCTTCGGAGATTTCGGGGGCTTGGTTGGTGCTGTGAAAACCTAGAATACAAGATGAAGTAAGAAACCAAAGTTGGAGAATCAAGACTGCAGAAAGAAGATTTTCTGCAGGTTAGTCGGCTCGGTCCAAAATTGGATTGGCTAAGTCTCAGAGCATAGGCAAAATAGAGAGCTACGCATTCGGGACTGCTGGCATGGAACTGAACTGGGCTGGCTCAGTTTCAGACTAAGCCGACCTAATGGAACTTAGCCAGCTTAGTGCTGAGACTGAGCTGGCTCAGTGTGAGGGTAGAGTTACGTGAGGGTCTGTTTTGGGCTAGGATCTTGGTTGATCTTAGGGGTCTTAAGGCTTGATTTGAGAGGTCTTAAGGTGGCTAATTCATATATGGGTTGGATCTGGATCTAGAGGATGAGAGCATGTGAGACTTAGGCTCGGTGAGTGCTTTCATATATTGGGTTAGCCAGGGGAGTTTTTTTAATCGAGCCTAATGGCTATGTATAAATACATAGATTGTATTAGAATTTCAGAATGTTGTGGAATACAGACCTTTTCTCCCTCAACTTTCTTCTTCTCTTCTCTCTAGAGTTTTCACCCTAGGGTTCTTGAAGAAGGTCTAGATAAGGGGGGTGTCTCCCTCAAGCCCAAGGAGGGAGGCACCCCATCACAGATTCAGGTGGAGGATCAATAGTTTGTTGCCCATAGAGAACATCACAGATTTCTTCAGATCCATGCTAAAGATCAGGAGCTTCCGCAACATGGTATCGGAGTTTGTGATGCCAAGGATGATTGACATTCGAGCGATATCATGGAACATCAATTAGTATCAGAGCGAGGTGATGCCAGTTGGTGCGCTTACAAGCTGGTGGTGGAATAAGTTAGTAATTTCTTTGAAGTACGAGAGGAAAGTATGAAAAAGTACCTAGAAAGAGTGAAGAGCTTGAGTTCGGTCTTCGACAATTTTGACATCCAGCAGATTTTTAAGGCAGAGAACACTAGAGCCGACCTCCTCTCTAAGCTGGCCATCTTAGCCCCAAACGAACTACCAAAATAAGTCCTTTTTGAAGTCTTGTAGCACCCAAATTTGGAAGAGCCCCAGGCAATAATTTAAGTTGATCATAAGCCCAGCTGGATCGACCCATTGATTGCATATCTCAAGGAAAGAGTTCTTCCCAAAGACTATAAAGAAGCTCGAAAGTTAAGAAATCAAGCTTCTCGCTACATTTTGTATGAAAATAAGTTGTATAAAAGGTCATACTCATTACCACTCCTCAAGTGTCTCCGACCTTTAGAAGTCGACTATGTCCTGATGGAAGTTCATGAAGAAATTTATAAAAATTATTTGGGGGCGAGATCCTTATCATATAAGTTACTCCATCAAGGATACTATTGGCCAACAATGCACCAAGATGTGGTGGATTACGTGAGAAAATGTGACAGGTGTCAAAGAAATACAAATATTCAGAGACAACTGGCTTCATAGCTCATACCACTGGATGCCCCCTGGCCATTCGCATAATGGAGAATCGATATACTTGAACCTTTTCCCATGGCATCTGGATAGCAAAAGTTTTTACTGGTGGTGGTGGATTATTTCACTAAATGGATTGAAGCCGAATCCTTGATGAAGATCACTAAAGCTAAAGTACAAAACTTCATCTGGAAGTTAATGGTTTGTAGGTTTGGTCTGCCTCAAACATTGATCATTGATAATGGGTATCAGTTCATAGGTGCAAAGTTCACTGAGTTCTGCAGAAACCTGAATATAGCTCACCACTTTACATCAGTAGCTTATTCGCAAGCAAATGGTAAGGCAGAAGTGACTAACAAAACTTTGCTTCAAGAAATAAAGACTAGGCTTGAAATAGCAAAAGAAACTTAGATAGATGGACTTTATCACATGCTTTGAGCATACAGAACCACTCAAAGGTTGCCAACAGGAGAAACCCCTTTCGTGTTAGCCTTTGGTACAAAGGCAGTAATCCTTGTCGAGCTTAAACTTTCTTCAGTGCGAGTTGAAGCTTTTAGCGAGTAGAACAATTCTCAAGACCTCAGGGCAAATCTCGATTTGTTAGAAGAAAAGCGAGAGAAAGCTCAGATCCGAATGACGGTCTATAGGTAGAAAGTAGCCCGCTACAACTCAAGGATCAGAAGTAAGACATTCCAAGTAGGAGATTTGGTGCTTCGACGAGCTGATGTTTTACAATCTTAAAATTGAGGAAAGCTCGCACCGAATTGGTAAGATCCTTATGAAATCATAGAAGTTGTCCAACCAAGAACATATTACTTAAAGGAGCTCGGAGAGTCAGCACTCCAGCGACCTTGGAATGCGGAGAACTTGAGAATGTATTATTAATAAGCTTTCCTCAATAAAACTTTCCTATTTTCAATATCCATGTTCTTTGTTGCAAAGTTATATAATGGTAGATAACAGCTTAACCAAAGTAGAAGACCTCTGATTGTTTAAGACAGGAGGAGGGAAGAGGTCCTTTTCAACGATCCTTTTGTGCTCCTATAATTTTGTTAGGGACAAGAGGAGGATCTTGTCCTAACAAAGAAAGGCTAACCTCATCAAGAATAGGAGGAGGACCTCATCCTGATAGAAAAATAAGGAAGGCCAATCATGTCAGAAATAGGAGAAGGATCTCATCTTGACATGGATGAAGACCTCCAGTTGTTTAAGACAGGAGGAGGAGAGAGGTCCTTTTCAATGGTCCTTTTGTGCCCCAATAATTTTATTAGGAATAGGAGCAGGACCTCATCCTGATAAGAAAGACCAACCGTATCAGTAATAGAAGGAGGACCTCGTCCTGATAGGAGGATAAGAAAGATCAACCGTGTTAGAAATAGGAGGAGGATCTCGTCCTGACATGGATGAAGATCTTCAATTGTTTAAGATAGGAGGATGGGGGAGGCCTATTTCAATGGCCTTTTTATGCTCCTATAACTTTATTAGGGATGGAAGGTCGAGGACCTCATCCTAATAAATGAAGGCCAATCTCATCAGAAATAGGAGGACCTCATCCTAATAGGGGGACAAGAAAGGACAATCGTGTCAGAAATAAGAGAAGGATCTCATCCTAATATGGATGAAGACCTCCGATTGTTTAAGATAGGAGGAAGGAAGAGATCCTTTTCAACTGTCCTTTTGTATCCCTATAACTCTATTCGGGATAGGAGGAGGACCTCATCCTAATAAAGGAAGGCCAATCTCGTCAGGAACAGGAGGAGGACCTCATCCTGATAGAAGGACAAGAAAGGTCAACCATGTCAGGAATAAGAGGAGAACCTCGTTCTGATATGGATGAAGACCTTCGATTATTTAAAATAAGAGGAGGGAAGATGTTCTTTTCAACGGTCCTTTTGTATCCCTATAACTTTATTAGGGATAGAAAAAGGACCTCATCCTAACAAAGGAAGGTAGGATAGGAGGAGGATCTCGTCCTAACAAAGAAAGGCCAAGCATGTCAGGAATAGGTGGAGGATCTCATCCTGACATGGATGAAGACCTCCGATTGTTTAAGGCAGAAGGAAGAGGCTCTCTTCAATGATCTTTTTGTATCCCTATAACTTTGTTAGAGATAGGAGGAGGACTCGTCCTAACTAAAGAAGACCAATTTCATCAGAAACATGAGGAGGATCTCATCCTGACAGGAGAATAAGGAAGGCCAACTATGTTAGGAACAAGAAGAGGACCTTATCCTAATATGGATGATGACCTCCAATTATTTAAGATAGGAGGAGGGGAGAGTTTCTTTTCAACGATCCTTTTGTGCCTCTATAACTTTGTTAAGAAGAGGAGGAGGATCTCGTCGTAACAAAGAAAAACCAATCCTATCAGGAACAAGAGGAGAACCTCGTTTTGATAGGAGGATAAGAAAGACCAACTGCATAAGAAATAGGAGGAGGATCTCATCCTGACATGGATGAAGATCTTCGATTGTTTAAGATAGGACGAGGACACCATCCAATAATCATTTCACTAAAAGATGAGGTGAAAGAAATAAAGGAATCGACAGATAATGAATCCACAGAGAATAAAAAGATAATCAAAAGAAGCATTATTTCATTAAGTCGAAGTTCATTACAAGCAAGGTCCTGCAGGACCATGTACAAAAAGAAGAACAAAATAGAAGGACAGATGAAGTCTTAAGAATGATTAGACTCTTCAGACTTTAGGCTACCAACCCCAGCCATCACGAGGAATTGCTTCAAGCTAAAAACTTCTTCTTCTAGCTCCTTCCTCTTCAACAGGCAATCCCTGAATAGCTTCTTAGCTCAATAGCAATGATCTCTAGATTTCTACAACTGCCTTCTCAAGACCGTCGACTCAGCCTCCGTATCCTTAATAGCTTATTGCTTATAAGTTAGCTGAATCTTCAGTTACTGTACTTTGGTCTTTCTTTTCCAACGATTTTAGAAAGGTCATCCATGGTCTTTCTTAAGGAAGCAATCTGCTTCAATTCTTCGCTTACACCAGCTTGTTGGCTATCGGCTAATCGCTTCTGAAGGCGAGTCACCTCATCTCTGGCTGTCTTGAGCTCGCATTCAAGTCTGGATATTTTCTCCACCCGGCCTAGTCTATAATTATTGTGCCAAGCCTTAATATCGTGGAGCTACTTCTAAAGCTCAAAAAATCTCTTTGACCAATCCCAATCATACCATGCCTTATCAGAAGACCATGGTGAGCTCCCTTCTAATAGCTGAATTTTCTCCTTTGCTGCATTGAGCTTGATTTCTAGAGAACTTACTTTGGCCGTTAGCATCCATGCCTTGTCGCTACCAAGCTTCTTTACTTGTTTCAACTCCTCTGATAGATGGTGCTTTTTATTGATATAGTCCATAGCATCCTTTCTATGGACTTGACGAAAATGAGTAACTTCAATTGTAGCCTCGAAATAATGTTTCTTCAACTTTCGAAGCTCATCGTTTGCTTTCTCTAATTTATTCTTAGCTTGATGAGCCTCTTTCCTTAGGCTCTTTATGTGGGACTTCAAGAGGACACCCTAAGGAAGGGGGTCGGCTTCAATAGGAGACTGCACTTGAAGCATAAAAATATCACCACATAGATTTCACAGAAGAAAAACTCATTCTCAAAATTGACTTCATTGATCAAAATATTTCTAATACAAGGGAGAAAATGAAAAAAATAACAAAGTAGGAGGTCTCAGACCTCTGGGAGAATGGTGGAAGAGTCCGATGCAGCCTCAGTCGGCACAGGCCCTTCAATAGTGATAGGAGCAGAGGAGGTCGGAAGTGGGATGGAAGCTAGCTCGGTAGGTGAGGGGTCAGTTGCAATGATAGATGGATCCGCCGCTTCCTCAGAAGCTCCTTTGTGCAAGAAGTCAAAGTTAAGCTCTAGAAATTTGCTGGCCACCTTACTCTCATAGAGCTCGTAACCTTTGTTGAAGGCCTCTTGGCTGAATTTGACATTCAGATCTCTCATTTTAGAAGAGATCTTGAACTCTTCTATTGCCTGGACCGTCACCTCCATGATCTGCATAGAAATTTGCTCTTTTAGTTCAGCAGTCTTAGCTTTAGCCTTTTTTTCTCCGCTCTTCCTCCAAATCTAAAGTGGTCTTCAATTCTACTGATGCCTCTTTCTCCTTGTGGAGTGCTTCTTGAAGACCCTCGACCTTCAGAGACTTTTCTTTCAAAGAGCGGTCAATCTCGTCCCTCTCCTTAAGTAAGCGCTTAACTTTGGCTTGATGATCTTCTTGGGCCTTCACCAGCTCTGACCTCAAATAATTTAGTGATCTGATGTAGCCCAATAGTTGATGGCCTGTTTGTTCAAAAATATATATATGATGATGAAGCAGGCTGTGCAGACAAAGAAACATTAAGAGAGCCAAAGAAAGAAAAGGACGAAGTGATTACCTCAAGAAAGGATCCAAGTGAATCCCAGGCGCGTTGGTCGACATCGGCATCTACAATCCTGTCCACAACTTCGAATATGGTAAACTTGTTAACTAGACCTCAGATGACTTCATGGTTGTTGAAGGGGTTCTCTCCTTTTTTTCGTCGGAGCTATTGGGCCCATTATGGCAGACCTTCCATTAGGACTTCCTCAAAGTCCTTTTAGTCCTCTTCTTTCCCGCCTCTTTCTCCCTTCCTAGGGGAGGCTCTGGAACTTGGGCCTTTGCGGGAGGACTCAATGGCATTGGAGGATCGACGGCCTCAATAGTGGTGCCGAACTCGACAGTGGGAGGAGCTTCACCCTCGGGAGTAATTTTAGGAGCACTCATGGCACTAATGGGAGCCATGGAGATCGGAATGTCAACCCTCGCTTTTTATGAGCTCTTACCCAGTGCCTTCCCTTTCCTCTTGCGGGCTGGAAGTTTCCTCATGAGCATCTCGACCACTTGGGCATCCATTTCTATAGTGAAGAAGACAAAAGCATGGTTAGAGAGGAGAAAGAGAAAAAAAAGAAGTATCCCGCAACTTTAGCCAGATATCTATCGGATTCAAGGGACTGAGGTCGAGGTTGAATAGAGTCTGTTCTTTTATTAGCTCAAACACAAGAGAAGCTCAAAAATCTTTGGTTTTACTAACTAACTTTCGATCCTCTTTTTCTAATCCTAGGACTCGACGGACGGAATCTCTTAGGTTTTTTCAAGGTGGAAGTCCTAAATCTAAGCTCGGGCAAGAAACGAAGATGAATTTCTCTTTCTAGTTATGGATAGAGGAGGAGGCACCCTTGAGCAACCTCTTCTTGCTAAATTAGGATGAAACATATCACTAGTCCTTTACAGTAGGGTGACGCTTAAGGATAAAGTAAGTTCGAAAAAGCAAAATAGTGGGCTGAACTTCGACGAATATACAAAGAGCAAGAAATCCTATTATGACCTAATGGAGTTCGGTACTATAGAAGCTAAAGAGATGTTTAGAAAGCGAAAAAAAGTTACAACAAAAGCAGGAAGAGGAAGCCATAATCTAGCATGGAAGGCCTCCAAATACAAGCAAAATCGATCTGGAGGAGGGGCACAAGCTTGACCACTTGATCCAGGGAGTTCCAGTCATACTCGACAGGCACCCCATACTGGATCTTGATTAATGATAGGTCTTCAGAAATTAGAAACCAAGGGATGGATCTCGATGTAAAATTTGGCCGAGGTACTATAGGATCAGATTCTATTTTGGTCTCAAGGTTTTGGGAGTTTGGGTTAGCTAGACTCCTAGAACAACTAGACCAAAAAATTTTGGACGACATCTAGATCAAATTAATTCTAGAAAAATCCTCGAAAAACTCAAAACAAGGGGCGATGAAAACTCGAAGATAAGGAATGATTGTACCAACCTAGAAAAACTTGAAGAAACTCGAAGAATGCAAGAAACCTAGAAATCAAAAGGACAGGGATGAGGGACTGACATAAGATAAATCGAAAGACTCAAAAAAAAGATCGAAAAGATGAAGGACGATCAAGAAGGACGTCGATGATCGGAGATGTCGTAAGAGAACAAGGACGACAAAGATGGAACACTCGAGGATGGTGGAGAATGGAGAAAGAAGAAGAAGAAGGAGCACGGACGAAGGTAAGAAGCCACAGGAGAAGAAGGAGAGGTTTAAATTAAAAATCAAAATCATGAAAAGTTATAATTATAGGACTCCTTCAACCAACCTTTACCCACCACGTGTCTCACTCATGCCTGCCTTCTGACAAAACACTAATTACGCCATACATAGAGCTATGCACGAGATGAATTTTCAAGGAGAATTGCCCCTTCAGGTAATTCAACATTAAAATCTCGACATCAATTTGAAAAAAGATAAAATATTTCATTCTCCTAGAGCGGGAGGCTATCAAAGAACTTCAGCTGCAACCACTTTTCTATACTCCCTTCATTTGAAATTCGAACTCGAAAGTAGGAAAACAAGTATTGGGGGTAAAGAGACCACCGCCGAAGTCCTTAGCCAATGTCCTTGATCGCCGACCTCCTTCTTATTGGAATTTGTCGATTTTCTCAGCAACGAGTTTGTATTGCAAAACCTCCCCAAAGCACGTAGAAGTCTAGTGATACAATCTTGAATGGTGAAGGAAAACTACTATTATGTTGATCTTGTTTTTTGATTAAAAATGAATGACAGGATGAGAGTCCAGTCGCACTCCTTCCAAACGACCCTCTCCAATCACACTCCTTTCGGACGACCTTCTCCAATCGCACTCCTTTCAACCAATCTTTTTTAGTCGCTCTTCTTCTAGCTGAACTCCTTATGGTTGCGCAGGAGGACCTTATCATCTACGCAAATTCAATTCCTAGCTCAGTACAAACCAATCTACATGCAGACAACCTCGGAGAAGTCTAAACTTCTCCGAAACTGTCGTGATTGGAAGCTCTTCATCATCGATAGCTGTTCTATCTGAACTCCCATAAATGAATCTCAACCACTTTCAAATCATGATAAATGATAACTCATCCTCTGTAACAAACTTCAAATGGTCTGAACGGCCCACTATCAGATAGTTACAGCTATCACCATCAATTTATTATGAATTTTATTTATAAAAGGGACCCTCTAGATACGTTTCTCTCTAAGCTTTTTTCTTCTTTCCATCATTCTGCTTTTTTATTTTTTGAGCACTTCATTCTAGTTGGCTAGAGAATTAATTTGAGCATCGAAAGGTCCTACCGGAGCAACCCACCTCTGATTTAAACTTTATTTTACAAGTCCTATCGGCAGCCTTACCTTTTTCACTCCAGCCACCTCTAGCATCCTTATGAATTTTCATATCAATGAATCTAATTACCTTCAAATTAAGTCAAGTCTATTTAAATTTAATCTAATTTAAATTAAATAAATAAAATAATTTTTAATTTAGGTTCAATTTAAATTGATTCAAATCTAATTTAAAATCCTTTCAAACCTAATTTAATTAGACTTTGAATCCAAGTCTTACTTAAAATATTAAAATCTAATTATTCTTAAATTAAGTCAAGCCTAATTAAATTAAATCTAATTTAAATTAATTAGAACTTGATCTATAAATTAATTAAGCCCAAAAATTTACTAAAATCTAATATTGATTTTTAACCACCCAAAAAATGATCTAGAAGAAAATTTTATTTAATATTTAAATATAATTTTAAAAAATCTTGATTATTAGCGATGGTTTTAGCTATGAAGATCTTGCCATCGCTAATTATTTTAAAGTATTAGCGATGAAAAAATATTATTAGTGATGGTAATTTATCATTGCTAATAATCTTTTCATCTCGTTCTTTCCCATCACATTGTGCGCCCTCATTTTCTCCCATCCCACTGCCCACCGCTCCCTCATTCCCTCCCACCCCCTCCCCCTCTCACATTTTTATCCCCCACTGCTAAGCCCCTCTACCCCGCCCTTCAGTCCTCCCGCCATCTACTCTCTCTCCCGACTGGCAGCCTTCCTCCGATTGCAACTGGCCCACCTCCTTGAGCCTTCAACCACCTCCCACCTCCTCGGGCCCCCGATCGTATAACATCCTGGACTAGTAAAATAATAGATTAAAAGATTTATGTTTAGGTATGTATGGCATAGTAATTTATTTATGGTATATTTGAGCCATTTGAATATAAATTATAACTATCTGTCATTGCGAGTTCTGAAAATTTTTGAAGTATGAAAGTAGCTCCTATCAGAAGAGCTATATAAAATATAAATTTTCTTGAGATCAAAATTGATGGTAATTGATTCTTGAGAATTGGTGGGTTATAAAATAATTTTTAATAAATTTTTAGACCCTTTAACCTATTCATTCTGAGAAAAGAAAGTTTTAAAAGTTTTGGATTTTGAAAAAGTTGAGCTAGAACCCAAGTTTTAATAACTTATTCTTAAGAATTTTTATTTTTTTGATATTTTTATTGATTTCAAATAGGATGGTATTCCTTATTTATATTCATATTTTAAAGTTAAGATATTAACTTAAAAAAAAATGTAAATAAGTAGAGTATTGAGTAAAGCTATGAGTAGAGTATGAAATTAAAATTTTTGAAATCTAGGAGAAGGGGTCAACACTTCTCTAAGAGGTGTCGACACTGTCTCAGAAAAATAAAGAGAAAGTTTTGGGAAGATCTATGGTGGTACACCTTGGGGTCGACCTATTTTGATGAGGTGTCGATACTTTTCTTGAGGGATCGACCTATGGGATAACCTATTTTGAGGAAGGGGCTGATCTAAGGGCTAGCCTATGTTGGAGTGTTGATCCTTTTCTCTAAAGTGTTGACCCCAATCATGAAAATTCCTAGGAGCAGGTTTCAACAGAAAGGATTTTAAGTTAGAATTTTTAAATTATTTTCCATGGAATGATAGAGCAGCTTCAGAAAATAAATAAAGAATTGAAAATTCATCTAAACAACACTTGTTAAGCTAGAAATTGGGTGGATTCTTATTGAATTGACATCTAACAACCTCTCTTTACAGTATTCTTTTCCAAAACAACAAGGCTACCAGTTCCTTTGTTTCTGTTTAAAGTTTTAATTTTTTAGAGAGAATAAAGGGGGAAAGAAAGCTGGAGAGGGTCTTGTTCTTAGTCAAACTAAGGGAGGATCAGTTAGGAAATAGAGATTTGGTGGAAATCAAGATGTGTGGAAGAAGAAAAGTGCTGAAGTTGAGTAGAAAATCCTAAACAGCAGATTTCTAATCACTTAAGGTAAGGCTCTTTTGTTTTAAACTAAGTTTAATTGACCTTTTAAGTGTTGTAGTAGATCCTAGGTTATAGTAAAGTAAGCTATTCTGTTTAAAATTGAAGTTGAATTATGTTATTATGATACTGAGGTTGAGTAGATGGTTTAGCCATAAATTGAAATGGGGTTAGCTATTTTTGAAACTAATTGGGAGAATAGAAATAGAATTAAATGGCTAAAATATCTAAATTATGTTGAAGTTATCTTTACCTAAGTTGAAGAAAGCAAGATGGAGTATAAGGGAATGGTTAAAAGACTAAAGTAAGAGTTTGGAAGCAAAGTATGTATAGTTTTGGTCTTGAATCATAAGATATGAGTTTAATTAATGTTTATTGATGATATAGGAAAAGAAAAGATTTGGAAAGGTGCTTTGAGTAAACCCATTTTAACTAATAGCCAGTTGAGGTGAGTGGTTTTCCTATCTAGCCTTGGTGTTTTACTTATTGCATTTTGTTATGAAAATAACTTACTTTGGAAAGTAAATAACTTTGGTATCCTTCAGCTTATATATGTATTTGTGCAAACATGAAAGCAGAGATTGAAATTGTTGACCTTTACTATTCAGTTTTTAGGAAATTTCAACTTATTTGGTTTTTGGAAAAGATTATACCCATAGGAGTGATCAACCTATAGGGTGCATCCTCGCATTGCATGAGCATTTGCATTGGTATGAGCTAGCACCTCCACAGTCTACATTTATGAATGTCCAGTGAGGCTTGGCAGTGTATCGAAATGCCCAGTGGGGCTTGGCAGTATATCAGAATGCCCAGTGGAGCTCATTTATATCATTTGGCATTATAACATACTACTTATCGACTATCTTGGAAGGGGTGCTCTAGGATTCAATCGATAGTACCTAAGAAGGAAGCTTGTGTTGGCATGGCATGATTTGGTATTATGTTTTAATCTAGTGAGGTATATTTCAGCTTTGTGAAGTATAAAAAATAATTCTTACATTTCAATTGTTATTGTTATGTTGAGTTATAAGTTAAGCATTTTTATTTTTCATTATTAGATTGATTATTCACTCATTGAGACTTTCCAAGTCTCACCCCTCTCTCTTTCTTATTGCAGTTTTGGAAGTTGCATAGCTTAGAGATATGTTTCAGCCTATGTATCAGTACCTTTAATGGGGAAAAATTATTTTTGGTGATAATTGCTTGCAAAGAAAATTACTTTGAGAAGTATTGTATCGTTGAGATAGTTAAATCAAAAATTGGTGTATGTATATGTTTTAAAGGCATGTATTAAAAAGATGGCTAATGACTAGAATGTATATATGAAGTATAGTTCTATTATTGAAACTCTGAGTTTGTTTATGTGATTTGTTGAGTTATGAGTTGAGATAATGGGTTTTAGAAAGTCAAGAAGATTGAATTAAAATGTTTATGTTGGAGATGAATGAATGGTTCAGCTTAATTGAAAGCAGGTTATTAACTAAGGTATAGTTCAGCATAGTTATGATTTAGAAATTTTCTTTACATTTAAATAAGGGTGGGGTGTGGCACCATCACCCATGTTTAATTAGGGGTGGAGTGTTACAGGCCGCCTCCCACCAGCTGCACCCGGCCCACCTCCCTGAGCCCCCGACCGCCTTCCATCTTTTTGAGCCTCTAGTTGTGAGCTCCCGACCTCCTTCCTCCTCGAAAACCCCTCCCACCTCCCCTTGGCTCGCCTCTCCATGGTTGCCTCCCCAAGCCTCCGGCCGCCTCCCTTCGGCTACACCTGACCTACCTTCCCCCCGCCTCCTCTCCCCAGCAACACCTGGCCCACCGCCCCTCAGTTGCCTCCCACTTCCCCCCAACTTGCCTCCCCCCGACTCACCTCTCCACGGCTGCCTCCCTAGTCCCCGACCTCCTCCTACCTCCTCGGCCGCCTCCCTCCTCCCCTCGGCTCTCCTCTCCATGGCCGCCACCCTGAGCCTCCAGCCTCCTCCCCTTGGCTACACCTGGCTTGCCTCCCCCTACTGCCCCCTCGAGTTTTGGCCGCCTCCCACCTCCTCGGCCACCTCCACCTCCCTCCGGCCCATCCCTGCACCCTCACTTCCGTGACCCCTACCCCGCTGCTCTCAACCCACGGCCCTGACCCTACAGCCCCTACTCCACCGACCCAACCCTAAGCTCTTGTCTACAGTCGTATCCCTGAGCCTTAGTTCCTACTCACCAGCCTATGCCTTCTTATGCCTCAATCCTTATGTGCCAACCTGTACCTCAGTCCTATGTGATAGTCTGCCTTCTATTATGAGTATTAGCGATGGTAGTAGCAATGGCTAATACCATCACTAAAAGATCATTTTTTGATTTAAATTATGTTAATTAAGTATAATAGATATTAAAAAATAATTAATTAAATATTAATTTAATTAGATGTAGTATAAGACTTGGGTCTCGGTATGCAAAGCGCATGAACTGGGAGAAGGTCTAGACAGCATTGGAAATATGGGATTGAGATATGCCCTGTGCGCTCAGATCTTGGCATGTAGAGCACTCGAACCAAGAAAAGATCCATGCAACATTACAAATATGGGGTCGAGACATGCCCTGCATGCTCGGGTCTCAACATGTAGAGCACTTGAATTGAGAAAAGGTCCAGATAGCATTGCAAACATGGGATCGAAACCATATAGAGTGCTTGAGTCAAGGGAAGGTCCAGGCAGCATTGAAAATATGAAGCTGGGGCATGCCCTGCATGCTTCGACCTCGGGTCCTAGATGGCATGCAAGACATCCAACCCTCGCGCACAAGGCTGAAGCTGATGGTGTTAATTTTTTTTAAAAAATATTTTAAATTAATAATATTTAAATTGATTAGTTTTAAATTTTTGGGTTGGACTCTAGGATGGAATTTGCCTGGATGCCATTGCAGTGTGCTCATCTGGCCTAGTCATCTGGCACACTCCAAGTTTGCATACGGGGGATGCATGTCCTGATCATCCCTGTTTGCAATGATGTCTCTTATTTCTATGATTATGCTTTTAGAAATACTACACTCTTAGTTCAAGGACAGGTTTGTTGTTCTTGTAAAAGATGTGTCAATAGAAAAATGCTTGATATGGATACAATAGCTGCCCATTTATATAGGAATAGATTTATGTCAAACTACAAGCATTGATACCTATAAGGGGATCGAGACATGGGAGATAATTGCAAGAGCTTCGGAGGCTCTACTTATCCAAGACCTTGCTGATGTGTAAGAGCTTAATGGTGACAGGCTCGAGCATATAATTAGCATATTTGGTGTGTTTGATCTATTTATCGGTGGATGTCCATGCAATAATCTTTTAGACTATAATCATTATAGTCATGATGGATTATAGGATTTCTATGGTTATAGTCATGCTTACCCTCTATAGAGTTGCTACCCGCTAGAGGCTAAGCAAGGCTATCACTATAGCAACCCCTATAATCCATCATAGCTATGGCGATTGCTACTTAAAACATATTACATGGGCTTCCACCGATAATCAGATTAAATCCATCAAATGTGCTAATCATCTACTTGAGCTTGTCACCATTAAGCTCTTGCACATTAGCAAATGTGTTGGACAAGCAAGCCTCCCATCCATGCATATTATCTCCCACATCTCTCCATATAACTATCAATGCTTGTAGTTTGGCATAAATTCATTTGTATATAAATGGGCACCTATTGTATCTCCATCAAGCATTTTTCTATTGACACATCTCTTATAAGGATAACGAGCCCATTCTTGAACTAAGAATACAGCATTTTCAAAAGTATAATCATAGAAGTAAAGGACATCATTATAATGGGGACGGTCAGGACGTGCGTACGTCTCACGCATGTAGGCTTAGAGCTTGCCAGATGACTAGGCTATGAAGCACATGAATTTTATTTTTAAGTTATTATTTTATTTTTTAAAAAAAATTACTTCTAGTTTGTAGCTCGAGGAGGTGGTTGGAGGCTCGAAGAGGCTATGATGACTGCCTGTGCAAGATGTGCCTAAATGGAGGTGATGCATTCTGATCTTGTTGTTGTATGGTCAAGCTTGGATGGTTTATTACATCATAGACAATCACTTATAGCCACCTCATGGTTAAAGATGCAGAGGAACTTACAATGTAGGGCAAGCTTTGATGGTCCGTTATATTGCAGACAACTGCTTGCAGCCACCTCATGGTTAAAAGTGCAGAGGAACTTGCAATGCTATATTTTTCAATAGTAGATCTGAGCCTTCTTCACATTTTCACATACTGAGATTATCATATACTACTAGATGAGAATCAGATAACACCCAAACTAAGGGACTAGCAGACTAACACATTATCATGTACTACTGGATAATAATCATTTTTCTGTTGATACATTATAGATACTAACTAACAATTTTTGTTACACGCAAGCTAAATTTTGATCATCTTGTTATGTTTTAATAAATATTTTGTTTGAACCAATTTTTTGGTCATCTGCTTGCTTTGATTTTTATTTTTATTTTTAGAGATTATACATCATATCTTCTAAAGGTCGAAGCCATTCTAGCCAAGGACAGAGCTCTCGAGGAGAGAGCAATCGTGCGGCCAACTTGCATGGTTCTGTACATCTCATATCAGATGGTAAACTCTAACATTTTAAATATTTTTATTTATGCTATTTTGTTATTTGATAACTAATATAATATTTTTTATATTAGATATTTTATGCTTAGGTTCAGATGATAGAGGATCACCAGTGACCCCACAGTCACATGTGGTAGTGATCAGCTCTTAAACATAGAGTCATGGTCGGAGGATAGATAGCTCATTCATGTTCAAAGTCGCTCGTAAGTACTATAACTTTAATTAATATATTTAGAATTTAGCTATTCTAGAGTTAGCATTTTTTTTTAAAATCAATTTTGCAGTACATTTAGAGAGTCTGAAGTATCTCATATGGTTACTAGCATCATTCGATGCTTGATGTTGGGGTCGGTGAACAAGTTTTTCTACTGGCCATCTGGAGCTCGTGATGCAACCTAGGAGATATTTTTGGTAAGTCAAAACTAGTTTAATTTCTACATTTTTAATACTTTGATATTTTAATTACATATTAATACACATTTGCTTCTATCTTGCAGGAGTACTACCAATTCAAGACTCTCTAGGATGAGAAGGCTAGTAGTTAGATCTTAGAAGAGGTGGCCACATGGAGGCTTTGAGATGGCCTGTACAGCCTCAGGCAGTCCATCATCTAGCACTCTAATTTTTGATTTCCATCAGATTGGAGGTCCTTCATAGATTACTGGATGTGGACGAATATATGCAAAGCCCTTTATGACCATTGGAGCAGCGAGGAGTACTCTAGTAGATGGCAGAGGGCTTGATAGAACTGGGCCATCTAGCAGGATCGATCAGGCACATGGGCAGCTCGATCTAGGAAAATATTATGGTCGATAGATTGGTAAGAAATCAATATCAAAATTCTTCACTAGAACTATAAAAATTTTTATATGTATGTGCTAAAAACACGATGTTGTCATTAAGACATCATGTTTATCAGTTTAATTTTTTAAAAAAATAATTAAAAATACATAGATAGTAGCAAGTTAGATCGAATCCATAGAAAAGATAGTGCTTTGATTTGAAATCTTTATTTTTTATAAAAAAATATTTTTAAAATAGAATTTAAGTTAGAAAATAGAATTTAAAATTACAACAAAATTAAAATAGTATAGAAAGATAAATTTGGTATTAAGATCTACTATTTAGATCTTAGCATCTATTTGCAATAAAAATAAAGAGCAATTAAAAGTAAAGAGTAGATATTAAGATTATAATTAAAAGTAAAAAATATAAATTTAACGTAGATGAAAATAAAATTTTGCATTAAATAAGAGTTCATAATTTAAATACATGTAATTAAAAAGAACAAAAAATAAATAAATAAAACTATAATAAAGGGTTGAAGTGGATCTGCATAGCCTTGTGGGGAAGATGGTTGGTGGACTTCTCTTCCTTCATACTCTTTAGAGCATGCTCGCATCTCCTTCTTCCTCTTTGGGTCTAATCTTGATCTTAGATTGGAGTTGGCATAGAGATGGGATAGGAGACAGGTATTCTTCGCAGCACCTATTGCCTTGAAGCAGTTTTTAACTTAAGCATGACTCCCACCCTATATCATTCCCTCTCTTTGATCAAAGACAGTGAATTTTGAAAGCCTGGGATCCTTTTTATAGAGTGTTGAAGAGGAGAGATCTTTATTGCAGGCAATATGGGACTAAGGAGGAGTTTTGGTCGGCATATACAAAGAAATCCAAATAAAAATTGATTTAAAACACTATTGGATCACATCCTGTTGAGTTCCATGAGTTTTGGCCATCAAATCTAGATTTAATGGTCCTAAAATTTGCTCAAACACCTACTGGAAAAGCCTTGATCAGGTCAGATTGGGTATTGGCCATTGGATCATTCTCATTAGATGAATCTGGGCCCTTGGATCATGTCAAAACTCACACTAGAATCCTTTTCCAGTTGGATTGAATGCCAATTGTTGGATCGAGCTTTAGAGCATGATTTGGCTGTTATATCGTTGCTTGGATGGCTCGTGACCATCGGATTGTGCAAAGGAGCTAGGTAGCCGAATTAAAGAAGGAAAAAGTGATAACCATCTGATCTTCACCGATAGTGACCACAGCCGTCTGATCGCATAGTTGCTGTGCCCATGGACCACCTGGAACGAGCTCTATGAAGACCATAGCCAATCTTCATGTGCCATGCTACATGAATTTACCTTTTTACCCCGTGTGCTGTGATTTTTCACTATAAACCTGTAAAGGATCCACGATGGACTGAACACTATAGCGGTCAACCATGGACTGCGTTATTTTTCGATGTCATGGTGATGTCATCTGTTGGAGGGAAGCAGGCTATGCTGGGCTTTTTCGCATGTGAGCTGGGCGGCTAGCAGGCTTGGCTGTGCTGACAGGCATGCGAGCAGACCGAGCCTGGCTTGCGGGTGGACCGACCAGCTGGGCTCAATCGAACCAGGCCGAGTTTGGTTGAACCGTTCGATTTTTTTATTTATTTATATTTTTTTCTTTGAAAATTCATATTAGATCCATTTGAACTTTGATTTGCTCCAAATTTATTTTACTATGACTAGAAAAATGAGCTCTTTCTATTGATGAATATATTTTTGAAATAGATAAATAAAAATATTTAATTATTAAAAATAAAAATAAATAAATTCATAAATTAATATTTTTTGGTGTATTTATGGTACTTATCACACCCTCCAACTTAAGCTTTGCTTGTCCTCAAGTAAAAAAAAAATTTAATTTTAGATATCTTTTAAGCTAAGAATTTCAAATTTTATCCGAGCAATTTTCAAAATAGCAATTGATGTTTAGCAGAGCATAAGTGAGGTATATCATTAGAGTATTAATACTTATTAATATTAAAATTAAGTGAAGAATATCAAATTTTTTGAACTTTTTCTAAATTATTTCTATCTTTATTTCTTAATTGTTTAAACTTTCATATAGACAAGTGTATTGCAACTTCCACCTTTCATTTATTAAAATTTTTTTATTCATATTGCCCTATTTTTTGATGCAAATATCATTGCTTACGTAGGCAATAGGATCTAGTTACTCGATGAAAAATCAATATATTTTTTTAACATTATACCACTATTTAGTGTCTTAACCCCTTAAGCTTTCTATTTGATCCATATAGCGAGTCTTGGACTAATGACTCTCAAACCAGTTGACTTTAGAGTACTAGGTATAAAATGTCGCTCGGATTTACTAGCTCGAATCAAATAGGCTATAAGTTAAGACTAGCTTTACAACAAGCTTCTTCATTTTTTCTAGCTTTTGATGTGAAACTCAAAACTTGCTTAAGCAAAAAGACCCGATTACTCGGTAAAAACTACTTAAAAATTATTTTATTTTAAAAATAATTTTTAAGAAGAAACGTATAGTTATCCTACACAAGTCTATAAAACATAGATTCTTCTTTGATCTTGGTAAAATAAAATTAGAAATGCTCAAAAAAAATATTTATATTCTAAACTTAACTCTTTATTGGATTTTTTTAATACTTGATCTCTCAATATTTTATAAATTCTCTGATCTATGCATCAATTTTCTTTTAAAAATGGTTAGTTCAATTTGATTCTTAAGCATAATCAGATATCAAAATGCTAAATACTAACTATTTTGAGGACTTTTAAAAAAATTAAAAATTTTTATTATTCTCTCCTCCCAACTTAATCAATATTATCTTCAATGGAAAAAAAAAAGATATAATAAAGAATAGGAAAGAATATACCTGACTCAATATATTTTTTGGTCCAGCATGGATCTTTGAAAATTTGGGCTCTCCCTCCAACTTATTCAAAATAGGCCTAAAAAAAATAAACTAAAAAAATAAATTAGATGCAAGAAAACTAAATAGTGGATTACCTTCCAACAAGCACTAAGTTTACCATCTTCAGTCAGACACAGTATAGCTTACTTATCTCATGTCAAATACTGGATTGATAAATTTCAATGATTTTAGATTGCCAATCTCAAAAAGATAGTTTAGATTGACATAATTCTCTCCTCATGTTAGACTCAGCTAATTATGTTATTTGGACTTCTAGCCTAGTGATAGATTGCTGTTGATTTAGAATTGATTGTTGTTGAGTCAGAATCAATTATTGCAGTTGATTAAATCTATCATCGACTGGATTGGTCTATTGAGGAGGTGGATATGATGACTGATTATAATATAATGGTCGGATAGATTGACCAGGCTGACTACTAATATAGGCATAGTTTTGGTATTGGGGTATATTTTGATAATTTTGCATAGGTGGAATTTGGATCTAAGCTTGAGTCTGTGGGGGTATCCAAGAAAAATTAGAGTGATTCCTCCAAAAGGGTTATATGAATTTTTAAAAAGATCATTAACCGGTTTAGAGTAGCCTTGTGCAGCTTGGACTTGTTCTTGGATGAAAGATGAAAATTGTGCAGCCATAGGATATTCACTTACATAATAAACTGGGCTAGCATAGATAGAATAAATCTCTTAATAATTAGAGGATGATGTGAATTATGCAGAAGGTTGTTGACCTAGGATTAGGAATTGATCTAATTTCTCGGCAAGAAGGTCTACTTTATTTATTAGGTTTAAGTCAGTCTTAGAATCAGATTCTGGATCATAGATTTCTGTCTGCTTTTGGTAGAAAGATAATGAAGCATGGTTAATTAAGTTTTCACTTAAGGTTTCAAATAAAGCATAGACTTCATCCTTACTTTTGCTCATGAATGCACCTCCACAAGATGCATCTACTATTTGTCTATACTTGTCTCCTAAATCCTCATAGAATACTTGAATAATTTGCTACTTAAATAGACCATGATGTAGATATTTTCTAAGAAGTTTCTTAAGTTTTTTCCATAACTCATGAATTTGTTCCCCTGGAAGCTGAGGAAATTTAGTAATAGCTCATCTCATGGTATTAGATCGGCCTATGGGATAAAATTTCTTAGAAATTCATATTATAATTCAGCCCAAATTTTGATTGGTCTTCCTATTATGCCAAGCTAGTACTTGGCTTTATCTTTTAAGAAAAAAGGAGAATAAGATTAGTCTAAGGGCATCATCAGTCAATTTTAGATTTTTACCATAGAGCAGATTTCTAAGAATTCATCTAGATGCTTGTAAGGATTTTCATTGATGTTTTCATAGAAAGATGGAAGCATCTGAATTATGGTCGGCTTGATCTCATAATGGATTATAGAAATATTATGTAACTGAATACAAGTCGATGGATTATAAGTAGAAAAAATAAAATATTTCTTTATCTGCCTAGGTAGTTCTCTAAGATTTCTATCCATTTGACTATTGGGTTTAATATGGTTCAACCATTCAATTTTATGCTTGGGTTCAACTAGATCAGAAAAAATGATTTTCTATTACGCACGTATTAGTGCAATCCTAACATGTGGTTTAAATTTTTTTTAGATTTTTTTATTTTATTATTTATTAATTTTTTAAAAATATTTATAATTTTATTATAATTTTATTTATTTATTATTTTTAATTTAGTTTAATTTAATTTAATTTAATTTAATTATATTTTATTTTATTTTATTTTTGGAGGAGAAAAGGAGAAGAAAGAGAGAAGAGTTCTAAAGATGATATTCTAAGGAGTCCTAGAACTAAGAAGAAAGAGAAGAATTAGTTTTAATTAGGTTTGATGTTTTAGTTAGTAATCAAGTTAGGTAAATAATTCAGACTAAGGATTGTCCTAGATCTAAACAGCTCCTAATTGTCAAGGTCATCTTCAAACTCTCTAAGTATAAAATCAGCCACTCAACTGACCAGGTAAGTGTAAGAATAGTGGGAGTCTCCACGTAGCTTTCATTAGACATCAATTATCTTGGCCTGGTAAGTTAACGAAACTAATTAAGTAACCATCTTCCTTCAGGATGCAATTTTTGAACCACTTATCTTAGATACCAGTTAAATTAACTAATCCTAATCTGATCCAACTCTTAGAATTTTTTGTCCTAATGAGCTCGAGTTTCTAGGGCCTATGTCTAATTAATTTTAAAATTAAAGGCTTAGATCAATGCAGGATGCTGGTTGGTTGTTTGTGGGCTAAGAAAGGATGATGAAATCTCCATTTTATCTTGATTAATGAGTTGTGCCCTTAAATTGATTTAAAGATGAATATGCACAATCACTTTCAGACAAAGAGTTCTATACAACTAAATTAGATGCATGAAATTAATTAAACTAGAGATACCCACCTTGTCTCCAATTATCACAAAAAAAAATAAAAAATAAAACTAATATGATGGATGCTCTAGTTAAGGTTTATACTCTTATCATGAAGCTTTTAATTAGATTTAAGTTGATTTTTTTAAATTAATTTAAAAATAAAATAAATAATAAAAAAAAAGGTCTAGGGGCAAAATTGAAAGTTTTCTTACCCTAATTTTTTTCTTTTTTTTGATAAAATAAAGAAGAAAAAGTTACTACACAATATTTACAAAAAATTAAAAAGATAAAAAATTTTATTTATAATTTTTTTACAAGAAAATCAAAAAAATTAAAAATTTTAATACTCATGCCATTTCCAACAATGGCACCAAAAACATGGTGCATTTATCAAAATTATTCTTAATTTATTTATTAAAAAATTAAAGAAATCAAAAGAAATTAGCGTCTATATCAATCCCCGACAACGATGCCAAAAACTTGATAAAAGTATGATGTTGTCGTTAAGACATCATGTTTATCAGTTTAATTCTAATTTTTTTAAAAAATAATTAGAAATACGTAGATGGTAGTGAGTCGGGTCGAATCCATAGGAAAGATAGTGCTTTGATTTGAAATCTTTGATTTTTATAAAAAAAATTTAAAATAGAATGAAAGTCAAAAAATAGAATTTAAAATTAGAATAACATTAAAATGATATAGAAAGATAAACTTGGTACTAAGATCTACTATTTAGATCTTAGCATTTACTTGCAATAAAAATAAAGAGCAATTAAAAGTAAAGAGCAGATATTAAGATTATAATTAAAAGTAAAAAAACATAAATTTAAAATACATAAAAATAAAATTTTGCATTAAATAAGAGTTCATAATTTAAATACATGTAATTAAAAAAATAAAAAATAAATAAATAAAACTATAACAAAGGATTGAAGTGGATCTACATAGCCTCATAGGGAAGATGATTGGTGGACTTCTCTTCCTTTGTACTCTTCAGAGCATTCTCTCATCTCCTTCTTCTTCCTCTTTGGATCTGATCTTGATCTCAGATTAGAGTTGGCATAAAAATGGCATAGGAGATAGCTATTCTTTGCAGCACCCGTTGCTTTGAAGTAGCCTTTAACCCAAGCATGGCTCCCACCCTATACCATTCTCTCTCTTTGATCGAAGACAGTGAATTCTGGAAGCCTAGAGTCCTTTTTATAGAGTGTTGGAGAGGAGAGACCTTTGCTGCAGGTAATATGGGGCTAAGAAAGAGTTTTGGTCGGCATATATAGAGAAATCCAAATAAAAATTGGTTTCAAACACTACTGGATCGCATCCTATTGAGTTCCATGAGTTCTGGCCGTCAAATCTAGATCAAATGGTCCCAAAATTTGCTAAAAAACCTACTAGAAAAGCCTTGATCAGGTCGGATTGGGTATTGGCCCTTGGATCACACTCATCAGATGAATCTAGGCCCTTGGATTGCATCAAAACTCACACCAAAATCCTTTTTCCAGTTGGATTGAATGCCAGTCGTTGGATCGGGCTTTAGAGCATGATCTGGCCATTAGATCGTCGCTTGGATGACTCGTGACCATTGGATTATGCAAAGAAGGAGCTAGGTAGCCGAATCAAAGTAGGAAAAAGCGACAACCATTCGATCTTCATTGGCAGTGACCATAGTCGTCCGATTGTGCAATTGCTGTGCCCATAGACTGCTTGGAACGATCTCTATGAAGACCGCAGTAAATCATCACGTGCCGCACCACATGAATTTATCTTTTTACCCCGTGCGCCATGATTTTTTGCCATAGACTTATAAAGAATCCATGATGGACCGAACACTATAGTGGTCCATCGTGGACCACGTTGTTTTCTGATGTCATGGTGACATCATCTATTGGAGGGAAGCGAGCTGCACTGGGCTTTTTCGCATACGGGTCGGGCGGCTAGCGGGCTAGGCTACACTGACATGCATGCTTGCAGACTGGGCCTAGCTTGCTGGCAAATTGATCGGCTAGGCTCAACTGAATCAGGCCGAGTTTGGCTGAACTGGCCAGTTTTTATTTATTTATATATTTTTTTTTGAAAATTCATATTGGATCCATTTGAACTTCGATTTGCTACAAATTTTTTTCATTGTGACCAAAAAAATAAGCTCTTTCAATTGGTGAATATATTTTCTAAAATAAATAAAAGTTTTTAATTTTTAAAAATAAAAATAAATTAATTCATAAATTAATATTTTTATCGATGTATTTATGGTACTTATCACATCCTCTAACTTAAGCTTTGCTCATCATCGAGTAAAAAAATAATTTAATTTTAGATACCTTTTGAGTTTAGAATTTTAAATTTTACTTGAGCAATTTTTAAAATGGCCATTGATGTTCACTAGAGTGTAAGTAAGATACATCATTAGAGTATTAATACTTATCAATATTAAAATTAAGTGAAGAACATCAAAAATTTTTGAATTTTTTCTAAATTATTTCTTATTTTATCTATAAATTTTTTAAACTTTTATATGGGCAAGTGTATTGCTACTTCCATCCTTTATTTATTGCTACTTTCTTAGGCAATAGAATCCGGTTGCTTGATGAAAAATTAATGTATTTTTTTAAATATTATACCACTATTTAGTATCTTAATCTCTTAATCTTTCTATTTGATTCATGTAGCGAATCTTGGGCTAATGACTTCTAAATCAGTTGACTTTAGGACACTAGGTATAAAATACCCCTCGAGCTTACTAGCTCGAATCAAATAGGCTATAAGTTAAGACTAACTTTACAATGAGTTTTTTTGTTCTTTCCATCTTTTGATACGAAACTCAATGCTTGCTTAGGCAAAAAGGCACGGTTACTCAATGAAAAGTACTTAAAAACTATTTTATTTTAAAAATAATTTTTATAAATAAACGTTTAGTTATCCTACACAAGTTCATAAAAAGTAGACTCTTCATTGATGTTGGTAAAAAAAATTAAAAATACTAAAAAAATAATATTTATATTCTAGACTTAACTTTTTATTGAATTTTTTTAACATTTGATCCCTCAATATCTCATAAATTTTCTAATCCGTGCATCAATTTTCTTTTAAAAATGCTTAGTTCAATTCGATTCTTAAGCATAATCGGATGTCTAAATACTAAATACTAACTTTTTTAAGAATTTTTTTAAAAAATTTAAATATTTTTATTATTCTTCTCTCTAATTTAATCGACACTATTCTCAATGAAGAAAGAAAAATAAAGAGTGTAATAAGGAATAGAAAAGAAAACATCTGACTCAATATATTTTTTGGTCCAACATGGATCTTTGAAAATTTAGAATCTCCCTCCAACTTATTCAAAATAGATCTAAAAAGAAAATAAATTAAAAAAATATATTACATGTAAGAAAATTAAATATCGGATTGCTTTCCAACAAGCACTAAGTTTACCATCTTCAGCCAGACATAGTGCAGCTTATTTATCCCATGTCAAATACTGGATTGATAAATTTTAATAATTTTAGATTGTCAATCTCAAGAAGATAGTTTATTATCTTTTTATTGATAAATTCATTATTAATTATGGGATAATAGGATGCGACCCCATTCTCAGATCCATGTTTATTAAGAATTTCTTCTATTTATTTTTCTAAAATACTCATGAATTGAGTTTTTGGGTTAGGAGTTAAGTGTGATTCAATAGGTACTGGAAGGATGTCTAAAAATGGCTTCTACTCTAGGGGTAAATTAATATGATCTTGCTTAATAACTCCATTGACTCTTCATTGCATGCCCCTTGATTTTTGTAAGAAGAACCGGCTTCTAGGGCTGAAGGAAATAGAATTATAGTTTTATAAGTCTCGAGTAACTCATCTGTTCTTTTCTTCTCTTTATCTGTCTTAGCATCAATACTAGTTCCAAGCTTAGGTTCTTCTATATGGTTAGTCTCGGAGCTAATCTCTTCTTCAAAATTTTCATGTTGGCTAGCATCAGTACTAGCCTCTATCACATGATCTTAGTATGGGTCCATAAGAATTCTTTAACTTTTAAATTTAGAAATTATTTTGGCATTCTCAAATTGGGGATTCTTAGGTGGAATATTAGATTGATAACTTGGTCCAGATGATTGTTGGACATTAGGTGGGTTGTTTATATGAATCGATTAGCTTGGTAATTGATCTAATTCTCTCCTCATATTAGACTCAGCTAATTATCTTATTTGGACTTCGAGCCTGATGATAGATTATTGTTGATTCAAAATCGATTGTTGTTGAGTCAGAATTAATTATTGCAATTGATTAAATCTATCATCGACTGGATTGATCTATGGAGGAGGTAGATATGATGACATATTATAATATGATGGCTGGATAGACTGACCAGGCTGACTACTAATATAGGCATAGTTTTGGTATTGAGGCCTATTTTGATAATTTTGCATAGATGGAATTTGAATCTGAGCATGAGTCTGTTGGGGTATCCAAGAAAAATTAGGATGCTTCCTCCAACCTAGGTTATATGGATTTGAAAAAAGATCATTAATCAGCTTGGAGTAGCCTTGTATGCAGCTTGGACTTGTTCTTGGATGAAAGATGGAAATTATGCAGTCGTAGGATATTTACTCATATAATGGGTTGGGCTAGCACATAGAATAAATCTCCTAATAATTAGAAGATGATGTGAATTATGCAGGAGATTGTTAACCTAGGGTCAGGAATTGATCTAATTTCTAGGCAAAAAGATCTACTTTATTTATCAGATTTATGTCAGTCTTAGAACTGAATTTTGGATCATAGATTCTTGCCTGCTTTTGGTAGAAATATAATTAACGAAGCATGGTTAATTGAGTTTTCACTCAAGGTTTCAAATAAAGCATAAGCTTCATCCTCACTTTTGTTCATGAATGCACCTCCACAAGATAAATCTATCATTTGTCTATACCGATCTTCTAAATTTTTATAGAAAGCTTGAATAATTTTCCGCTTAGATAGACCATCGTGTGGACATTTTCTAAGAATTTTCTTAAGTTTCTCCCATGACTCATGAATTTGTTCTCCTGAAAGCTGAGCAAATCCAGTGATAGCTCGCCTCAAAGTGTTAGATCAGCCTAAAGGATAAAATTTCTTAAGAAATTTATATTATAATTCAGCCCAAGTTTTGATTGATCTCTCTATTGTGCCAAGCCAGTACTTGGCTTTATCTTTTAAGGAAAAGAAGAACAAGATCAGTCTAAGGGCATCATCAGTCAATTTTAAATTTTCACCATAAAACAGATTTCTAAAAATTCATCTAGATGCTTGTAAGGATCTTCATTAGTGTTTTCATAAAAAGATGGGAACATCTAGATTATGATCAGCTTGATCTCATAGTGGGTTATAGGAATATCATATAACTGAATACAAGTCGATGGGTTATAAGTAGAAGAAATAAAATATTTCTTTATCTACCTATATAGTTCTCTAAGATTTTGGGCCATTTGACTATTGGATTTAATATGGTTCAACCCTTCAATTTTATAATTGGATTCAACAAGATCAGAAAATGCGATTTTCTATCGTGCATGTATTAGTGTAATCCTAATGTGTGGTTCAAAATTTTTTTAGATTATTTTTTTATTATTTTATTTTATTATTTTTTAAAAAAATATTTATGATTTTATTATTTTATTTATTTATTATTTTTAATTTAATTTATTTTAATTTAATTTAATTTAATTTAAATTTATTTTATTTTATTTTATTTTTGGAGGAGAAAAGAAGAAGAAAGACAGAAGAGTTTTAAAGAAGATATCCTAAAGAGTCCTCTAACTAAGAAGAAAGAAAAAATTAGTTTTAATTAGATTTGATGTTTTAGTTAGCAATCAAATTAGATAAATAATCCTAACTAAGAATTATTCTAGATCTAGATAGCTCTAATTGCTAAGATCACCTTCAAGCCTTCCAAGTATAAGATCAACTATTCAACTGGTCAGATAAGTTTAAGGCTATTGGGAGTCCCCCTATTACTTTTCTTAAACACCAATTATCTTGGTCAGGTAAGCTAATGGAACTAATTAAGTAACCACCTTCCTTCGAGATGCAATTTTTGAATCATTTGCCTTAGACACTAGTTAAATTGACTAACCCTAATCCAGTCCAACTCTTAAAATTTTTTGTCCTAATGAGCTCGAGTTTCTAGGGCCGATGTCTAATTGATTTTAAAATTAAAGACCTAGGTCAATGTAGGATGCCAGTTGGTTATTTATGGGCAAAAGAAGGATGATGAAATTTTCATCTTATCTTGATTAATGGATTGTGCCTTTAAATTAATTTAAAGATGAATATGCACAATCACTTTCAGACAAGGAGTTTTATGCAACTAAATTAGATGCATAAAATTAATTGAACTTGAGATACTCATCTTATCTCTAGCAATCATTAAAAATAAAAATAAAAAATAAAACTAATATGATAGATGCTCTAGTTAGAATTTCTATTCTTATCATGAAGCTTTTAATTAGATTTAAGTTGATATTTTTTAAATTAATTTAAAAATAAAATAAATAGTAAAAAAAGAGATCTAGGATTAGGATTGATCTCACTAAGCAAAATTGGAAGCTTTCTTGCCCTAATTTTTTTGATTCTTTTTTTCTTTTTCTACAAAATAAACAAGAAAAAGTTAGTATGCAATATTTATAAAAAAATTAAAAAAATTAAAAATTTTATTTAAAATTTTTTTATAAGAAAATTAAAAAAATTAAAAATTTTAATACTCATGCCATCCCCGACAATGGTGCCAAAAACTTGGTGTGTTTGCCAGAATTATTTTTAATTTATTTACTAAAAAATCAAAAAAATTAAAAAAAATTAGCATCTATGCTAATCCCCAGCAACAACGCCAAACTTGATAAAAGCATGATGTTATCGTTAAGACATCATGTTTATTAGTTTAATTCTAATTTTTTTAAAAAATAATTAAAAGTATGTAGATAGTAACGAGTCGGATTGAATCCATAGGAAAGACAGTGCTTTAATTTAAAATCTTTGATTTTTATAAAAAAAATAAAAATAAAATTAAAATAAAAAATAAAATTTAAAATTATAATAAAATTAAAATAGTGTAGAAAGATAAATTTGGTACTAAGATCTACTATTTAGATCTTAGCATCTACTTGCAATAAAAATAAAGAGCAATTAAAAGTAAAGAGTAGATATTAAGATTATAATTAAAAGTAAAAAATATAAATTTAAAGTTCATAAAAATAAAATTTTGCATTATATAAGAGTTCATAATTTAAATACATGTAATTTAAAAGAATAATAAATAAATAAATAAAATTTTAACAAAGAATTGAAGTAGATCTATATAGCCTCATCGGAAAGATGGTTGGTGGACTTTTCTTCCTTCATACTCTTTAGAGCATGCTCGTATCTCCTTCTTCTTCCTCTTTGGATCTGATTTTGATCTCAGATTAGAGTTGGCATAAAGATGGCATATGAGACAGCTATTCTTTGTAGCACTTATTGCCTTGAAGTAGCTTTTAATCCAACCATGGCTCCCATCCTTTACCATTCCCTCTCTTTGATCGAAGATAGTGAATTCTAGAAGCCTAAGATCCTTTTTATAGAGTGTTGGAGAGGAGAGACCTTTACTGCAGGCAATATGAGACTGAGGAGTTTTGGTTGGCATATATAGAGAAATTCGGATAAAAATTGGTTTAAAACACTACTAGATCGCATCCTATTTAGTTCCATGAGTTTTGGCCATCAAATTTGGATTGAACGGTCCCAAAATTTGCTAAAAAAAACCTACTAGAAAAGCCTTGATCAGGTTAGATTGGGTATTGGCCATTGGATCGTACTCATTAGATGAATTTAGGCCCTTGGATCGCATCAAAACTCACACTAGAATCCTTTTCCTAGTCAGATTGAATGCTAGCCATTGGATCGGGCTTTAGAGCATGATCTGGCTATTAGATCATCGCTTGGATGGCTCATGACCATCGGATCGTGCAAAGAAGGACTTGGGTAGCCGAATCAAAGCAGGAAAAAGTGGCAACTATCCGATCTTCACTGATAGTGACCACAACCATCCGATCGCATAGTTGCGGTGCCCATGGACTGCCTAGAACGAGCTCTGTGGAGACCGCAGCCAATCGCCGCACGCCATGTTGCATGAATTACCTTTTTACCCCATGCATCGCAATTTTTTGCCATAGACCTGTAAAGGGTCTACGATGGATCGAACACTATAGTGGTCCACCATGGACCCCATTGTTTTTCCGACATCATGGTGATGTCATCTGCTGGAGGAAAGTGGGCTGCGCTAGACTTTTTCGTGCATGGGTTGGGTGGCCCGTGAGCTGGGCTACACTAACAGGCCTGCAAGTGAACTGGGCCTAGCTTGCGGGCAGACCGACCGACTAGGCTCAACCGAATTGGGTCAGGTTCGGCTGAGTCGATCAATTTTTTATTATTTATATTTTTTATTTCTCTTTAAAAATTCATATTGGATCCATTTGAACTCTGATTTACTCCAAATATATTTCATTGTGATAAAAAAATGAGCTCTTTCATTGTTAAACATTTTTTTTAAAATAAATAAATAAAAATATTTAATTTTTAAAAATAAATATAAATTAATTCATAAATTAATACTTTTATCGATGTATTTATAGTACTTATTAATATATTTTAATTAATTTAATTTTATTATTTACTTGTTGTAGACATAATAGCTAGATCATCCATCAAATCAGTTGCAGCTGTGGCGGGCTACATACTAGTCTCGAAAGATTGGTGACTATTTAGATTCTACGTCACTATAAATCATGGTAAGAACTTCAAATTAAGTTGTTATAGGATCTAATTTTTATATTTGAACTAATATATTTTTGAACTATGCAGACGCGCTATGCAACTTATGTTGCTAGAGGTATGGTGATGACCCATCTTCTTAGCCTCCTCTTGACCTTGAGGGATGGCTTAGCACCATTGGAGGGGGAGTGAGTAGGAGTCGGGTCATAGGATTCAGCCACAACTTCGATCCTCCACTATCTTGATATCCTTCAGCATCCTCATAGGCCTCGATGTTCCAGACCTGGGGCGATGCGCACACGAAAGAGGTCATGTAGAAGAGGTCAAGTAGAGGCTTTTGAGCCAGTGATCTCAGAGACTCCTAGATGCCATCCATGATATGATCATGGAGCTTCTTCGAGACCCATAGTTGCACGACCAACTGGGCTCATCATCTCAACCATCATATTAGATAATTATATTATTAAATCCTTTACTTGTTTTAAATTTTCATATTTAGAAGCTTTGTATATTTAGGTTTGAGTCCAAAAAAAAAATCTAAAAATTAAAAATTTAATCTTACCATCCAATTGATGCACTGGAGATATTTATAGCTCTATATCATCGATTGAGATGTGTAGGAACAATCTATTCGAGAATTAGAGGAGTGTATCAAAAGATATATCTTCATATCGAAAGATGTACTTTCATATCGAAACTTACTAATATTTTTTTTTTTTATTACAGGATGCTAGCACGTCGGGCTCTTATCCACCAACTATTGGAGAGGAGTAGGAGGAGGAGGCGGACAACGACAAGGATTGGATTTGATTTTTTTATTAATGTATTATATTTTTTTGATACTGCTTGTAAAAAAAATTATATAATTTATATTTTTAATATAATATAATTAATTTTTAATTTCTAATTATCATATTATCTTTGAATTTTAATTATAAAAGGTATTAGAAATATAATTCATTATGATTAATTAAAATAAATTTTAAAAAATATTATTATTAATTTTTTTAAAAAAATAAAATTAACTATTAGCATCAGTATTAGTGATGACATTATAGACTAAATTACCATTACTAATATTTCTTAAAATATTTTTTTATTTAAAAATTAAAAATGATTAGGGATAGCATTAGCTACAAAATTATTGTCACTAATATTTTTTTATTTTTTTTTTAAGTTTAAGTTAAATATTAAAAAATAATTTGTGATAAAATTTTTCTATCTCTAAAATCGTCGCTAATAGTCTTATTAACAATGATGCTTTTTTCATTGCTAATAATGATAATTAGTGATAAAAATTTTTTAGATTAATTTTTACGTCTGTATTAATGATAATGGGGCTATTAGCGATGGTGGATGGACTATTAGTGATAGTAGTTTACCATCGCTAATAGTTTGGATTCTTGTAGTACACCCCACACTAGAAAATTCAAAGCTCGTTGAAGATCTATCTTTTTCTTGGAAGTTCAACCCGTGCTTGTCCGAATCATAGCCAAACACTGTGGGAGGCAAGATTAAAATCTCTTAATCTTTTATCTAACCTTCCTCCCCATCCTTTCAAGCCCATAGAGGTTAGATTCTGGCCAGCAAATCATTGGTCATTTATTAAAGAGAATGGGTGCTCTATTTTTCTATTTTACTTTGATTTCTTCTATTTTTTTTCCTTTTCTCCGGTCATCTTCACCACTGACCACTGGTTGCAGAGCACTCACATCATCATGGCCTCAACCATTGTGACCACGGCCACCTTCGGCCATGGGGAAGGCTCCTCTATTTCGAAAAATGGGGAGCAAGAGTTTCCTATTTCACCAAAAAAGGAAAGAAAAGAGAAAAAGAAATAAGAGAAGAAATAAAAGAGAGAGCAAGTTACTTGATCTCTTCCCTCTTCCTCTCACCCTCCTCTCTCTTCCCAATTTCTCTCTCTAAAAAATCTTACTTTCTCTCTCTATAATTTTTTTTCTAAAAGTATCTCTCTCAAGAATTATGTCTCTCTCTATAAAGTTTTGCTCTAGGATTGATCTAATAAATGACTTTCTTTTAATGATTTTAATCGAACTTAGTGAAGAATCCTGACCCATGGTCCTAGATAACATACTGACACCCACACTGACCAAGACTAGGTCTACTAGATTTGATCATTTATGTTTATTAAATCATCTATACACTAGCTCAAATCATGATTTGATTAAATCATCTTGATCAGATACCAAGTAGTGTTGTCTGATCAGCCCTATTCTATCTTATTAATTTCTCTATTTGACATTCTATCTCTACTTGATTTATGGATTCAATGGAGTGTCATAAATCTTGTTGCTTTGAATCTGAATTATTCCAGTAGAGAAACTTTGAACCATCATATTGGTCAAGTAGCATGTCCGCCCCATCCGAAACTTCGTCAAGCATCATAGAACCTAGTTTTCATTAGTCTCTATTGAATCCATATATTTTAAGTGATCTAGATTAAACAAATTTATTTGATCGAACTAATCTTTGATTGTCGAGTACCATGTTGGCTTCCATCTTGACTCCTATTGGACACTACTAATTAATCACCCTTGATCTTTGTTAAATAACTTATATCCTAATATGATCTTGATTGAATGAAGCTAGATGAATGGATCAATCCAAAACGTTGAATATGGCTATCTATCAATCCCGTCTTTCTTAATTATCCATATTCTTTCTAATTAGTAAACTTAATTTTGCATAGTGATATAGTTGTCTTATCAAAAAGATGTCCAATAATGGGATACTATGATATGATCTATGAATTAAAAATTTTGAAAAAAAATTAATGAAATTATATGGATTTATTGGATTACGTGTGAGGCAAGTAATGTAACTCTTTTTCTAAATTTATCAATATTTATATCATTGATTTTGAATTATATTATTTATGATTTGTGAACATGAAGCATGATATTTATTTGTTAAATCTATTATAGAATACTATTTGATGCATTGTCAAAGGCATTGATTTCATTATGGATTATGATTGATTGAATTCAATTCTGAATGGTCTTGTATATTGTCGATTGAAATATAAAATTGATTTTATCAAAAATGATATTTTACGAGAAGAATTTTGATTCATGACTTGATTATTACTGAAATCATGAAAATAGAGGTTATATATTATTGAAAAAAATATCTCGAATTCGATCCATAATGAAGACCACAGTGTAGAGAAGCCTAGAAAGATAGTTTGCAGAAGAAAAGCCCAGAACGAGGCCTGCAATAAGGCCTGGCTCATAGTAGGCCATGGCTCGGCCCACAGACACACTAGCAGCCAACAGCGTGTGGCCCAAGCTTGTGTGGCCTGTGTGGGCACTGCCTAGTGCGTGGGTGCATGGCCCAAATGACTGCACGATGCACGCATAGTCTACCACGCCAACTAGCATCTCCACACGGTCCACAGCATCACGTGGACCCTTAACAAGCACACCATATTTTCACATAGTGCACGATGGAATTCAGGAGGTTTTGGTGACATGGCATGTGGCGTGTTGGCCCGGTTCACACCAGGGATAGTTTACGCTCAGTGCACCGACGCAATGTTGCTCTAAGCGACTTTTGAGCCTAATGGAAGATTGGGACTTGTATTCGACTCGGATTGGACTTAGGCTCAGGCCTTTAAAAGGTCCTGTGGTAGTGAAAGAGGTGTGGTAGCAGCAGAGGCATAGTAGTAGTTATGGCTTGGTAGTAGGTAAAGACTTGGAGAAATGCAGCAGTAGACCATAGAGTGTGCTAACAGAGAGAGAGCAGAAGTAGGGAGCTTCTGATAGACTATCAAACAGCGGTCAGAGCTACAAAGGATCTTCTAGAGAGAGAGCTTTGCGAAGGAGAGTATTTCTTATTGAGAGAGAGAAAATGATGTACGAGGGTTGAGAGGATGTGATTTTTTCGTATAAAATTTTTCTTTTCTCATAGTGAAGCCTGCATGCCCCATAGGCTTAATCCATATATTTAATTGTGTCCTTTATTTTATCTTTTCTTCTTTCTATTATGGTATCAACATCGTCGTCCGTACCGATCCTGAACTTGGGAGATCTATATTCCACATAAGAAATATTTTCAAGAGATGATGCCAAAGCAAGTGATATCATAATAATTGATATCAAAGCAGCTATAGCCATAACATATGTTGGCATATTGATATCCTACCAGGCGAGATTGTCATTAATATATCGATACACTACTAGTAGAGATTGTGTGCTGGTATATCGATATCCTACTAATGGAATAACATGTTGGTATATCGATATCCTATCAATGAAGATTATATGTTGGTACATCGACACCCTCCCAGTAGGAGTTGTGCATTAGCATATCGACACCTTGCTTGGGAGAGTTATGTACTGGTATATCGATATCCTACTAAAAAGAGTTATATGTTGGTACTTTGACTATTCTAAGCTAATTCTGATCTAGCCACAAGATATAAGTATGGTCATAGTTCATAGCTGTCAAAATAAATCGGATGTTTTGAAAGAATTTGATTTATAAATAAAAATAAAATTTGAAAGTATTGAATTTACATGCATCTTATTTTGATTGCTGATGTATATTCTAGATTATATTTTGAATTAATTTGCTCTACATGCTTATTTTTAGTATATTATTATTGTTGAATTTATCTAGCTAAAATATATTACTTACTAGAATGTTTACCTCATTACTCTCTCTTTATATTTTTTTTATAGATTCAAAAGATTATCTTGACTTTGGGATTCAATATAGGAGAGCAAATTAGAAACATAATTTGATATTTTTATTTTAGATTAGAAATTATTGAAGTTTGATGCAGGACCAAATATTATTTTGTAAGATATTTGATGCAGTTATTTGAATTAAAGTTGAATATTAATTATTTAAATTTTATTTAGCTACTGCTTTATGATATCATGATGAGATGCTTTGCATGCTTGTGAAGAAAATTCTTCATGAGTATACAATGGTTGTCATAATCTTTGATTCGTGATGTTGGATCAGAGGCATGATAATTAATATGGTATCAGAGTATAAATCGATAAATTATGACATATAGAATTACACTTGAGTATATAAAGTGGGTAGACATTAGAGATATTGGGACAATAACTTTGATTGTGACATAACTTAGAAATTTAGATTGGATATAAGTATAATGATGATTTGAATCCAAGTGCGTAGTGGAAGCATAGTGGTCTCAATTATTTTCAAGCTAATCAGAACAGTAATTTGATTAAAAATGTATTATGATGAAAGGCTCGATCTTTAAATTAGAGGATGACTATGACCTGAGGTAAAAGTAATCTTAAATTTTTGAGAACTAAAAATTTTGAGAATGAAATTTCTTTTTATAGGAATCTTAAAGTGGCAAAAAAAAGAGTTGGATGATTTGTATAGCAAAAAAAATGATGGAAAGAAAAATCCCATCATGAGTTTTTTCCATCCGATCTCACTAGAGAGGAAGCTGATTCTAGCAACGATTCAACCTCCCCTCCAATCTATTTAAGGACTTCAACTTCCCTCTACCAATCCATGTTGAAAAATCTGAAGGTCATTGAAGATTATAAGAGCTTTCTCTTCTCATCTTCTTTCCAAAATTTTATCCCGTGCTCGCCTGAATTGTAGCCAAGAGGCAAGATAAAAATTTCTTAATCCTTTAGCTAATCTTCCTCCCCATCCTCTCAAGCCCATGGAAATCAAATTCTAGCTGACAAATCATAGGATTTACTTGAGAGAATGAGTGGTCTATTTTCTTATTTTGTTTTGATTTTTTTCTAATTTTCTTTTCCTTTTTTATGGCCATCTTCACTGCCAACCATTGGTTGTGGAACGCTCACACCGTCGTTACCCAACCACCACGAACATGGCCACCTTCGGCCATGAGGGAGGCTTCTTTGTTCTAGAAAATGGGGAACAAGAGTCCCTTGTTTCACTAAGAACAGAAAGAAAAGAGGAAAGAGAAAAAAAAAAAAGAAAAGAAAAAGAGAGAGAGAGAGTGAGTTACTCTCTCTCTCTTCCCTCTTTCTCTCACCTTCATCTCTCTTTCCACTTCATCTCTAATTTCTCTCTACTTTCTCTCTAGAAAAATATCACTTTCTCTCTATAAAAGTTTTTCTCTTTAAAAGTGTTTCTATCTATGAAGTTTATTTGATTTCTAAGATTGATCTAGTAAAGAACTTTCTTTTGATCATTTTGATTGAGTTTAGTAAAAAATCTTGACCCATGATCACTAGGCAACGTACTGACATCCATCTTGACCAAGACTGAATCTACTAGATTTAATCATCTATATTTATTGAATTATCTATATACTAATTCAAATCATGATTTGATTAAATCATGTTGATCGAACTAATCATGATACCAAGTAGTGTTGCCTAATCAGCCCTACTCCATCTTGTTAATTTTTCTCTCTCCGCTGGCATTCTCTTTCTACTTGATTTATGAACCTAATGAAGTGTCATGAGTCTAGTTGCTTTGAATTTGAATTATCCTAATAGAGAGACTTTGAACCATTATATTGGTCGAGTAGGATATATGCACCACCTGAGCCTTTGTCAAGTATCATAGAATCTAGTTTTCATTGGTCTCTATCGAATCTTTGTATCTTAAGTGATCTAGATTAAATGAAATTTTTTGATCGAGCTGACCTTTGATCACTAAGCACCATATTAGCCTCCATCTTGACTCCGATCTGACACTACTGATTTGATCACTCTCGATCTCTATTGACCCATCTATATCCTAATCTGATCTTGATTGAATAAAATTAGATAACTGAATTGATCCAAACCATTGAATACTATTTATCAATCTCATCTTTCTTAATTATCTGTATACTTTTTAATTAATAGACTCAATTTTGTATGCGGGTATAGTCATCTTAACAAAAAGATGTCCAATAGTGGGATACTGCAATATGATTTATGAATTAAAGATTTTGAAAAGAAATGTATGAAATTATATGGATTTGTTGGAGTATACAAGAGATTAAGTAATATAACTTTTCTCTAGATTTATCGATAAATTATATAGTATTTATATCATTGATTTTGAATCATATTAAATATAAAGTATGATATTTATTTATTAAATATATTATAGAATACTATTTGATGCATTATCAAAAACATTGATTTCATTATGGATTATGATCAATCAAACTCGATTCCAAATTATTTTATGTATTGTCGATTGAAATATGAAACTGATTTTATCAAAAAAAAGATTTTATTCAAGAAGAATTTTGACTCACAGCTTGGCTATATATATGCATCGAAACCCTACCAATAGGTTATATGTTAAAATATCGATATCTTACTAATGGGGATTGCGTGCTGGTACATCGATATTCTATCAGTGAAAGTTGTGCATTAGTACATCGATATCTTATTAGTGGAGATTGTATACTGATATATCAATACCCTTCTAGTAAATATTGGGTGTTGGTTTATCGATATCTTGCTAGTAGGGATTATGTTTAGACGCATTGCTATCCTTCCAGTGGAGATTGTGCATTAGTATATCGATACCCTATCGGTGGGGGTCATGTGCTAGTATATCCACACACCCTACCAATTGGGGTTATAAGTTGGCACTTTAACTATTTTAAACTTATTTTGGCCTAGCCATAGGATATAAGTATGATGATAGTTCATGATTGTCTAGGTGAACCAGATATTTTGAAAGAATTTGATTTATAAATGAAAATAAATATAAAAATAAATTTTAAAATGAATGAATTTGCATGCACCTTATCTTGATTAGTGCTATATATTTTGAATTAATATGCTATACATGTTTATTTTTAGTATATTATTATTGCTCAATTTATCAAGCTAAAGTATATATTACTTACTAGGCTGTCTAGTTCATTACTCTATATTTTACTTTTTCTTATCTAAATTTAGAAGACTAGCTTAACTTTAATATCTTTATTTTAGATTAAAAATTATTTAAATTTGATGCAAGATCATAAAATATTATTTTATAAAATATTTGATTTAATTATTTGAATTAAAGTTGAATATTAATTATTTGAATTTTGTTATGCTATTGCTTTATGATATTGTAATGAGATGTCTTGTATACTTGTGAGGAGAGTTCTCTCTGAGTATGCGGTGATTGCTATGATCCATGAGTTATGATCTCGGATTGAAGGCATGACAGTAGCGGTATTCATGAATCAAAGAATGAATGAACGAAACAAGGGGTAATAGAGCTGTGGTTAGACTCGCTTTGGCCTCACTAGCACGATTAGTTGGCCATCCATATCCTATGGATATTCTAGACCCATCCCTTGCTTTCCATGGCAATATCACAATGGCCTTCCCTTCAATGGTAGAGTCAAGCACATCTCAAGTGATGTCAAAGAGTCCACCCACCCTCACACTAGATTGATTTATCTAGATTGGTCCAAGCGGACCGGTTCCAATTCTCACAACAAGAGATTAAGATAATCAAATTAAAGCATATGGAGGTCTTCTATATCAAAAAGCAGTTTGATAGAATTTGTAAATTCTTTACTAACTAATTAATTAAGTGATTATCAGGCCCAGACTACTACTTCATTGCCTATTTCCATAGGTGGAACAATAGAACTGTGAAGTACTTAGATTAGGCAAGTATTCACCACCCTAAACCCAGCATCCAAAAACTCAGTCTTCTAGTTAATCTAAATATAGCATCAATTTGCATTTACTACGTTGGTAACTCACAGCAACTTTTGCACTACATTGAGTGCTTTACTTTGTAACTACCCATATTTGCATGGAACCTCACATGGAGTACTTGATCAAACAAGGACGAATGGAAATCCACTAAGTTTGTAAACTGAGTTCGGTGATTTCTGAGATTCATTGCACCTGCTAGCTCAATGTGGCAAGGAATAATGCTGTTGGTTAGATCTTTTTTAATACACTAACTTCCAATCTTATTAACACAACACAAAAGCACTGTCTCAAAGAAGTCCAACTTATTGGAACTATTAAAATAATGATCTTTTGCTTGCATCAAACTTGATACATTTAAAATTGCTTAAAGATAATAAAGATCATAAGGAATTGCTGATTTATCTCAGCCACAAGGGAAACTCAAAAGTTTTGTTGCTTTTTATCAAGCATAAGATTCCTGACTATGTACAAATATTTAATCTTTAAAACATGTATCGATCGGTTTTTATTCCTAAGTACATTCCATCTGTGATATATCAACTTAAGTTTATATTTACTCACTGTAACTATAGATTGAAGGAATGCTAAGCAAACTCCCAATGATCGATGAGCCTAGTTCGATGAAAGATCACTTAGAGAAATGACTGTACACATAAACAAATTACATGATAAAATAATATAAATATTTTTTAAGTTTATAAGGCAATTGTATTTCAAGGTGATACTTCAATTATGTGGAACTCTAGATATCATTCAAAATTAGAAGGCCTCTACTGAGGACATCTTGGTGGATTTGGAAACTCAACTGCTTTTGGATTGTAAGACAGAGGCCATGTACTAAATTAAGGAAGCCTAATATGACACTAATCTACAACAGTAGAAATAAATTCAAAGGTTGCATCACATCAAGTATAAAAGTCGTTGCATTCATAAGGAACTAAGGTGGCGTGGTTGTAAATTTAGGCAGTCGTTAACACATGGATTGAAGAAAAACATTTTTAAAACTACAAAGGAAAATGGAGAATTCCAGCTAATACATTGTGTGCTATATATTTAAATTTTTCATTAAACATACGATCAATTCTCAAAATAAACTGGTAAATACATTCATAGCACATGCCTTATGAGACGTGTACATCAAAACTTTTTTTTTTTTTTGAGAAATACATCCAAATACTGAACTCTCAAAAGTAAGAATTGATAAAAAAAAGAGGCCTAAATAGAACTATATACTTTCACTAGATGGGACAATAGCTCATCATCATAAAAAAGAGACCTAAATAGAACAATATATTTTCCCTAGATGGGACAATAGCTAATCATCGCAGCTCTTTTAGCTCCCATGAATGGCCAAGATACGTATCTTCTGAATAGCTGTTTCTCTTACTGAACAACAGTTGAACTCCTCAGGAGACATGAAATCCTATCTGTCAGCTAATGCATCATTCGGTCACTTCACAAGATTCTATCATGTGCTCGGTACTATGGTTTATTTTTTTATTCTAAGTGATAGGCTTCTTTTGCATGGGCGAACCCTAGCTACATGCACCACCCTAGCATCTCTACCCTTGAAACTGAAATTTATATCACAAAACCAGCGGATTGCCCATAAGAAATTTGAAGGAGCCTTATACCTGAATTAGTATATGATCACATCAAATGTTAATCAAAATATAATATGGAGGAAGGCCTTCTTCGTCCATGCCAACCTCAAAATTTTTTTTTTTTTTTTGGAGTCCTCGCACTGTAATTATGTAGAAATGGAGGCTACTAATTCTGAAGAAGTATAAAAGAACGGTAGCTGGGATTCCATTGAAAATTATGACACTAATTATAAATTATGCAATATAGTTTACAGTGAACTACATCATGCAGGAGGTCAATGATATAGTCAAAAATATGCATGGCTAGATTCAAGGCTACCTTCAAGGAGAACCACCAGATGTATTAACTCAAATATTCCACTGCATCCAAATGAAGCATCTAGCATCCAGTAATGCTGAAATCACCGATTCACAATAGGAAGCCAAGATCCTTAACTAATGCACCATATGTCTCAAACATGGGAACTGGACGACCTAGGATCTCGCTCAAAATTAAAGATAAAATGGAAGGTATTGTTTGGATTCCTGGACCTTATGTAAATATCAAGATTTATCCAATGCATCATGGACCACTAATTCAGTTCACATATTTACATTACTAACTGACACCCCACAACAAGATGGTTGCCTTCACACTCGATCAACCAACAACCACTAACTCAACTAAATGGATCATTGGAGACATATATAAGGGCCATGTTTCTTGCACTTTGAATCGCCCACTCACATGTTCAGCACTCACCCTTGATTCAAAGTTGCATACACCAAGGAGTGATCTTAAGTAGACATGTTTGTTATAAGGAAGTGACTTAGTATAAATGTCTACAGCTTGCTCATGGGTATTGCCATACTTTAGCTCTACTAGTCCTTTAGCCACCAAGTCATGAATAAAATGATGTTGAATGTTGATGTACTTTGTTCTTCCATGAAAAGTTGGATTCTTTATCATCGCTATTGCCGCTCGATTATCGTATAATATGTTAGTAGCTCTTTTTTGAGGTTGACAAAAATCTTCAAGAGGCCTTCTAAATCATAAAGCTTGACAAGCCAAAGATGTTGTAGCTACATACTCTGCTTTAGAAGATGATAAAGTTATTGTTGCTTGCTTCTTTGAACTCCAGAAAATAGCTCCCGCTCCAAGAGTGAATACATTGCCAGAAGTGCTTCTTCTATCATCCACACAGACCTGCCTAATCACTATCTGAAAATCTAAACAAGTTAAAATTTATCATATATGAATACCAAATTTCATAATTTATTGTCCCAGCGATATAACGTAATTTTTGCTTAGCCGCTCCAAAATGATGCTTGGTTGGATCATGCATGAACCTAAAAACAACACCAATAGAAAAGGCAATATCTGGTCGAGAATGTGTCAAATAAATTATGCCACCAACCAAAGTTATAAATAATATTGCATTTACCATTTTTGTACCATCTTCAATCCTTAACTTTTTATTTATGTTCATAGGAGTGGCTGCCACTTTGCAATTTAACATTTCAAACCTTTTCAGCAAATCTTTAGCATATTTCTCTTGTGATATAAAACTTTCTTCCGTGCTTTGTTTAATCTCAAAATCAAGAAAATAATGCAATAAATCCAAATCTATCATCTCAAATTGTCTCATCATGCTTCTTTTAAATTCTTGAACAAGTAAATTTGAAGATCCCATATATATCATATTATTAATGTAAAGGCAAACTAAAAGAAAATCATTACCTTTCCTTTTTAAATAAAATGTGGGTTCATTCTTACTTCTCATAAATCCATTTTGGTAAAAATATAAGTCGATTTGGTGTACCATGCCCTCGATGCCTACTTCAACCCATAAAAAGCCTTCTTTAGCTTGTACACCTTATCCTCCTTACCACTAACTATGAATCCATTAGGCCGACAAACATAAGTTTTCTCTTCCAATTCACCATTTAGAAAAGCAAACTTAACATTAAATTGATAAAGAGATAATTTCAATTGAGCAGCCAATGCCAAAATAATTCTTCTAGTTTCAAATCGAGCAACCAAGGAGAAGATTTCTTAAAAATCAATACCTTACTGTTGTGCATACCTTTTTACCACCAGCCAGGCTTTATACCTTTGTATGCTTCCATCTGCATAATATTTAGTCTTAAAAATTCATTTTAATCCAAATAAATTTTTACCTTGAGGCAAGTCCACTAATTCCCACATTTCATTTTTTTCAATAGCTGCTATCCCTCTTTCATAGCACTATGCCATTCCTCCTCTATTGCTTCATCAAAGCTTATCGGATCTAAAATAAACAAAGTAAAATTACTAGTTTCATAAATTTCTACTAATGACTTGAATTTTTTAGGACTTTTATTAGAAGATTTTGATGAAGTCGAGCAACTATTACTTGATGAGGTTGGAAGAGATGTATTTATCAAAGAAGAGCTTATACTTGTTATAGTTGAGAGAGAAGTTGGATTTGCTAGTTCTTCACTAGGAACACCAATCTGCGACTTTTCTAGCCTGTCATTCCATTTCCAACTTGCATTTTCATCAAATATCATATTTCTACTAATAACAACTTTACCACTAATTAGGTTGTATAATCGATATGCTTTGGCTTGTAGGCAATAACCAATAAAAATGCACTTTTTAGACTTCTCATCAAGCTTATGATGATTTTCAGAATTAACCAAAGTATATGCAATAGATCCAAAAAATTTTAAGTGACTTACCACCGATTTTTTACTTTTCCAAGCTTCATATAGAGTCATATTATGGACAGCCTTGGTAGGAGAGATATTTAGTAAGTATACTACTATTGCAATAGCTTCTACCCAAAAAATATTTGGAAGGCCTTTTTCTTTTAGTAAACTTCTAGCTATCTCCATTACTGTGCGGTTCTTTCATTCTACTATACCATTTTGTTCGGATGTATATGGTACTGTAAGTTGCCTGTAGATGCCATTTTTATCACAAAAATGATTAAATTTATTAGATAAAAACTCACCACCTCGATCTATGCAAAAAGCCTTTAAGGAATAACCACTATGCCATTTTTATCACAAAAATGATTAAATTTATTAGATAAAAACTCACCACCTCGATCTATGCAAAAAGCCTTTAAGGAATAACCACTTTGTTTCTTAACCAATGCTTTAAACTTTCTAGAAACTTCAAATATTTCTGACTTACATTTTAGGAAATAAATCCAAGTCATGCGGCTATAGTTATCTGTAAACAACAAAAAATATTGACTCCCACTCAAAGTCTAAGTTCTTATAGGCTCATAAAGATCAACATGTACAAGCTCAAGAGAACATTTTGCTTTCCATGCCTTTCCAATAGGAAAAGACTTTTTTACATTGTTTTCCATATATGCATCCTTCACATACATTATCAAAAGAGTCAATCTTAGGCAATCCATTCACTATATCTTTTTGATTCAACAACTTCAAACCATTTTTATTTAGATGTCCATATCTTAAATGCCACAAAAGAAACTCATTCTTCACACAAACAGCTAATGCATGCCTATCAATTCTTGAAATTTAGTGGGAATATTTTATTTTATGTCATTTGAACATTAGCTACAATTTGGCCTAAACTTTTCTTTTTAATAGCACATGAGGCATTATCAAATAAAATAGAATATCCATTGGTAATTAACTGCCCAACGCTTAGCAAGTTGTGTGCCAAACTAGGAACATAGAAAACATTATGAAGATGCTTTACTTTACCATGTCTTGTTTTAACTGCTATTATACCTTTTCCTTCAACTTGAATCTTTTTATCATCTCCAAGTCTAACCTGCATCTTCTATGATTTATCAAGATCTTGAAACATAGATCTTACTCCAGACATATGGTTAGAACATCAGCTATCTAAAAACCAAACCTCTTTAAATTTATCATTAACATGATAACAAGCCATGAATAATTTACTTTCTTTTTCTTTTTCTTCTGCATAGGTTGCATGATTTTCTTTGCACCAATAATTTGTCTCTATGTGCCCAAATTTCTTACAATAATGGCATTAGATTCCATTCTGGTTGTCTCGATACTCATTGGATGATTGTTGGTGATCATCAAATCGCCCATGATCTCGGCCTCGATCACGACCTCGGCCATGGAATTTACCTTAACTACGACCTCTCCCTATGGTCTTGTCAGACTTATTTTTTAGTATAGAGGTTTCCCCCTTCATCCAAAATGCCTTCTCTTCGACTTTCTCAATTGAACTATTCATTCTAGCATCATGAGCTTGCAAAGAACCTACTAGTTCATCAAATGAAATAATAGATAAGTCCTTAGATTCCTCAATAGCAGCAGCAACATGATCATATTTTGGACTTAAGCTTCATAATACTTTTGTAATATTTCTTTAGAAATCTTTTCAATATATGATTTCATTTGGCTAATAATAGATGTAACTTTGGATAAAAATTCTTACAGTGATTCATTACTTTTTATGAACAAAGTTTCAAAATCCTGATGAAGAGATAGAAGTTTCGCAATAATTACCTTCGACGACCCTTGAAACTCTTTCTACAATATTGTCCAAGCATTTTTTGCCATGGTTGCAATGGCGATTCTTGAGAAGATGGACTCATGAACTGCTTGTTGAATGAAAAATTGTGCCTTGGAATCCTTCTTTCTATTTTCTTTCAATTTTGCTTCTTCATCTATATCCATTCTCAACCAAATCCCAAAGGTTTTGTGACATAAATAAAGTCTTCATTTTAATGCTCTAAAATTCATAATATTCAACTTTAAAGATAGGAATTGAAGGTTGAGAAATGCTTACAGAGCTTCCAATAGCAGCCATCCTACTACCCAACGGTTTACCTTCTTATGACAATATCAACGGTGAATTTGACTTGCAAATCTTTAAGATGGAACTAACCACTTGTACTTTGCTTGCCCATGCATGATCGAAATCTGGAGCTCTGATACCAAGAATGTTGGATATAAAAGATAGAATCAGTTCTCTAATGAGAACTCTACACAAGCAGTAGCAGAACCATAGTTAAAACTATTTTTTAAAGAAATGGAATCTTTATTTATGCCTTACTCAAAGACTTCAATACAATGTCATTTTTATTGGCATTCATGATAAATAATATTACCACTAATTTAATTCACATATTTACATTACTAACTGACACTCCACTATGACACCCCACTACGAGACGATTGCCTTCGCATTCGGTCAACAGACAGCCACTAACTCAACTAATTGGATCATGGGAGACATGTACAAGGGCCACATTTCCTACACTTTAAATCACCCACTCACACATTCAACACTTAAATTGTTCCAATTAAGAAAATAGGGAATCAGCTAGCCCTACAAAGAAAAATAATTGACATTCAAGAGATGCCATCTGTATCAGCAAATTTGATTCAGAAGATAAACGGAAACAATGATGCAACTGAACTTCCTTGCCAACAATCACCCAAAGATTTAACTTTTCCATCTAGCATCAATTACAAGTAAATTTAGACGATGGTGAATTAAAAAAATTCAGGCTGGGAAGAAGTAAAATATATAAAAAAGTAAGTGCCGGTGCGAAGCTTTCAAAAGTGATACCCAGGATAAAATTTGTAAGTGATAATTAAGTAGGTGAAACCTGATTATAAAGTGAAACTAATATCAAAGGAGGCCTATGGAAAGAGGCTTTTCTTTTTAAGCAAAGTAAAGAAATAGGTCCGAATTTGAAGAAAAAGATCCCTGAACAGAAGATTTAACAAAAATTTCTAAAGTTGAAAAAGCTGATCAAGATAGATACGGCAAGCCCTAGTCCATAGGTGGTAGATATATTTGATCAATACTTTCTGAACTTTTGCTGTCATATTCTCAAGGACTAAGCCATGACTTAATGGCATATAATAAATGTACTGATCCATATATGACTCGTATGATACTCAAAAAACAAAAAAAAAAAAGAAAATATTGCACCACAAAAACAACTCAAGCATCTAAAGCAAATCAGAACAACAAAGATTAAAGACTTTGCCATCCTGTGAGATGGTCACTAGACCACGACGCTAGACAGATAATTCACGCCAGTAAACAGGAGTGAAGAGACCACCAAGTCTTCATTGCACAATAATGTTATCAGTTAATGTCACCCAGCAATCTGATGTCAGTGATGATATAAACCGGTAGCCTAATAAAAATAAGTTCCTTAACTTTGGGTCACACAAAATGCTAAAACTCCTCCAGCTGAAAGCCCCCAAAGTGCAACAGAGTTCAAAGCATTGGAAGACACAGGCTGAGGTTTTGGGTGACGAACATTACCATCAGGTGAGGACTAGGAAAACATCACTCTTAAGTAGCTTATTAGCAGAGTGTATCAAAATGAGTACTGAAAGGTTTACTATGATACTCAACACCTGATGTCTTCCTCAGCACGTGATTCAGCTAGTTTTTCTTTTTACTTTGTAATACTTCAGTATATGAAGTTTATATTCAAATTATAATGGACAACTAGCTGAGCCTAACATGATATCCTTATATCTCTTCTCTCTCTAAGTTTTTCTTTATTTTTTATCCCAAGAAAAGTTATATCCGACTGGTTTTCAACTTTCAAATGTTGCAGAAGATCGTAGACATGAATTATAACTCTTTGAGCTTTCCAAGCAATTTCTCATTGACCACTCTCGGAAGCCTTCCAGTATTAGTTATCAACTCCAAGGGAAACCACCACTTTGGCAGCGGTGTAATAATGGTGTTTTCTTCCCTTGCTCAATGCCCAAAGCCTGATGGTAAATAATTATAAAAACCATCCAGTTCTCAGCAGGAGAACAATAAATCTCCGCACGAGGGACCTAAAGATGGCATCAAACAATAAATGCGTCATACTTACCAAGAAAATGAGGCCAAAAAACAAAGCAATAGAAATAAATACATGCAGCATCATTCACTACACATGAAAGCCTTTCGGTAACTTTTTCTTTCCCATTAATTAAGTTTATTTGAAGGTTTATACGTATTATAACTGCCATCATAGGATAGAAGAGAGGGGTAGGTCTTTTCTACTTCAGATGTTATCTCCCCTCTGAAAGAGAATAGAGAGAGAGAGATTTGAACTCACTTCATTTCACATCCATGACAACCATCATAATCAAAGGCGTCCATCGATCTATCCACGTACATCCAGCTGGGAGCGTCCAGAAAAGACAGTGACCCGAATCCTAAATCGCATGGTGAGTTTGTGATAGGAAGAGGATTGCATGCAGTTATTCTACAAAGTATTTATCATTTAGTATTTACTTTTTTACTATTTTATAGTAACAAAAGGGAAACAATAGTAATATCGATCTCGTCATTCTTATTGTGTGGCCAACAGACCATCACGAGAAAAACTCTTGCCGCGGAAAAGACAACGGAAGTAAAGTGAAAAAGAAAAAGAAAAGCAAAATATAAATTAGGGTTTCAAAGAATAGAGAAGATCTATGTGCTTCCAGTCTTTCAATTCTTTGAAGAAAACAACAAACTGAAATAAAGTTCTTCAAGAAAAAATCAGATAGTAAGATGCTATTTCTATCATTTTTTAGTGAAATTTCGTAGCACAATAAAAGAAAAGAAAAAGAAAAAGAGCTAGGGTTTCAAAGGAGGCAAAACGGAAGCATTTTAACAACTCAAGCTATGGTTGGGGCAAGAAATAGAAATAGAACAAATGAGAGCTCCGATCATCCAAAAGGAACCGAGAAAACATTCCCACCTTTTTATTTTCCCTTTATATTATGGGCTTCTGTTCTCTTTTCTTCCCATATCCTCATCTAATTAACACTAGATCTGCATCTGGAAGCACCAGCAAAAGTATCAGAAGAATTACAGTAAAGCATCTAATAGTATGGTTGTACAAGCATGGAGGAAAGAAAGAAAGAAGAAAGTAAAGCTGAAGGATCCAGCCCAACTCCGTATATATGTTAATCATTCCAAGTGTGGAGATCAGACAAAGTAACGGAGTCGATAATAATTCCACTGCACTGCACCATGATGATATATGATGGCATCCAAGATGGAAAAAAGAGCCCCCTCTAAAGAAGTGAAAAATCTAAGATTCATGGATGCGAGAGAAAAAGAATCAAACTTACACCTTACCTTTTATTTGCCAATCACTTTGCTTTTGCCTCTTCTTTTGGGGAATGAAACAAGACCAGTACTCTGGGAGAAATCAATCATGTGAGTTTTACAAAGAGAAGCCAACAGAAATCAGTTGGCAGGATGCCCACCTCCATTTTTCTTCCTCTTTGCATATGAGATAAGAAGTAGAGGTTTTGGAGGTGGACAGAATGCCAATGACCTCTGTAAGAGTCCCTTTGATAAACCCACATGACATGAACCACCATAAAATTATGCATCCTCCTACTTCCGATCTTGCGTGGGAAGGGTGGTATTTAAAGAGAGAGAGGGCGAGGGAGATTTTAATATATATTAAGAGAGATTGAGGGAAAGGAGGGGTGTGCTGTGTGTATGGGGAGGAGAGAGGAGAAGAGCATTCAATGAAGAAGAAGAATTCAATCATCTCTTCCACTCCTTCCTCTCACACTCCCTATCAAAAAGGAAAAGAGAGAGAGGAAATATAAAAACATATAGAGAGAGCCCCAATCTATCTTGTCTCCCACGCCCGCAAATTTCTCCTCTCCCTCGGTCCAGATGGCAATTGCCAACTAAACTCCCACAACCCTCTTTTCCATCTCTCTATGTGGAAAAGAAAATTAAGAGCGCAAACCACATCCACGTCGTTTGTTTATTAGTTTTCTGTGGACTGGCAGGGCTCACAAGTCACATACGTGCGTGTCGTGTGGCAGAACTCTCTCACTTAGGGGAAGCGGCCACTTTAATAATATGAGTGACAAAACGGACATACATAGGTCCCTTTGTGTCTGGGCTTTAGAGACTTAAATGTGTTGGAATCTGGCCTAACCCTACCTGCCAATTAATGAACTGGTTGGTTTTGGCAGTCATCACAAAAGTGTTGTTCGATAGCTGACGGAAGTGGAGCTGAGATGAAGGAAAAAGTGGGGAGAGGAAGTCTTGCACCTATAATAGAGAATGGCTTGGCTTTGATTTCACAGACAGATGGCAAAAAAGGACAATTACGGTTGTCTTTCCCCAATATTCCCATATCCGTTTATTCTGGATCAAAGAAGTGCAACATTTTACTTTAATATATATATATATATATATATATATATATATATATATATATATATATATATATATATATTTTTAAAAAAAAGAAAAGAAGAAGAAGAAAACTGCTATGTACCTTTTCATCATCTTAAAGAGTTTACCGTTAAAGAAGTTAATATTGGAGTTTTATTAAGTAATTAAGCATCGCTGAATATCTGTATGTCAAGTTATATTACTTGGATTCCATTCAGATGCGGTTCGCTTCTCGGTTAAAAGATAAATTTCTTTATATCAAATAATTGTCAGCATGATAGGTGTTTTTATTAATAAAAGATGATATTTATTTTCTTAAACTTAATACATTTGATCAGTAGAATTATGGTCTCAGCTATTGGCCTTATGACAGTTTTTTTTTTTTGATGAAATATTGGCCTTATGACGCTTGGATGAAAGATTGACAAATAGCTCGTAATCTTTCGATCACTGCATTGCAGGATGGATATGCATGCTGCCCCAAGAACAACCAATCACATGCTGCCACATCAGCATGTATGTGTAGGCTGATGGCATACCAATGCTTCTTATTGTCTTGGATGAGTTGGTATTTTATTATACATTACCATATTACCTACGCAATATACAGAATACACCTTTTATTTAGAAAATATATCATCTTTAAAATATTATTTTTATGAATAATATAGTTATTTAAAAAATTGATATATATTATTAATTTTAAAAATATTTATTTTCTTAACAAGAGTTTTATTAGTTTATAATAAAATATCATTTTATTAATACATTAATATATTATTTTATTTATATATTTTTTATTTTATAATATATTAATATTATATTATTTAAATTAGCTTTTAATGTATTAATATCATATTATAGAACTATTCTTTGTTTTCTTCTAAACTACAAAGACACCCCCCATATAAACCTCGGTATGGAATTACAGTGGGGAGCACCTAAATGCCCTTAGTTTTTTTTACTAAACTATAAAAATATTTTTAAAAATACTTTCTTATCAAATGTCCTTACTTTTTTTTCACTAAACTACAAAAAAATCATTATATAAATCTTCGTATGAAATTAAAGTAGAAAGTATTAAAATATTCATTCTATTTTATTAAACTAAAAATATATCTTTAGATATATATGATAGGCGGAGGCTAAGATATATAATTAAGTAGATCTATATTCTAGTACTCTTTGCTATCACAGCGAAAGGAGAAAATGCATTAAGGAGAGAACAAAGAAAAAAGAAGGAAAGAATGATATTAAAGCCAGAAAAAGGAATTGGACCAGCATCTGAATTCCTCCCTCTTGTCCTCTGATGTACCATCATTGATGATGCTCTCAACCCCACTCCATCATACCATATTAATAAAATCCTCCGCTTCCCACAAGACTCGCATCAGTTTCTTTGCAGGTTTGAATTTCCCTTCGGTCCACCCCGTCCCATGCATTAAATTGCTTCAAATCTACCTCACCAACCGCACCTCTCCTCCACAGTGTCCCAGCACCAGGTCAAGGAACTGCAATTTTTGTTTTCCCTCCTTCAATCAAGGACAAATCTTGCCACTTTTGCCTTTTATTAAAGCACATATAGAAGCAACGTCTGGTATTCTATAAAATTTTAACTACAACACATTTGCATGGGCATCTTTTCATATGATATGGAGATCTAATCCAATCCAAAAGAAGAAAGAATTCTCCCAATGTGCTCAACTCAAATTTCTTAAAAAATAATTCAAAATTAATGAAAAAAATTATAAAAATAGTTCAAATTTCTCGTATAGTTTGAATAGCATAAAATTTCTAAAAATAAATATGATTAATAAAAATAATAAAAAATATTAAATTTTTACAAAAGATATATCTCGACTTTTACATCGACTTTATCATTTTTTCTCTACCTAATTATTTATAGATTGGAAGAGACGTGTAGTCAAAATCTTTCATAAAAAAAAAAAAAAAAACTTTGGATTTAACCAGTCCATTTCAAGACTAAAACGATAGAATTTTGGCCCATTTTAAATCCTTTAAGGATTAGCATTAAGTTATAAATATTGAAAAGTTATCCGATCTCAAAATATTAAAAAAAAAATCATCTCAATCAGACATCTTATGGCCAAGTATGGTCTCAATTCAATGGCTTTCTGATGTGGTGAACTTTACTCCTGGAATATATTTAGCTCTGCTTATAATGACTAAAGTAGTTAATCTATATCGAGTCTATGATTCTTTTGGATTAAGATCTTTTGCAATCTAATAACCATGGAGATACTCATGATGTAAGTAAGTTAGTCCAATCAAATACTAAAGAATATGCAGCATATAGTTCTAAATGTTTGTATTTGACATCAACAATCTGAAAGATTGATCTATTTGAGAATCTCCAGATCTGTGCTCATTTTCAACTCCCTGAAATATTTCATCACTTGTTACACCCTTTCTTACTTGCAGGTGCCTAGGTATCCACCATAAGCCTTTCCTCATTTAAGCCTTGCTATTAAAGTTAACACTATGCTACGTTTAGCAAGATGTTATCAATATTCATAAATGATAAATATTTATATATCGAATTGTCGAATTAAAAAAATTGGATGCTATTATATTATTAGCTAAGTTTATGGGTTGGAGTTAAGTAGAGTCAAACAACTAACATCCCCCACCCCCCGTGTAACCCCTCATATCTTGGGTTAAAAGAGAAGGAATTGTGAGACTAAAGTAGGTGGTAAATTAAGAGTGACTGCATTCAGGCTATTCATTTTGGTACACATATCCAAAAATTAATTAGATCAGCGAGACTTTGCAAAGTGGGAGAAATGATGCCACATTGGTGGCAACCAAAGTACAAATTGGTTTGGTCCAGATTTTATAGGACTAGTCAATTTAAAGTTAATAGATTCATGCATCTCTTTTTTTTTTAGACAAATTTAATTAGGTCAAGAGTATCTAGATATAGTCTCTTGTTTTCATAAACATATGAGAGTTTAGACTGAAAAATAGTGCAAGATTGGAGGAGATCCAAATAGGACTTGTTGCAACCCAAGTACCATGGGACTAGTCAATTTGATGTTAATAGATCCAACTCCTTATAGGCAAATCTTTTAGGTTATAAATCTAAATGCTGAAACATGACATGTAGGCACTTCATTTTGGTATATATACATGAGTTGGAACAATTCAAAGTGGAGGAGCAGAACTCTAGCCAAATTGGAGGTAACTAAAAATATGAATTGCAACAGCCCAAGTTCAATAAGGTTTGAGTTGAATGGACTAGCTACGGTTCAGGTTGGATCGGCTTATAAGGTTTAGATAGGACAAACTAGGACTTTGATTGAATAGATAAGAGTTCATATCAGATTAGGGTTTACTGCCACTATATAAGAAAGTTATTTTCTTTACAATGGACATATATTACAAGAGGTGAAATTTCTAAATCTTTTCTCAAGTTGTAGCTAGTTTTGAAAGTTAGGAGTGGATGCAATTTGAGTATTAATGTTTGGGACCATGGTTACAAGGATCTATATTACAATTATCATAGGCTGAGGTTGTGGTCGGATGGTTACTAAATAGACTAGAAAATATTATTACCAAACTTGCTATTTTGCCAATTAGCTCGAATGTCGTGTTAACCAACACAGGATTGGCTTTCCCTTCTTTTCTTGGTCCATTTAACAAGTCTTCATGATGAAATAACTAGTCAAGGTTATGGTGGTGTTGCTTAATGTATAATCAACAAGGTCTTGGAAAGTATGAACCTTAGAATAATCTAGTGAGATGAACCAGTTGAAAGTAGGTTTCACTAGGATTTTTTTGAAATAAGCATATCATAATTGGATGTTGAAAATGAATAACCTAAACCATATCCATAATCTCATAATTAGGGATATTAAATTTTGGGAGACATACAGGATCAGAAAAGAAGCATGGATTGCTAATGCTCACTGAGACAAACTCATCCTCCACTTTAATCTCTTTTAGAAGTTAGATGTCATTATACAACTAGGAATATTTATTCTTGCTATAGATTTCTGGCTTAGATTGGATTGGTTGGAGTTGGGTGACAACTGCAGGACAGCAATGGTTGAACCTATTGATCGAAGTTGGTTTTGATGGAAACCCTCCAATGCTCAAATCAAAAATTTAAAATAGATGAGGAATGAGCATGACAGAGAGAAAGTTGTATACCTAGGGGTTCCCTGCTAACCTCTGATTATGAATAGAGGTGAAAGCTGTAGGAGGATAGGAGTGTGGGGGCAAAACTCTTGTCAAACTAGGCCCAATGTGTTCCGACCGCTCGTCTGATTTGGTGGGATTCAAGCGATTATTAATGCCCTATCCATGTGCTTGTATCCATTGTCAGAGATTATGGGATTCAAAAATCTGTGTGGAGCTTAGGGTCAATCTTTTTCTCTATGTGGGATAGGGTCAGCTGTTATTCCCACAACTAAGATTGCTCCAAAAGGTACCTTGGATCGGATAGTTAAGGTTGGCTCAAAGGGCATCGAGTCGGTCATGGATAAGGTTGGGCTACACCGAGGCACTTTACTTAATATCAACTGAGGCAAGACTTTCCTTGTATTAGTTGTCCTCCATTCTTGAGTCCAAGCTTGAATTAGGTCAGATAAAGAGAGTAGAGCAGGTTAGCTTTCTTTGAATTCGTAAGTGTAGCATCATTTCCTATGTTTTCATATGAACCATCGAATCTTCTAGTTGACTATATGGGAGAAGTGCAACTATCTAACTGGGTGGCGTTAAGTGTCGGTCATTCGATATAGATAGCTAAAATAATTTACCATCTATGTCATATAAGGCATTTATAAATAGGGGAGCTTTGGTCCTTCCTAGCTACCAGTTTTGTCATTTGCTTGTCCTAATTTTGTACTTTCAAGCGAAAGTTGGTCGGTAGGATGATTTCCAACAGCCTCTCCAGTGGTCTATTAGTGATCTTCTATCGCTACTTTGACTAATGGTAAGAATGAAGCCAGAAGAGCTAAAAAAGCTTCATAGGATCATAAAGAAGAAGAGGAAGGCTTTGGAAGCCGGTTTGGTTTGGTCAAATGATGTTCAGAACAAGGCCTTAGTAGATCTGGTCGTCTCTTCCATGATGAGTGGGTCAATTATGGTGAGCATCCCAAGCTGTACTACTGAGGTTCTTGACTTTGTGTAGGCTTCATCACCTAAGAATTCATCTCCAATTCATCTCCCATTACTTGCCCCCCAAGAGAAAAGCGGGCTTTTAGAGTCATTGTTTTGGCCCTGCATGACTATCTCGAAGCTTGCTATTCCAACATATGGAGTGCTTTATCCCTTAGTCCTAGCTTTTGACTCCACCCTAGATGATCCGAGGGTGGCTCATGATCTAATCAATTAGTTTCTTCTTCTAGTCGACATACAAATGCTAGCGAAGAGAGTGTGCCGAGCTTTCAATTAGAGGACGCCTTCAACTCTTACATCCAGTTAAATATTTTTTCCATGAACTGTTTGCTCTGTCGCTTCATTTGGGCAATTGACCTTTTGTTCACTATAGTTGGGGCATTATCTGTCCCATTTTTTAAAGTGGCTGAATCAGCAAAGCTAGAGACTGTCATTGACAGACGTAGGGCCAAAGCTGCTAAGAGGGAGGTTTATAAGGAAAAGAAGAGAGCCTCCATAATAGAAAGGAGAGCTTTGAAAAAGGAGAGAGATTGTACCCAAGCTTTTGTCAAGGTAAAGTGCCTAAAGAAAGCTGTGAGAAGGACCGAAGAAAGAATCATTTTGAAAAAAGCTCAATTGGCCAAGGTTTGCACTAGGGCAAACAAAGCATTCAAATAGACTAGGTGGAGGACCATCAAAAAGATCGCACAGCCTTGAAATGAACTCCACATTGCTAAAGGGAGATTGAGTCTTCGGAATATATACTCAGCCAAGAGAGATCGATATTGGTGGAGCTTATGGAGAGGGTAGCTGCAAGAGAGGCAGCAACTCGAGCCACCGAGGGTAAAGTCGACCAAGTGAAAGCAAAGGCCATCGCCAATCAAGTCAAACTCATATATGGGATATTGAAGGTATCTCTAATGGCTTATTAGTTCAGCTTCAGAAAGTGCAAGTTTTTGGTTAAGCTGCTTTTCTCGGTGATTGATGCTAATCTCCTTGAAGCACCATCTTTATTAGATGATTCCGAACTTCCTATGCTTAATGACGTGATGGGCCTAACTGACAACACTATGGGTTGGGCCAATGAAGGATCCTCTTCCCAAGCTAGAGATGGTCCCTCTCTCGAAGTATAGGGTCACAGCTATGTATATGTGCACATGATTTTTGGTTCGTAGGTCGGCTTGGCTTTTTTTGTGGCCGAGCTTTGTAATTCGATTACTATCAAGGAAATGATATACTCTTTTTTTATGCTTCTGTATCACTTCCAAGCCATGGTCCTCAAACTTTTTGGTCTCCTAAGGATTCATCTTCGAGGGACTAGGAACCGCCTAGAGCTAGATCATCATTTTTTGCTTAGTCAACCAAGGCATTGTTTTTTCCTTCCGACCCTGGGTAAGGGCCCCATACCCTAACTTCTTTATATGGTTGCACATAACTTTTGGTTGGTCGTAGAAGCATTGTGATGCATAACTAGCAACTAGTATATGGTAAAGTCAACAAGTCGTGAGAAGACACATGTCAGTGATCAGGAGGGCTATCTGAACCAACGTGCTATTGGCTCCGTTCAACGCTCTCATCAATTTGTCATCTACATGAGGTCGGTTTGGCCAATGGGTGACTGCCAGGTGCTGCTCATCCAATGGCTTAGTCGAACCATCATGATATTCTAGCCATTTAGAATTTCTATAAAGAGGTCCAATCTTTTCAACTTTACTTTTTCTATTTTCTTCTGCCTCAATTTTCTAGCTCTTTTGAGTTTGTGGGCAACCTTCAATAGGGGCGAGCAATTTTTTTCTAGCTATCTCCTTCAGCATTCACTTCAGTAGTCGACTTCCAGGCTCCCCAAGTAGAACTTTCAATTGTGTCTGGTTCTCTTTCTTTTTTCACCTTCTTTTCAACTTTTCTGTGACTTTTATTGCTTCTTTCACTTCGCCCTAATTTTTGATTCCCGCAGATGGATAAGTCCCAAGATTTGATGGGTAGTTGGTCTTTCGATCGCAGCATGCTTCAGGCCTTGGGTTTTTCCTTGTCGGGGAGTAATGAGCAGAAGCCTGAGAAATTATTTGTTCCTTAATGCTTTTGGTCTGTACTTGAGGGATTAGACTTAGATCTGATCATATCCTAATTTCAAGTTCCCTCCGAGTATAAGCTGAAAGTTCCTAGCCCGAGCAGTTGAATCTATGATCCTCTTATAGGTTGGCTCAACCTCTATAAAGAGTTCTTCTAAGCTGGCCCTAGGCTTCCTCTCCATCCATTCTTTATTCATCTTTTTTTTTTTTTTGGATATGTCCTTGAGTTTGGTTGTATCAAAGTCCTAACATTTCATCGGTGGCTCTACAACTGCCTATTTTTTGGCTGAGATCGAACCGACTATCATCTTGTTTAGGACGTGCTTCACTTTCAAGAGGCATCCTTACAATATTGGATGGTGCTATGTTTTACCTTGGAAAAGGCCAAGGGTTCATCCCTTGATCCAAGATGCTCCTTCTTTAATTTATAGTTGGAATGAGTGCTTTTTCTTTATTTCCAAATCATCCAGGGAATATTGGGATTTTGCCTCATGGGGTGAACCTAAGAAGTTAGTTCTTTGGGATCCACCTCTGGGTGACAAAGAAGGATGGAGGTATTGGGTGCTGTTCAGCTTCAAGGTTCCTAAGTTGAAGGCGCTATTATCTAATCATATGCATTTTAATGTTAGGATTAGCCAAATGGAACCACGAGAAGAGCACCGATCTCCTCCATTTCTCTCCTTCGACTGTTCTTTATCTCTTTCTTCTCTTTTTTCTTTTCTTCTTCTTCTTTTTTTTAAACTTTGCTTTAGATCGTCACAACAATAAGACCCGAGAAGCTAAAAAAGCTAAAGAAGGAGCTCTCTTAGAAGAGGAAGGCTTCGGTTGTTGCAGCAGACCAGCCAAAATATGTCTGCATCATTGCTCTTGGAGTTCCACATGTTCACCCTGCCATCAAGGTTTCGTTCGCTCATATCGAGGTGGTTCTCACTACTCTGGCTCAAGCCATTCTGCTAAGGATAATTTTTTAGCTTTGCCATGCATCTCCTAATCCCTAAGAGAGAGGGCAGCCTTCTAGGTCATCTCTCCGAGCTAGGGCATCTAGCTCAAACTTAGCTCTAGCTGCAGCTGAGGAGGAGCTAGTTTTCCCTCCGATTTGAGGTTTAGACTCAACCTTGGAGAGCTGGAGGGTTGCTTGTGATATGTTCTGCAGGTTTCTACTTCTGGTTAACACCAAAAAGCTAGAAGAGTTGGGTTCACTCTCCTAGCAAAGAGACATAGTGGACTCTTTCATCTATATAAGTAATTGGCCTAATTTTTGACATATGCTTCACCTTATCTTACACCTAGGATTCTGCTAAACTAATCGATTTATTTCTTATGCAGGTCGGCCATTACTTGAATGGCTTTTTTAACTTCACCAAAGGGATTGAGGGTTGAAATCAATAAGACCATTCATCGAGTAGACGCTATGGAGAGAAAAGCCATCGAAGCTAAGGAAAGAGCCTCAGAGGCTGCTGCTAAGGCTCTAGATGCATGGAAGGCCTAAGCCGAGGCAATCGCTGAGGTGGGATGCCTAAAGGTTGCATTGGAAGGGGCCGACATGAGGATTGCTTTCGGGAAGAAGAAGAGAAGGATAGCTAAGGATCAACTTACCAAGATGAAAAAGAAGTTAAAAGAATAGTGTCCTATATGCCAATCGCATGGATGATGCAATGAAAATTTTCTATTTTAAACTTTCTATATATATGACATTGATTATTTATTTATAAAATAAAGCATTATACTTCATCATATGTTGTATCTTATTATCTCACTTATGATTTAATTCAGATTATGATGAACCCCATAGATTAAGGCAATGATTTTAAGGCCATGATAAAATCATACTAGTAAGATCTAAAATCTTGATAGTCTCATCAAAAATATTTTTAATCATAGGATCATTGAGTCGGAGATTAATGATACCGATAAGGTTGATACATCCTATGTATGTTTGATAGAGAGGGTGATTGATCTCATAATCATTTATATGAAAATACTAATGCAAGGATGTGGATACTTATTAGAGAATGAGTTCTTTAAAGTGATCCACTGAAGAATATCTGATGGAGCTTTACTAGCATGTCAATAGATGATTCTTTAGTGGGAGTGGTACCAGTGATCCTTAAATCTAAGATCACTATGGTACCTTATGCATATGGATCTATGCTTTGGTTCATATCCTAGCATAACTCTCTGAGACATGTGTGGGATATTCTGAGCATAGTGAAGTATGCATGGAGGTGTGAGTGGTTAACAAAGAATCGATCACTTCTTATAAGAGGATAGAACATTCTATGAGATCTCATAGGATGATAACTCAGAAAGTCTTTGACCAAAGCAAGATAAAAATTAAAAATATTTTTTAATATTTCACTAATCGAGTCATCTTCATTAGATTGAGGTACATATGGGTATTTAGACTTGACATGATCCCATGTCCATTAGCTTATCTGGGATATTATGTGATCGAAGGATTGAATTGTATGGTAACTTTCTATGAAAGAGTGGTTTGATTTTCCACCAAAATTTTATATCTTTTGGATAATTGTAACATATTACTAGACATCAATCTTGACTTATAGATTCTTATAAATTAAAGAGTTTAATTCAAAAATTAATTAGAATGAGTTCTAATTAATTGAAGTATTTATGCTTAACATATTTTGGGCTTAATTAATTAGAAGAATTCTAATTGGATTATGTACACATAAGTTTAGGCCTACTGCTGGATAGATGTGGAATCCAATAGATCACATACAAAAGAAAATTGATCAAGCACTTGAGGTTAGGCCCTGGATGACCAATTGAATTTAGATTTAGAGAAATCCTAGAAGGTTTTGGACATACATGCTAGCACATGTTTAAATCCTAAGCTCTAAAGTAATTGGACTCCTAATGCTAGAAGGTTTGACTAGTCAAAGGTTGACATTAAAAGGAGTCCATGCCATATTTCTTGCACATCTCGTTCCTTTACATGAAAGTGTTTCACGTTGAGATGGAGACCTCCACGCCCCTCTTGTATTTTCATGCCACTCACACTCCTCTTGGTTTTACACATCCAAGAGTTGGGTGTTAGGTGGTTATGGAGTCTTAATAGGACTTCAAGATCCCCATATAGGATGTCCAAGAGTTGGGATCTCATATGGACTTCATGCCTATAAAAGAGGCAGATGCCCAAGGGCTCAATTATTAGATTTTAGGTATTTAGCATGTAGATTTTAAAATAATTTTGAATACAAGCAGTGAAAAATAAGATTAAATCAAATTTAATCCTACACATGCATAGATTTAATTCAAATACCCATGGATCTAGTTTATATGATGATAAATAAGAGTTATATGATGATGAAATAAAGTATCTAATTTCAGAGAATAAAAATTAATTTATAATCAAATTATATACCTGAATCACAGAACTCCTCGAATTTGGATCTATGGATGTCTTCAAGTTCTGACGTAGCAGCATACATGCCCGACCTATATGGATATCCATATAAGAACTGATCCAATCAGAGGCTCTTTCATCTCTCCGGATGCAGAGAATGCTTCTTTAATGGTTGAATAGGATCTCCTTCAATCTCCAAGACAATCTCAAGATGAAAGAAGAAAGGAGGAAGAAGACACAAGAGAGAAAGAACCCTTTTTTGCTCTTCTTAATACCCAACACCCAAAACCTTTCCACACACAAAACCCCATACCCAAGCCTTTCTTAACATGAGGTCTAATCTAAAAATTCTGTATATTCAAACGTCCTATGACCCCTCCTTAAATAGGCTTCCAATTGGTTTGTTTAGACTAGGATTGAAAGACCCTAGCCTAACCAAATTAGGAGTCCTATTTGGATCCATATCCATATTTGATTTTTCCTAAGCTTAAACTAGATATTAAAGAGGGAATTAAGGAATGCATGAAGGGCTTATGGCATGGAGTTTTGTCGCACAAAAATAAGGGATGCGCACCCTTATGGGCATTCTCCCTTTTGGCAAATGAAAAAGAATCCCGGTGTAATTGGGATTCCTTTTTATGGGTTGTTTTAAGTTGATTTTAATCCTAACTAATTCTTAGCCCAAATCCTAATTACTAATTTAGAAATTGGTTATAATCAACTAACTAATTAGGATATAGTCCAATTAACCTAATTAGGTCTTAATCTAATTAGAAAATCAATTGAATCAAATCCTCATCAAACTAGAGATTGATTTTTTGGATAACTGGATTATCTCATAATCCAATAGGACTTGATCGAATCAAATCCAAATTATATAAAATTAAATTCTATTCAGTTAGATTTAATTCTAACCCCTTTTGCTCAATCAAATTAAGCACTGTTGCAATTCAATTACAAATTATATCCCCCATAAATTCACTAACCATTAGAAATTTAATAATACAACTATTGCATTAAATTAATTATCAATCAAATTGATAATTAAATTCTATTATGATTCATAATCATAATTTAACCATCTGACCAGTCAAAATTTTTTTTGTATATGATCCTATAGTTTCTTATTCTGTCTAGTAGTGAGATATATCATGATCTCTATTATAGTATCATTAAAACTTTTTTTGATGCATTGGAATACTTCTAACTTACATCTATCAAGGATTATTGATCCAAAATGATCCTAATAAATTTTTACCATCTACTAGTGATGTCTAGTAGCATGTGATGATATTCTAACTGAATAAGAAATAGAATCTCTAGATGCAGTTACCGTACGATTCAATTCTTCTATCGTGAGTTTCCATAAGATGAAGATTATGCAAACTCGTCAAATCTCAACATCCATCATATGAATAATTCGATTAGCTCAAATCAAAATGTGATACTCATGAAAACTTCTTTCCATCAATCACCTTACTATGGCCATAGACTTATGGACTTAGCTTCTCCAATTTTATAGGACTATTCTTTATCTACTAAGCTCGATAGATTTCTTATAAGTGTACACCCTACTCTTACAGTGAATCTATTATAGCTGACAAACATGATAAAGATCTTAATGGCTAGGAGATTATGTTTATATGCAGTCAAACTATAACAACTCCACTGTGAGCAGTTGAGGTACCATAGATCAAAGAACTACTTACACCACTATAACATCGAGAAGATCAGTGATGAGTGAGTAGACATCTATATGATCTCTCGTATGGTCACGCTCAGTATCGAAGTTTTCTAACAATTACCCATACTCTCACTCAGTATCTCTGTACTGTAGACTTAAGACTAGTCTATCTTATAGGAAGCAATCCATGTACCGATATATCTGGCTTAATTACCATCTCTATGATAATTTTATGATCGAAAGCAATTCAGGAGTTAATCTATAATGACACAGATCTCAAATTTTCAACTCTTAAGAATATATATCATTGTCCATTAACTCTTTAGACGATTCACAGATACATTATATATAAATAAATAAAAAAAATATTTTATTAATTTTAATAAATTAAGTATAAAAATATGATTAAAAAAATATAATGTGTCAGCCAATAATTAACTTTTCAAATCATACATCTAATATCAATAGACTTTCTTTCACATGCCCAAGAGAGGGAAAGAGGAGAGAAGCCATACACCAAGAGTTGGTGAGGCAAAAAAAAGAGGTCCTAATTTCTTAAGAAGAAATTCAATAAATTTAGATTGAAAAGAGTCCTTGATCAAGTTTCGTATGGATCACCATTGGAAGGTACATACTTGGGTGCCTTAAGAACCAATTAATGAGTAAATTAGACTTTTCTGGAAGGTAAATCAACTTTTCTCTTTCATTTAATTGTTGTTTCATTTTTGTTTGATTGTAATTATTAAGGAGACTTTAGGATTGATGTTCATATTTTATGTAATCAGTTATTGATGCATGTTTAAAAAAATTTAAAGTCTATTTTCTACTATGTATCCAAATCCCTACAGTAGGCAAAAGAGCAAGCTATGAAGGCCACTCGTCAGGCCGCGGAAGAATTTAAGACCTTTAAAGAATTCTCAAATGCAAAGAAAGTAACTACTCACTTTCTTGAACTAGATGTCTCCTTCCTAGATGTGGACTCTGATGATGAAGAGGACCAGCTTCAGGTGGAGCTGGAGGTTGGAGGACTTAAGGTCGCTTTTGCCAACATAGCCCCCGCTTCAACTACTAATGACGCCTCTACTTGAGCAGCTGAGGATGCCCATGCTCTTATGGCCAAGGATGCCCCCCTAGCTAAAGATATCCATCCTTCCGATGCCTAGCATGCCTTGTTATAATTGTAAATTTTGGTCTAACATGCATCGGACCGCATTTTGTAACTGACTCAGCCAAACTTTTTATCTATGTTAATGAAAATACTTTTCTTTCAAATTTCCTCCATTCATGATGAATTGTTCTACTGTATGTTTTAACCATTTGAATGAAATGTTGGACTTGTGAAACTATCTGATCTGTTTACTTTGGTAGTGGGCTTCTTTATTCCGATCTCCATGAAGACCTTTTGGCCTTGATGGTTTTAGGGTGTTCCGTAGGTTGGGACATTTGTTTTATGCCCTTTAGGCTAGTTGTCCCATTGGTAGATGATAGAATAATAGGATTAGAGCATTCTACACTTAGTTTTGCATTTTCTGATCTATAGTTGAGTGGATTTAATCATATTAGACTACCAGGTCGAAAGAATAGCCTTTGGTCGATATCCTTGACACCCAAGGTCCGAGGTTTTCTCCTTCTTTTTGGATCCCATCTCAGAGGATAGTGATTTGGGCATCTTCGGGTTATGTTGATTATGTCAATGTTAAGTGGGCTCTAATGGTCCCCTAAGATTAGCCTTTGCTCCTTGTATGATTAAGATTTTCTTCGACTCAGCTCGCCATCAGGCAAGGGGCCTCTGAGGGTCCTTTGGGGTTGGCCCTCGCTTTGTGATCACTTGAGGTCTTTGGCTCGAGGTTGGCTTGAAGGTTTTGAGTGTCCTCTAAGGTTAGGCCCTGCTTCTCATACGATCAAGATTTTCTTCAACTTAGCTTGCTATCGGGCAAGGAGCCTCTGAGGATCCTCTAGGGTTAGCCCTTGTTTCTTGATTGCTCAAGATATATGGCTTGAGGTTGACTTGAAGGCTTTAAGGGTCCTTTAGGATTAGCCCTCACTTCTTGTACGATCAAAATTTTCTTCAGCTCAGCTCGCTGTCGGATGAGGGGCCTTCGAGGGTCCTCTAGGGTTAGCTCTCGCTTCTTGATCGCTCAAGGTCTTTGGCCTAAGGTTGGCTTGAAGGCTCTGACGGTCCTCTAGGGTTATCTCTTACTTCTCGTAAAATCAAGATTTTCTTCGGCTCAGTTCACCATCGGGTAAGAGGCCTCTCAGGGTTCTCTAGGGTTAGCCCTCACTTTTTGATCGCTCAAGGTCTTTGGCCTAAGAATCATTATAAGGAGAGCGAGGCCCATGACCACATCTGCAAAATTTATAAGTCAGAGGAAAAACTACTTTATGTTGAGAAAGTGATCATTATATTACTGATAATACATTTGCAAGTTTTTCGAATTTCATGGTCGTGGTAGTGGGGTTTTGTTGAGTTGCTTGAATTGATAGGTTTCAAGCCTAACAACCTCATCCACCTGATAAGAATCTTCCTAATTCGGGGTAGCTTCCCTTGCTCATCCAGTTGGGATACTTTATCTCGATGTGGCACCAGGTCCCAATCCTAAACATTTTGCCTCTAACACAGGAGTTGTGGTACCATGCAACCCTATGTTGATAGGCTACCATTCTCACTTTAGCTCTTTCTTGGACTTCTTTAAGCAAATCTAGGTTTGCCCAGAGCCACTCTGGATTACTTTGCTTGTCGAAGATCTTGACTCATGGTAAAGGGATTCCAACTTTGATGGAGATGACTGCTTCTATTCTAAAGGCAAGGCTAAATGAAGTTTCTCCAATAGGGATCCTTTGCGTAGTTTGGTATGACTAAAGTACATGGTACTGCTCATCATTGCATTATCCCTTAGCATGATCCAGTCTTGCTTTTAATCCCTATAGAAGAGTTTGATTAATTACCTCGACCTCCTCATTGGCTTGGGGATGGCCTATAGATGTAACAAGGTGAGAAATGCCTAATTCTTAGTAGAACTCGACAAATTGGGCTCCAATGAACTGGCAACTATTATCTGTAATCAATACTCAAGGCAGGCTAAATTGGCATACAATTGACATCTAGAAGAAGTCTTTCACCTTGACTTCAGTGATACAAGCTAGTGGCTTAGCTTCTATCCATTTGGTGAAATAAATGATAGCAACCAATAAGAACTTTCGTTGATCTGATGCTTATGGAATGGCCTAAAGATGTCTATCCTCTACCACGCAAAGGGCCAAGGGGCACGTGTGGGTGTCAATGGTGTAGCAGGTCAGTACTAAATATTTGCATTCCACTAGCATTGATCGTACCGTCTGACCAGGTCAACCATATTCAGCTGCATGGTAGGCTAATAGCTAGAATCCTTACTAAAGTACCTTATAGGCAAATGATCTACCCTCCAGGTGGTTTCTGCATATCCCCTCATGCATTTTTTGCAATGCATAATTAGCTTCAGAGGGGCATAGACACTCGAGGAGACGTAGGGAGAACAATCTTTTGTACAATATGTCCTCATAAAGGACAAACCAAGATGCTTAGTCTTTATCTAGGCTTCTTTTGGGTCCATCAATAGCATCCCATCTTTGAGGTAGTTGACCAGTGGGTCGATCCAGCTTGGCTCACTATCGACTTGCAACATTAAGTTGGGTTCCTCGATGCTAGGTCTTTTCATGATTTCAAAGAAGGATTCATTTGGTAGGTCTCTTGTGTGTTGAGGTCATCAGCTTGGATAATAGGTTAGCTCGAGAATTTTGTGACCTTGGTACCAACTAAACATCAAAACTAATAAATGCAAACATCATATCTTTTACCTTTCATAAGTATGTTTTCATGTTCTTCTCTTGGGCTTCATAGTCTCCTGAAACTATGAGCTCAAGTAGAGTACTCTCAAGCCTTGAAAGCAGATGGAGAGAGACCAAGAAGCGAATGGAACTAAACATCTCAGAGTTTTAACTAATACTTCAGTCGAGCTAGCTTAGCCCTTAATAAAACTGGCTTAAGTAAAAGATCAAAAAGCAGCATATCAAGCATATCGAACTGGCACGCTAGTCGAGCTGCTTGATTTCTAAAAGAGCCAGCTCAAGCTGCATATAGAGGATGGGCACATCTAGTGAGCCACCTCAAACCCTGAGAGAGCTGACCTAAGCAGCGGAGTAGAGAGTAGTGATTTGGGCTCTCGTAGGAGATGTTACAGTCGAGTCGGCCCGATTTCTGACCGAATCGACTCAAGTGGTGAGCAGAACAAGACATGATTTCTATTCTAGCCTAGAATTAGATTTAATCCTAAGAACTTAGGATCTTAGTTTGTAAGGTCCTAAGGGGCTAATTTATGGATTGAACTGAATTTAGTCTAATGGATGTGTGCATGTGAGACATGTTGGGAATGTGTCACAAAACCAATCATCAGTCTATTATTGGACCATATATTTATAATTATATATGAATTATAAATTAATAAAAATTATTTTGGCATTTTTTATCATAAATTCTATTATCTTTTAATGAACTCCTGTGTTATGATGAAGTCCTTAGAACTATCTAGATTCAATAAAGAAGGATTTGTCATTTAGTCCTTAAATAGTTCACGATTAAATGATACATTGTTACTTAGGACGACAATATTTATCAAGCATAGATCATTGTGTACCATATAGGTTGGTTGTCCTCATAACTAAGGAGTGTTGAGACACTGATATAGCATGCAAGTAAATTATATGGGTACATCTGCACTAAATATGATCAACTTCGAGACTTTTCTTCTGTCAAGATTAGCTTCGATGAAATATGGGTATAAATATTCTTTCGACTTGAGATCACCATAGTGACTTTCAAGCAATTCACTGTATTTTGGTGCCTGACTATCTGAATTTTTAATTAAGTGATGAAAGATTTTCGGACACAGTCATGTACTTATGGAGTCGGTGCATGTATCAAGATGGGATTGGCCACTCCTGATTTCAAGAGCTATATTTAATTATATTTTAATTTAGCAAAACCTTTGCCAGGATAGTCTTAGTGAGGAGTCACGGGACTAATTGCTTTGAGATACGACATGGATGTATTTTCTAGGATTGATAGTCTAACCCTGAGTCATCTATTACACAGAGGTCATAGAAATGAATTATATGGTAATCATATTCGTGCAGGTTCTGAATATTATGATTATGATTATTCAATCTATCCGAACATCGGGTACCATTGCTAGATGGTCACTTTAATTAGTATAAAAATTAGTTTTTGTACTACCGACTTAGGTTCAGACTTGCGAGATCACACACATTAGAAGTTTCTATTTGATTTGATGTCTGATCAAGAGTCTCATTAGTTTGAAACTCTATGATCAAGAGTTTCACTGAACTAGAACTCTATGACCAAGAGTCCTACTAGACTAGAACTATGAGTCTGACTTATCTGGGACTCTCTGATCAAGAGTCCCATTGGTCTGGGACTCTATGGTCAAAGAGTCCCACTAGACTGGGACTCTATGACCAAGAGTTCTACTAGATTAGGACTCTGAGTCCTAATTATCTAAGATTCTCTGATCATGAGTCCTGATAATTTAGGACACTGTGGTCAAGAGTTTCACTGGATTGGAACTCTATGATCAAGAGTCCTACTAGACTGAGACTCTGAGTCCTACTCGTCTGAGACTCTTTGATCAAGAGTTTCACTAGTCTGAGACTCTATGATCATGAGTTTGATTCATTTGGTACATTGGATCAAGAGTCTCACTGATTTAGGCTCTTCAAGAGTTTCATGTTGATAGGACTCTATTGCCCAGTAACCCATTCGATTTGGACTCAGATATTTTTTAAAGAATTAATTAGTAATTTAATTATTAATTAGCTTAATTTGATTGAGTGATGAGAATTTGATCAAGTTTGATTAAATTTGATTTGATTGGATTTGACCCGATCAGGTCATGAGATGACCTAATCACTATAGGAGTTTTGATCCTGATTTGATCAGGACTTAGATCTAATTAATTTCTAATTTGATTAAAATTTTATTAGATTAGGCTAAGCCTAATTTGGTTAGATTTAATCTAATTTAATTAGGTCTAAATTAATTGATTTGGTTGAAACCAATTAGGACCAAGTCAAATAAAGTTTGAATTCAAATTCTCCCATGCGCCCACCATTTTTGACTTTTCCACTCTACTTCCCATGCCCTCTCTTTTGTTTGTCAAATATATTTTGAGAAATAAAAATATGCACACAAAAGAAGAGTCCTTCTGTGTGTTAAATAAAAGGGAGGGGGCGTTGGATAAGGATAAGAGGCTCATTTATTTTTTGAAATCAAGTGAGTCGTTAAAACCTCTCAACCACTCGACCCTTATAATTTTCCATACAGTTTTTCTATGGTATTCACATCAATAAATTATAAGAATTTTTATACATGTAGAAGATGGGGTTAGCATTATGTGGTAAAAATTTTAGAATGTTTGGGAATTAGTTCTAGGTGAAAAAAAATCTTGGAGTGAAGGTGAATAGGATCCTACAACACTTTTTTTTTCCTTTATGTCTCTCTTCTCTTCTGATTTTCATCTCTAAGGATATTCTATTTTTAGATATGATCTAAATAGAGATTATAGATCTAAAAGTTATCTTTCCATGAAAACTTATTTCATAGAAAAAATCTACACAGAGAGGGCATGATAGGATTTTTAGTGTGTCAGGATTTTTGGGCTGAGTGAAATCCTAGATTTAGGATTCTAGGTTCGGATGGAGAGATCAAGTGTTGTGATGATCGGATCACCACCAAATTTGAAACACATCTTTATCATCCTCCAATATTTATGTTCTAATTTTTTAAAATATTTAAAAAATCAAAAAATATATGATCGATCGGATCGATCGTGATCAACCATCGAAGACCTTGAAGAGGAGCTAGCACTCTAGTGGAGATGATCGAAACCAGGAGCTCCATGTGGACCAACCGTAGAGGCCAGACATGTGTGCGACTATGACATGATATTAGAGCATTATTCGATGAACTTAGATTATGGTGATCGACTATCCATGAAATGGTATTGTATTATGAACACGTAGATGTAGTAAATAGTTTATTACATAGTTTTATTTTTAGATCTATTGATGTGTGCATGTATATTATGTTTAGATCCTAATGTGTAGGATTAAATAATTTGATATGATCAGTAGATAATTAATTAGATTAATTATTTTTTATTATATCATTACTATTTTTGAAATATTTTTTGAAAGTAGCATGGCAAATCCTGCACTATTTTCTTCAATTGATATCAGAGCAAGATTCTTTAAATATGATATGCTTAAATATTTAGATTAATAATTTAAATTTAATTTAAATATTAATCTAATAATTAAAATAATTAAATTTAAAAAATTAAAATTTAGATCGCATAGACTGCAGGTTGTCCTGCTCTAGGTTTATCTCCTACAGTGAAAAGATTGTCTTGGTACGTTGCTGATCTATATCATTAATCATAAAATTATTAAATTTAATTTAATATTTTTATATTTAATTATATTAGACTTTAATCTAATTTATGATCATGAATGTATAATTAGATAAAGTTTGATTCATGATTTCATGATTATGTAGTGCACATAGTTTTAGATTAAATCCTACAACTAGTGTTGTTTGTGAATTGAGATGATTTAATTTTGAAATGAGTCGACTCAATTGGTGAATAATGCTAAGTTATAAAAAATCTTTTAAAATTAAAAAAAATATTTTTGAAATGCTGAACCCTAACCCTCAGCCCATAAACTTAATTAAAAATTAAGTATAATGATTTAGTATCTAGAATTATGAATTAAGACTCTAAGTCATTAATCATAAACTTATGGATTATTGGGTTAGCTGAATTAATTCCATAAATTGGGTTAGACCTAAGGTTAGTTAAAAGATGAACTAATTTAGAGTAATTGATCAAATCTAATTAAATATTAATTTAGATTAGGTCAAGAACTCTATAGACTCAATTACAATAGTTATAGTTGGTCAAGTCCATGTCTTTAACAAGGACCAAATAAACTTGATTTAAGGCTATGCGGTCGAATCCGAAATTACTAGGTTGGTCAAATTAAAACTAATAAATTGGATGGTGTCTAAGATAAGTTTGACCAATAATTTTTAATTGGAAGCTACTTGTACTGATTCGATCTTTGACGAGTTAATGACATATTCCTTCCACTAATCTTGCTTACCTAGCCATTCTGGTGAGTTAGATTTTGATTAGATCACTTGATGATTCAGGCTCATCCATGTCTATTAGGTAAATCAGTCTGACTGATTTAGGTGCTCCTAATGCTAGCTTAGATTAGATTCTTTTCTAACTTGATGAAGTCAGTGGAAGGATCAAAATTGGCTCATTGAATTTTCTTAAATTGATTAACTAAATCCTCTAAAATTATTAGATCCTTAAAAATGAAATAGTTATATAGATAACTAAATCATAGCCTCCCATTAAGTTGAGTGATAATGGATTCATTAGTATAATGATCATTGGAGGTCCAAAGGCCTGGTGATTATTGACTAATGAAATTATCATTCATAAAATGATAATTTGATTAAGTCTTTCTGATGGTGGTTAGATTGGCCGACCAAAATCGGGCCTGATTATTTATTAGTTAGATAAGACCAAATGTGGTCATGTTAATGGTTGGACCTAATCGAACCTTTTTCAGTGGAGGCCAAAGTCTACTGATTAGGCCTATGGGGCAAAATCAATATTACTAGAAGTTGTTTAGAAAAATAATTGATTTTGAATTTATCCATAGGTGCACATGGGTTGACCAACCAAAGTTGGACTCATGTGTAGTCTATGTGGATTCTAGTACCTACTAAGAAATTAGAGTAATTCCTAGAATTGGAGGTAGAGGCTATCAATTCATATAAAATAGTGGAAGGACCTTTAGACTGAAGTCCAAATCTTTAGGATTAATAATTCATATACTAATTAAGTTTGATTTTTTTTATGCAAACATGGCCACTAACTTATCGCTCCGGTCATTATTAGACCATGATAAATTAATGGGACCCAACTACGATAGCTGGTATCGTAAGTTGAAAACCATTCTGGAGCATGAGCGGATCCTTTATGTGGTAACGGATCGAGCACTTAAGGAGTCAGCCCCGAATGCTAGAGAGGTGGTTCGAGACACTTATCTAAAGTGGCTCAATGACCGCACCACCATTCGATGTATAATGCTGGTAGCAATAAATGATGAGTTCAACCGCAGGTTTGAAAACACCCAGCCACAAGAGATGCTTCAAATATTGAATGACTCTTTTAGCACGTTGGACGATGTTGAAAGGTACAAAATAAGTTGTGCCATTTTTAATGCTCGGATAAGGGATGGGATCTCAGTCACCAATCATGTATTGTACATGATCGAGATGATTGAACATCTTAGCAAGTTGGGTTTTCCCCTGCATGAGCAGCTCGATAAGGATGTGATCCTTAATTCTTTGTCTAAGTCCTTCCTCCCCTTCCTAACTCATTTTAGAATGACAAAATCTATAGTGAACTACCACGGCTTGTTGGGGTTGCTGCAGAATTTTGAGAAGGATCACCAACTCCACAAGGAGATGGTGAATATAGTGGGAGGGTCTTCTTCTGATCGTCGACCCTTTAAGAAAAAAAGAAGAATAAGAAGAAGAAAAACAAGAAGGTGCGGCTGCATGCTGGGATGACTACACAGGATCAGATCAAGAAGCACAAGCCCGACCAGAGCGAGGCAGAGTGCTTCTTCTACAAGAAGCAGGGGCACTGGAAGAGGAACTATCCTCCGTATATTGCCTCCCTAGACTTGAGTAGGCTGAAAAAGAAGCAAGTGATTGCTGGATAAGGTAATTATATGATAACACCTTATAATTTTTTCTTATTTAATTCTACTACCTAGGTATTAGATACTGAAAGTTCTTATCATATTTGTAATTCTATGCAGGGCTTGCAGGTCAGTAGAAGATTTGATCGAGGCGAGAGGTTCCTAGACGTTGGAGATGGAAGATAAGTTTCAATTTTAGCTTTAGGAATCATGAACCTTGTAATCAATTCAAATAAAGTTATTCTTAATGAATATCATTATTGTCTAACTTTCTTATTGAATGTCATTTCTGTAGGCCTTTTGGCCATGAATGGTTTTGAAATATCAACAAAAGAAAAATTTTATAATATCATTTTGAATGGTGTTATAATTTTGATTGGATAATTGAATAACGAAATTTATTTACTTTTTATGCTTGTTAATGTGGTTCAATCCTCCAGTAAATGTCCTAGAATTAGTGATGTGTCTGATGTCTACCTTTGGCACGTAGGCTAGGTCATATTAACAAGAATAGAATTAACAGGTTAGCTCGAGAAGAAATTCTTGAGGTTAGTGATTGTGAGTCATTTCCGACCTGTGAGTCTTGTCTTCTTGGTAAAATGACCAAATCACCTTTTATTGAAAAAGGTGAACGAGCCACTGAACTCTTGAGTTTAGTATATTTGAATGTATGTGGACCCATGAGCTCAAGTGCTAGAAGTGGACATTTCTACTTTATAACCTTCATAGATGATCTATCAAGGTATGGATATATCTATTTAATGAAGCATAAGTCGGAGTCGTTTGAAATGTTCAAACTATTTCGAAATGAGGTAGAAAAGCAAAATGGGAAGAGTATTAAAACTCTTCGGTTTGACCAAGGGGGTGAGTACCTTTTCAATGAGTTTTTGACATATCTTAGAAAGAATGAAATTCTCTTCCAATGGACCCCTCCTGGAACACCATAACATAATGGTGTGTCTGAAAGAAAAAATCAGATCCTATTGGACATGGTTCAATCTATGATGAAATTTGTTGGTTTGCCAATCTTCCTATGGGGATATGCGCTCGAGTCAGCTTGTTATATTCTAAATAGGATCTCGAGTAAATTTGTTAATAAAACAACATATGAAATATGGACAGGACGTAAGCCAATGCTTTCACACCTTAGGGTTGGAGGTGTCCGGCCTACGTCAAACGTTTGATGACAGATAAGCTTGGACCTAGGTCTGATAAGTGTAGTTTTATAGGTTACCCAAAAAAAATCAAAGGATACTACTTCTACCTTGCTGATGAGTAAAAAGTGTTTGTCAGCCTTAAGACAGTCTTTTTAGAAAAGGAGTTCCTTGGTGAAGGAACTAATGCCTCCAAGATCGAACTTGATGAAGTACGATAGGTAGAAGAATGAACACAAGTTGTTGAACCTGAGCTAGATTTGATTAGATCATATCTAGAATCCATTGTAGAAGCATCCTTAAGGAGATCTGGTAGAGTACCACGTCAACTAGATAGATACTATGATTTTTTGGTCCGGGATGGAGATCCTATCAAACTTGATGAGAACGATCATGACCCAATCATCTATATGGATGCAATGCAGAGATCCGACTCTGAGAAATGGCTTAAGGTCATAAAATTTGAGATGAAATCCATGAAGATCAATGATGTATGGACATTGCTTGACCCATCCGAAGGCATAAAATCCATAGGGTGTAAATGGGTCTTCAAAAGAAAAAGAGGTGCAGATGAAAAGGTGGAGATCTATAAAGTCCATCTGATTGCCAAGGGATATCATCAGTATTATGGTATTAACTATGATGAGACGTTCTCTCCTATGGCAATGCTCAAATCCATTTGGATAATACTTGCCATAGCTGTCCATCTGGACTATGAAATCTGGCAGATGGATGTGAAAATAGCTTTTTTGAATGAAGAGGTGTATATGATACAACCTGAAGGTTTCATGTTCATAGATGAGTCTAAGGTGAGTAATCTTTAGAGGTCCATTTATGGACTAAAGCATGCATATCAGAGCTGGAACATATGATTTGATAGAACAATCAAAACATATAGCTTCATTAAAAACGAAGAAGAGCCCTGCATATACAAATAGGCTAATGGTCCAGCAATAGTATTCCTAGTATTGTATGTGGATGACATTCTTTTAATTGGAAATGATGTCCCTGTATTACAAAGAATAAAGATCTGGCTGTCATCACAGTTCTTCATGAAAGATTTGGAAGAAGCTTCCTACATCCTAGGGATGAAGATCTATAGAAATAGATCTGAAAGGTTGCTTAGATTATCCCAGTCCACGTACATTGACATTGTGCTAAAATGATTTAGCATGGAAAATTTCAAGAAAGGCTATCTATTGATAGGCCATAAAATTTTTCTTTCAAAGAGGGATTGTCCAACAACACTTCTAGATAGAAAGCGTATGAATAGAATACCATATGCTTCAGCAGTGGGTTCTATAATGTATGCCATGACATATACGCGATCAGATATGGTATACTCATTAGGTGTAGTGAGTAGATACCAATCTAATCTAAGAGAGAATCACTGAAAGTTTGTTGAAACCATCCTAAAGTATTTAAGAAATACTAAGGACCAATGGCTTGTATATGGTGAATTAGACTTAAAACTTATGGGATTCACCGACTTCAGTTTTCAATCCGATCATGATGATAGCAAGAGTATGTCGGGATACATATTTACCCTTAATGATGGGACCGAAGAGTTTCAAGCAGCACACTATGGTCGATTCAGTTTATGAGGCAGAGTATGTCGCTGCATCAGATGCTGCCAAAGAAGCGGTGTGGCTAAGAAAATTCATCACCAAGCTCGGAGTAGCACCCTCCCTTGATGGTCCAGTTATGCTCTATTGCGATAGCTCTGGAGCCATTGCTCAGGCGAAGAAACCAAAGGCACATCAGTGGATGAAGCATATTCTGCATTACTACCATCTTGTCCGAGAGATTGTGGATCGAGGTGATGTCAACCTTTAGAAGATCGATGAAAAAGAGAATCTGACCGACCCATTCACTAAAGCTGTTACGGTGAAGGAGTTCGATGACTTTAAGTCGAAGATAGGTATTAGATACTGCACCGATTGGCTTTAGTCCAAATGGAAGATTATTGAAAATATGTTCCAAAGTCAATCATCAGTCTGTTGATGGTTGGACCTTATATTCATAATTATATATGAATTATAAATTAATAAAAGTTATTTTGACATTTTTCATCATAAATTCTATTATCTTCTAATGAACTTCTATGTTGTGATGAAGTTCTTAGGACTATCTAGATTCGGCAAAGAAGGATTTATCATTTAGTCCTTAAATAGTTCATGACTAAATGATATGTTATTACTTAGGATGACAACGTTTATCAAGTATAGGTCATTGTGTACCATATAGATTGGTTGTCCTAATAACCAAGGAGTGTTGAGACATTGATATGGCATGCAAGTGAGATGTATGGGTACATCTGCACTAAACGTGATCAACTCCAGAGCTTTTCTCCTATTAAGATTAGCTTCGATGGAATATGGGTATAAATATCCCTCCAACCTGAGATCACCATAGTGACTTTCAAGCAACTCACTATATTTTGGTGTTGGACTATCTGAATTTCTAATTCGGTGATGAAAGATTTTTGGACATAGTCAAGTACTTATAGAGTCGGTGCATGTATCAAGATGGGATTGACCACTTGATTTTAGGAGCTGTGTTCAATTATATTTCAATTTAGCAAAACCTTAGCCATGGTAGTCTTAGTGAGGAGTCACGGGACTAATTGCTTTGAGACACGACATGGATATATTTTCTAGGGTTGACAGTCTAACCTTGAGTCATCTATTACACAGAGGTCATAGGGATGAATTATACGGTAACCATATTCGCATAGGTTCTAAATGTTGTGATTGCAATTATTCGACCTATCCAGATGTCGGATACCATTGCTAGATGGTCACTTCGATTAGTATAGAAATTAGTTTCTATGCTACTAACTTAGGTTCGGACTTGCGGGGTCACACATATTAGGAGTTTTTATCTGATTTGATGTCTGATCAAGAGTTCCATTGGTCTGAAATTCTATGGTCAAAAGTACCACTAGACTGAGACTCTATGACCAAGAGTCCTATTAGACTGGGACTCTATGGTCAAAGAGTTTTACTGGACTGGAACTCTATGACTAAGAGTCCTACTGGACTAAAACTCTGAGTCCCACTTGTCTGGGACTCTTTGATCATGAGGCCTGATAATCTAGGACACTATGGTCAAGAGTCCCACTGGACTGAGATTTTATGATCAAGAGTCCTACTAGACTGGGACTCTAAGTCCTACTTATTTAAGACTTTCTGATCAAGAGTTTCACTAGTCTGAAACTCTATGATCATGAGTTCAATTTATTTGGAATATTGAGTTCAAGAGTTCCACTGATTTAGGACTCTTCAAGAGTTTTATGTTGATAGGACTCTATTGCCCAGTAATCCATTCGATTTGAACTTAAATATTTTTTGAAAGATTAATTAGTAATTTGATTACCGATTAGCTCAATTTGATTGAGCGATGAGGATTCGATCAAGTTTGATTGAATTTGGTTCGACTGGATTTGATCCGACCAGGTCATGAGATGACCTAATCGCTATGGGAGTTTTGACCCTGATTTGATCAGGATGAAGATCTAATTAATTTCTATTGAATTAGGCTAAGTCTAATTTGGTTGGGTTTAATTTGATTTAATTGGATCTAAATTAATTAATTTGGTTGAAATCAATTAGGACCAAGTCAAATGAAGTTTGAATTCAAATTCAACCATACGCCCACTATTTTTGACTTTTCCACTCTGCTTCCCATGCCCTCTCTTTTGTTTATCAAATATTTTTTGAGAAATAAAAATGTGCACGTAGAAAGAGAGTCCTTCTACATGTTAAACATAAAGTAGGGGGCATTAGATAAGGATAAGAAGCTCATTTGATTTTCGAAATCAAGTGAGTGGTTAAAACCTTTCAACCACTCGATCCTTATCATTTTCCATGTGATTTTCCCATGGTATTCACGTCAATAAATTATGAGAATTTTTATGCATGCAGAAGAAGGGTTAGTATTACATGGTAAAAATTTCAGAGTGTTTGGGAATTAGTTTTGGGTGAAAAAAATCTTGGAGTGAAGGTAAATAGGATCCTATAGCACTTTTCTTTTTCTTTATGCCTCTCTTCTCTTCTTAAGGATATCCTATTTTTAGATATGATCTAAATAAGGATTATAGATCTAAAATTTTTCTTTTCATAAAAACTTATTTCATGGATAAACTCCACATAGAGAGGGCGTGATAGGATTTTTAGTGTGTGAGGATTTTTGGGCCGAGTGAAATCCTAGATTTGGGAATCTAGGTTCGAATGGAGAGATTGAGTGCTGTGTGCATCGGATCACCACCAAATTTGACACAAATCTTCATCATCCTCAAATATTTATGTTCTAATTTTTTAGAATATCTAAGAATTCAGAAAGTATATGATCGATCATGATCAGCCATCGAAGGCTCTGATGAGGAGCTAGCACTCCAGTGGGGTTGATCGAGACCAGGAGTTCCATGTGGACCAACCATAGAGGTCGAACATATGTGCGGTTGTAACATGATATCAGAGCATTATTCGATGAACTCAGATTGCAATGGTCGACTATTCACAAAAGGATATTATATTTTGAACATGTAGATGTAGTAAATAATTTATTACATAGTTTTATTTTCAGATCTATTGATGTATGCATGCATATTATGTTTAGATCCTAATATATAGGATTAAATAATATAATATGATTAGTAGATAATTAATTAGATTAATTATTTTTTGCTGCATCATTGCTAGTTTTGAAATATTTTTTGAAAATAGCAGTGATTTGGGCTCTCGTAGGAGATGTTACAATCGAGTCGGCCCGATTTCTGACCGAATTGACTCAAGTGGTGAGTAGAACAAGACATGGTTTATGTTCTAGCCTAGAATTAGATTTAATCCTAAGAACTTAGGATCTTAGTTTGTAAAATCCTAAGGGGCTAATTTATGGATTGAACTGGATTTAGTCTAATACATGTGTGCATGTGAGACATGGGTGTACATGGGCTCGGAAAGTGAATCACATTAGGTTAGCTAGAAAAGTTTTTTAGGTTGGATTACTTTGATCTAGTATATATACTCTATATTAAGTTTGTAAATTAGAACAAATTGAATACAAGCCCTTTTCTTCCTGAAAATACTCTCTCTTCCTCTCTCATTCTTCCTCTCTTTTTTTTCATACCCTAGGATTTGCTAGGATTTGACAGAATGCTGCCATCTCTTTTTTTGGATCCTTGTTATTATTTTGGCAATCATCTAGTAGCAAGAATTATTTCCAATAGATTGGTATCAAAGCCCTAGTGTTAGATCTGATGGAGAAAAGATCAAAGCTTTGCTTAGAATTATGGTAAGGTGCTAAACAGATTCCTCTAGAACATAGTTTTGTTTATTCATATTTGGTTATTGGAGAACTAGTTGAGATGGCATTGAGTATCATTAAGATGAACTTTGGAAAGTTCGATGGTAAGAGTAACTTCAGCCTTTGACGGCAAAGGATGAAGGATCTGCTAGTACATAACAGAATCTACATGGTCTTGACTCGAAAAAGACCAAAAAATATTTTTATTAAAGATTGAAAGGAGCTTGAAGAGAAAGTCTTTAGCATAATTTGGATGTGCCTTGCTGATGAAGTATTACCAGAGATTAACATGAAAACCACACCGAAGGGGTTTTGGCAGAAACTAGAGAGTACATACATGGGCAAGAACATGACAAACAAGCTATGGTTAAAGAAGCAATTGTACAATTTATGGATGCCCGAAAGAGGAGATCTAGTTTTTTATATCTAGAAGTTCAATCAAGTTTGCTCAGATGTCATGAGCCTTGATGTAAAGATTGATGAGAAGGATAGATCTCTACTGTTATTGTGTTCACTGCTAGCAGCATATAATGGTCTCATTACTACTTTAGTATATGAAAACGAGATCTTAAACTTTGAGAAAGTGATTTTAGATCTTAGATCTAACGAGTAGTAAGAGAGGCTAGTTAAAAGAAACCCTAGCTTAGAGCTGCTTTCTATGAATGAGAGGCAAGAAAGGCCTAAGGAGAGAACTCAAGATAAATCAAAGAACATATCAAAATCTTAAAAAAATTAAAAGACTTGAAAATGCTACAAGTATCATCAACCTAGTCATATTAGAAGAAATTGCCTACTATTGAAGAATAAAAAGGAGAAGGACACTTCTAAGGATGGATCGACCAGTGGAAGTGGTGCTCTATCATCTAAGGATAATGAAGATGACAAACTAGTAGTATCAGATAGAATTATAGAGTTGGATAGCCACTGGATATTGAATTTGGCATGTCCATCATTACACTGTATATCGGGAGTGGTACTCATCTTATAAGACATCCGATGGAGAAAGTATTAATCTTGAAGATGATCACCTATATAGAGTTGCTGATGTTGGTACAATCAGAGTGAGGATGTATAATGAAGTCATACGAACACTCAGCAATGTGAAGCATGTGTCAGAACTAAAGAAAAACCTAATATCCCTAGGTTACTTGAAAAGATAGGGATATGCTTTCAATTGTCAGCCAAGTAGTGGGTGTTTGAGGATTTTCAAGGATGCATTAATGGTGATGAAAAGAAAAAGTCTGAGCAATAACCTATATAGGATGAAGGGCTCAGTGGTTATTGATAGTGCGGAGGTGTCTGTAGCAACACATAAGGACCAGCTAACCTACAAGCTGTGGCACTATCGTACGGATCATTGAGTGATAGGGGGCTCATAGAGTTGAGTAGGAGAGGTCTAATTCCAGTACTGAAAAAAGGATAAAGATGACCTATGTAAGCTTTGTATCTATAGTAAACAGTATAGAGTTACATTTTCTAGTAGTACCAAGCAAAGTAAAGCTATTTTGGAGTTAGTTCACTCAGACGTATGGAGACCGGCATCTGTTGCATCTTAAGGTGGAGCGAGGTACTTTGTCATCTTTATAAACAACTTCTTTAGGAAAGTATGGGTTAATCTAATCAAGAAAAATTAGATATTTTTGTCCGATTTAAAATCTGGAGTACAAAGATGGAGAAGGAGATAGGGCAGCTAGTGAAGTATTTAAGGTTTGATAATGGAGGGGAATACACCAGCCTAGAGTTTAGAAGATACTATGAGAAAAATAGCATCAAATGCCACTACACAGCGAAGATGACCTCTTAGCAGAATGGTGTCATGGAGAGAATGAATCGGATATTGACGGAGAAGGTTGGGAGCTTGAGGCTGTAAGCATCACAGTCCAAATCTTTTTGGGATGATGCTCTTACTTATGCTTATTTTCTTGTTAATAGGTCTTCCCATAGAAAATTGAATGGAGAACATCCAAAAGCTGTTTGAAGTGGGAAGAAGGGGAAGCTTGAATACCTAAAGGTGTTGAGCTATCCTACATATGCTTTTATAGGAGAAGCCGATAGGAGCAAGTTAGATCCGAAGTAACAGAAGATGATATTCATCAAATTTCCATGAGATGTGAAGGATTTTTTGCTGTCAGATTCACATTCTTAGAGGTGTGTCATCAATTAGAATATGATTTTTTATGAGAAGAGTATCATGATGAAGCTAGAAAATATAGATGAAGTTATGGAGACAACACAGGATAGCATGGGCAATTCTCAGATAAGTGTGATTTGCCCTCAACATCAACCTCGGGTTGTTTTCAATTTGAGGTGACATTGGGCAGGCATGGTAATACACCTATAGAGGACCAACATGGAGAGCGATCTATCCTAGAGAAGGTGCAGAGGCTACCATAGTTAGTAGACTTGTAAGAGACTGCAAGAAGAGTAGCATTGCACAAGCTGAAGCACACTGTTTGTAAATTGGTGCGATATGGTATTGATGAGACTATCTTCTATACTCTCATCACTACCAATAGAGATTCTGAAAGCTTTGAGGAGGCCATGGAGAGTTCGAATCGAAAGTCAAGTGATAAGTACCATAAATTCATCATTAAAAATAATAATTTATTAATTAATTTATATTAATTTTTTAAAATTAAATACTTTTGTTTATTATTTTTAGAAAATATATTTATCAATAGAAAGAGCTAATTTTTTTATCACAATAAAATAAGTTTGGAGCAAAACAGAGTTAAAACGGACTAGATATAAATTTTTAAAAAAAATAAATAAAAAATTGATTCGGCTCAATCGGCTTGCCCAGCCAAGCCACCGCATTTGGCTCAACCGACATGTTCTAGCTTAGCTGGCACGTCGCTCAAGTTGGCCAGCCGGTTGATAGGAACACGATGTTGTCGTTAAGACACCGTGTTTATCAGTTTAATCCGACTTCTTAAAATCATTGAAAATGCGTAGATAGCGGTGAGTCGGGTCGAATCCATAGGGAAGGTAGTGTTTTTAGATTTGAAATCTTTGATTTTTTTGAAAAGAAAAGGAGAAGAGTTTTGGGATAAAAAATGAAGTCGAAAAATAAAAAGTAAAAATTAAAAAGTGCAGGAATTTAAACTTGGTACTAAGATCTACTAGTTAGATCTTAGCATCTACTTGCAAAGTAATAATTTAAAATATAAAAATTAAATTATAATAAAAATAAAAAATAAGAAATTAAAGTGCAAAAATAAAATTTTTATTAATTAAAATTTTAAAATTTAAATACATGAAATTTAAAAAGAATAAAATAGCCTGATCTCTGATCTTGGATCGGCATTGGCAGAAAGATGGTGTAGAAGCCTGACTCTTCTTCTCAGCATCCGTTGCTTCGAAGCAGCCTTTAACCCATAGCCTAGCTTTGCCCTGTACCAAAGCTTCACCTTAATCGGAGATGTTGATTTTTGAAGGCCTGGGATCCTTTTTATAGAGCTAGGAGGGCTGGATATTTTTTTCTAAAAGCAATGTGGGACTAATAGCCTTTGTAATCGTCAAAATATAAAAAAATTGAATAAATTTGAATCAAAATAGCTCTGATATGACTCTGGTAAGTCTGGTAAAATCTGGCCATTCAATAGGAATCCAACGGTCCAAAAATCATCAAAATCGGATGCATATCAGCCCAGATCGGGTCGAATTAAATTCTGACCGTCCGATCGCGTGTTGATGGACGAAATCTGGCCACAAATCATGCTTTGGGAGTCCTGATCATCGTCAAAAGTATTCTGGACCGTTGGATCGAAGTTGAAATCAAGCGTTGCCATTCGATGGCGATCCGAGTGAAATCGATAACTGAAAAAAATGCTGACCGTCCGATCTTGACCGCAAACAACCACGACCGCACGATCGCACATTTACTATTCCCATGGACCGCATGGACCGGCCGCACCGCACACCGCAGCCAATCAATGCTCTTGTCGCTAGGTGAAAAGATCGAAATACCCTGTGAGTCGCGATAAATTTCTGTGGACCTTTTAAGGGTCTAGGTCAGCCACGTGGCAATCTCTGATTCGTCGGTTTCTATTGAGCTGGCGGTCCACGTCTGGATCATGGATTGGCTGATGGATTAAATGGCTGAGTCGGCTTTGATGGCTTGGCTTGGCTTGGTGGCTCGGCTTACGGAGTCGGCTGAGCCGTTTTCTTTTTTTATTTAATTTTTATTTATTTTATATCTTTAAAAATTCATATCCTTTCTGTTTTAGCTCTATTTTACTTAAAATTTATTTTGTTGTGATAAAAAAAATGAGCTCTTTCCATTGATAATAAAATTTTATTTTTTAATTTTTATTATTTTTAATTAATTTTTTAATTAATAAAAATATGAATTTTTCAAAAATTATATATAAATTGATTAATAATTTTTAAAAATTAATATAAATTAATTAATAAATTAATACTTTTATTGGTGAATTTATGATGCTTATCACACCCTCTAACTTAAGCTTTGCTCGTCCTCGAGTAAAGAAAGAATTTAGTTTTAAATACCTTTTAACTTTAGAGTTTCGAATTTTACCTAAGCAATTTTCAAAATGGCCATTGATATTCAGTAGAGCTTAAATGAGACATATCATTGGGGTATTAATACTTATCAATAGAAAAATTAAGTAAAGAACATTAAATTTTTCAGAACTTTTTCTAAATTATCCTACCTTTATCTCTGATTTATCTAAACTTTCATATAGGCAAGTGTATTGCTACTTTCATCCTTCATTTATTAATTTTTATTTTCATATTGTCCACTTTTTGATGTGAATATCATTGCTTACTTAGGCAACGGGACCAGATTACTTAGTGAGAAATTAATATTTTTTTTTTTTAACGTTGTACCACTATTGAGTATCTTAACTCCTTAAGCTTTCTATTTGATCCATGTAGCGAGTCTTGGGCCAATGACTCCCAAACCAGTTGGCTTTAGGGCACTAGGTATAGAATACCCCTCGGACTTACTAGCTCGAATCAAATAGGCTACGAGTTAAGACTAGCTTTACAACGAGCTTCTTTGCCCTTCCCACCTTTTGACATGAAACTCAATGCTTGCTTAGGCAAAGAGGCCCGGTTACTCAGTGAGAAGTACTTGAAAACTATTTTATTAAAATAAATTTGTTATATGAAGAAACGTATAGTTACCCTACACAAGCCTATAAAAAGTAGACTTTTCTTTGATGCTAATAGAAATAATTAGAAATGCTCCAAGAAAAAACTTTTTATGTTCTAGACTTAACTCTTTATTGAATTTTCTTAATACTTGATTCCTTAATATCTCACAGATTCTCTGATCTGTGCATCAATTTTTTTTTAAAAATGCTTAGTTTAATTCGATTCTTAAGCATAATCAAGTGTCTAAATACTAAATACTAACTTTTTTAAGGACTTAAAATTTAAAAAAAATTTTTATTTTTCTTCCCTTCCAATTTAATTCGACATTATCCTCAATAGAGAAAAAAAATAAAGGGATATAATAAAGAACATGAAAGAATACATCTGACTCAGGTATATTTTTGGTCCAGCACATGCCTTTGAAAATTTGAGCTCTCCCTCCAACTTATTCAAATTATCCTAAAAAGAAAATAAACTAAAAAGATAAATTAGATAAAAACTAAATATTGGGTTGCCTTCCCAATAAGCGCTAAGTTTACCATCTTCAGCCAGACACAATGTAGCTTACTATCCTGTGTCGAATATTGGATTGACAAATTTTAATGATTTTGGATTGCCTATCTTAGAAAGTTGATTTATAATCCCATTATTGATATATTCATTGTTAATTTTAGGGATATAATTTATTATTTCATTCTCAGACCCATGTTTATTAAGAATTTCTCCTATTTATTTTTCTAAAATGCTCATGAATGGAGTTTTTGTATTAGGAGTTAAGTTTGATTCAATGGGTGCTGGAATGGTGACTAAAGGACGGTTTTAATTTTGGAGGTAAATTAATATGATCTTGCTTAAGATAACTCCATTGATATTTCATTACATGCCTCTTGATTTTTGTAAGAAGAACCTAGCTTCTAGGGTTGAAGGGAATAGGACATTAGGTTTATAAGTCTTCAGGTAAATCATCTATTCTCTTTTTCCCTTTTTCTATCTTCATTTAAACTGGAACTAGCATCAGTACTAATTTCCTGGCTTAAGTTCTTCTATGTGGTTAGTCTCAGTACTAATCAGTTTCTCTAAATTTTTCATTTTGGCTAGCATCAGTACTAGCCTCTCTCACCTGATCTTGGTATGGGTCCATAAGAATTCTATAGCTTTTAAGTTCAATTCTCAAATTACTTTTTTTTTAGAAATTACTTTGGCATTCTCAAATTGGGGATTCTTAGGTGAGACATTAAATTGATAACTTGGTCCAGGTGATTGGTGGACATTAGATGGGTTGTTTGAAATTGGTAGGTTCGATAGTTGATCTAGTTTTCTCCTCATGTTAGACTCAACTAATTATCCTATTTGAGCTTCTAGTCTGACGATAGATTGCTGTTGAGTCAGAATCAATTATTGAAGTTGGTTAAATCTATCATCAGCTAGATTGGTCTGTTGAGGAGGTGGGTATGAGGGCTAATTATAATATGATGGTTGGATAAACTGACTAGGCTAACCATTATTATAGGCATAATTTTGATATTGGGATCTATTTTGATAATTTTGCTCAAGTGAAATTTGGGTCTGAGCCTGAGTCTGTTAGGATGTCTAAGAAAAATTAAAGTTACTCCAATCTGAATTATATGAATTTGAAAATGGATCATTAATCAATTTGGAGTATCCTTGAGCAGCTTGAACTTGTTCTTGGATAAAATGTGAAAACTGTGCAGCCATAGGATATTCACTCACATGATGGGTTGGGCTAGAACAGATTGAATAAGTCTTCTGATAATTAGAAGATGATGTAAATTGTGCAGGAGATTGTTGACCTAGGGTTAGGAGTTGATCTATTTTCTTAGCAAGAAGGTCAACTTTATCTAATTTTTGGACTATTAGGTTCATATTAGCCATTATTATGTTTAATGTGAATCAACCATTCAATTAAGTTCAACTAAATCAGAAAAAGCGATTTCCTACCATGCATGTATTAGTGTAACCCTAATGTATGGTTCAAAAAAAAAAAAAAGATTTTTTTTTATTATTTTTTTTAATTATTATTTTATTATATTAAAAATTAATTTTTTTTAATTATTTTATTTATTAATTTTAATTTAATTTAATTTAATTATTATTTTAAATATTTTTTAGTTAGTTTAATTTAATTTTTATTTTATTTTATTTTATTTTATTTTTAGAGGAGTATGGAGAAGAGTTCTAAAAAAAAAGGTCCTAAGAAGTCCTAGAACTAAGAAGAAAGAGAAGAATTAGGTTTAATTATATTTAATATTGGTTAGCAATCAAGTTGGTCAATCAATCCTGACTAAAGGTTGTCCTAGATCTAGACAGCTCCTAACTGCCAAGGTCACCTTCAAGCCCTCCAAGTGTAGGATTAGCCAATCAACTGACCAGGTAAGTGTAAGGTCGGTGGGAGTCCCCCCGTTGCTTGCCTTAGACACAAATTGTGCTTGGCCAGGTAAGCGAACGAAATCAATTAGAAACCACCTTCCTTCGGGCCCAGTCGTCCCTGAACCACTTTTCTAGACACCAGTCAAATTGACTTAATCCTAATCTTGGTTCAACTCTTAGGATTTCCTTATCCTATTGAGCTCGAGTTTCCTAGGGTTGATGTCTAATTGATTTTAAAAGTTAAAGGCTTAGGTTAATGCAGGATGCTGGTTGGTTATTTATGGGCCTAAGGAAGGATGATCAAATTCCCACCTTATCTTATTTAATTGGGTTGTGCCCTTAATTTGATTTAATATGAAATATGCACAAAAAATTTTTAATTCAAAGAGTTCTATGCAATTTAAATTAGATGCATGCAACTAATTAAATTCTAAAAAGGCTTACCTTGCCTCCAGCAATCACCAAAAAAAATAAAAATAAAAATAAAAATAATGATAAAAATAAAACTAATATGATGGCATGCTCTAAAGCAGTTAGGATTTCTAATCTTATCATGAGAAATTTTTAATTAGATTTAAATAAATATTTTTTTAAAATTAATTTAAAAATAAAATAAATAAATAAATAAAATAAAAAGAAAAGAGAACTAGGGTTTAGGAATTGATCTCACCAAGCAATTGAAGTTTCTGATTGCCCTAATCTTCCTTGTTCTTTAATTTTTTTTCTATAAAATAATAAAAAAAATTAGCAAACAATATTTATAAAAAAAATAAAAATTTTATTTATAATTTATTTACAAAAAAATCAAAGAGATCAAAAATTTAATGTCTGTGCCTTCTCCGGCAACGGCGCCAAAAACTTGATAGTTTGCCAAAATTATTTTTAATAAATTAAAAAAATTAAAATCAAAAATCAAAAATATTTTCCAGCAACGATGCCAAAAATTTGATAGGAATGCAATATTGTCGTTAAGACACCGTGTTTATCAGTTTAATCCGACTTCTTAAAATCATTGAAAATGCGTAGATAGTGGTGAGTCGGGTCGAATCCATAGGGAAGGTAGTATTTTTAGATTTGAAATCTTTGATTTTTTTGAAAAAAAAAAGAGAAGAGTTTTGGGATCAAAAATGAAGTCGGAAAATAAAAAGTGAAAATTAAAAGGTACAGGAATTTAAACTTGGTACTAAGATCTACTAGTTAGATCTTAGCATCTACTTGCAAAGCAATAATTTAAAGTGCAAAAATTAAATTACAATAAAAAAAAGTAAGAAATTAAAATATAAAAATAAAATTTTTATTAATTAAAATTTTAGAATTTAAATGCTTGGAATTTAAAAAGAATAAAATAGCCTGATCTCTGATCTTGGATCGGCATAGGTAGAAAGATGGTGTAGAAGCCCGGCTCTTCTTCTCGGTATCCGTTGCTTCGAAGCAGCCTTTAACCCATAGCCAAGCTTCGTCCTGTACCAAAGCTTCACCTTGATCGGAGATGTTGATTTCTGAAGGCCTGGGATCCTTTTTATAGAGCTAGGAGGGCTGGATATTTTTTTTTAAAAGCAATATGGGACTAATAACCTTTGTAATCATCAAAATACAAAGAAATTCAAATAAAATTTGAATCAAAATAGCTCTGATACGACTCTGGTAAGCCTGGTGAAATCTGGTCATTCAATCGAAATCCAACGGCCCAAAAATCATCAAAATTGGATGCATATCAGCCCAGATCGGGTCGGATTAAATTCTGACCGTCCGATCATGCATTGATGGACGAAATCTGGCCGCAAATCGTGCTTCTGGAGTTTTGATCATCGTCGAGAGTATTTTGGACCGTCGGATCGAAGCTGAAATCAAGTGTTGCCATCCGATGGCGATCCAAGTGAAATCGACAATCGAAAAAAATGCTGACCGTCCGATCTTGACCGTAAACAACCACCACTGCACGATCGCGCGTTTACTATTCCCATGGACCACGTGGACTGGCCGCACCGCACACCATAGCCAATCAACGCTCTTGTCACTAGGTGAAAAGACCAAAATATCCTGTGAGCTGTGATAAATTTCTGTGGACCCTTTAAGGGTCTAGGTCCGCCACGTGGCAATCTCTAATTCATCGGTTTCTGCTGAGCTAGCGGTCCATGCCTGGATCATGGACCGATTGATGGCTTAAATGGCTGAGTCAGCTTTGATGGCTTGGCTTGGCTTGGTGGCTCGACTTACGGAGTCGGCTGAGCCATTTTCTTTTTTTATTTAATTTTTATTTATTTTATATCCTTAAAAATTCATATCTTTTTCGTTTTAGCTTCATTTTACATGAAATTTATTTTGTTATGATCAAAAAAATGAGCTCTTTCCATTGATAATAAAATTTTATTTTTTAATTTTTATTATTTTTTAATTAATTTTTTAATTAATAAAAATATGAATTTTTTAAAAATTATATATAAATTGATTAATAATTTTTAAAAATTAATATAAATTAATTAATAAATTAATACTTTTATTGGTGAATTTATGATGCTTATCACCAGTCCACAAACCAAGTGTGGACCGCCATGTTAGCAGAAGGCAGCGAATCAATGCATGCCAAGTGGTGGACCATGATCTTTAAGAGGTTTACAAAAAATTCATCACGGCATATAGGGACAAAATGGTAATTTCATAGGATGTGGTACATGCTGATTGATCTGGATTTCAAATGTGCCTGGTCTACATAGTCCATCGCTACAGTAATGGTGCGATCATGCAGTCCTGATAGTTTGCGATAAAGATCCAATGGTCCGGGTTAATTCCTATTTTGATTCAAATTTAGCTGGCTCCCAGTGCACAATTCGATAGCTCTGGACACTCCAAGCGATGATCCAATGGCCGAATTTCTTCCAAAATATGATCCAATGATGGGGGTTCACTCCTATTTTGATTTGGTTTCAAACGGCATCCCTGATCATGATCCAACGGTAGTGCGCATCCCAGGCTATGATCCGATGGTTGAGGATGATCTCGATGGCGATTTAGCCTCTAGAGTGCGATCAGATGGTCTAGATTTAACAGATTAAAGCAATCAAATGGTCGAAACTTATTCCTACTTGATTTTGGCTGATATACACTGGTTTTTGGTGATTTTTGAGTCAATGGATTTGTATCTGATGGCTAGAAGTCACAGAACTCAATAGAATTCATCCAGAAGGAGTTTTAATCCAATTTTCACTAGGATTTCTTCATATTTTTCGATCAAAACTCTCTTTTAATCTCACATTGGCTAGAAACAAAGGATCCAGCCCTCCAACACTTATAAAAAAAACCTCCAGACCATCAAATCAAGTTATCTTTGATCATGGGAAGGTGATGGTCTAGGGTGGGAGCCATGCTTAGGCTCGTGGATTCTTCAAGAGAGATGGTACTGAGAGGAAGAGCTGACTTCTATATCATCTCAATACCAACACCGATCCAAGATCAAAGATCAGCTTATTTTAATTTTAATTTTTTTAATTTTATGTATTTAAAATTCTAAATTAAGTTTTAATTAATATAAAATTTATTTTTTTGCTCTTTAAATTTCATGCACTTTATTTTTATTGCAAATTTAATTATTGCTCTTTAAGTTTATTACAAGTAGATACTAAGATCTAACTAGTAGATCCTAGTACCAAGTTTATTTTTTCACATCATTTAATTTTTATTTTATAATTTTATTTTTCAACTTCAACTTTATTTTTAAAACTTTTTTTTTTATAAAAATCAAAGATTTTAAAACTAAAACACTGTCTTTTTTATGGATTCGATCTGACTTACTGCTTTCTACCTATTTTTAATCAATTTAAGAAGTTAGAATTAAACTGATAAACACAGTATCTTAATGGTAATATCATACTCTTATTAAGTTTTTGGCATCATTATCGGAGAAAAAATAGATGCTAATTCCTTTTGATTTTTTTGATTTTCTTGTAAATTAAGAATAATTCTGGCAAATGCACCAAGTTTTAGGCACCATTATCGAGAAAGATAAGAGCATTATTTTTTTTGATCTCTTTGATTTTTTTATAAATTAATTATAAATAAAATTTTAATTTCTTTAATTTTTCTATAAATATTGCTTACTAACTTTTTTTTTATTTTACAAATAAAAAAAAGAAAAAGAACAGCAAGATTAGGGCAAGGAGGAAGCTTCCAAGTTTATTTGGTGAGATCAATCCTAAACCCTAAATTTTTTTATTTATTTTATTTTTAAATTAACTAAAAATTACCTACTTAAACCTAATTAAAAGCTTCATGACAAGATTAGAAATCCTAACTACTTAGAGCATTCATCATGTTATTTATTTATTTTTTTTTGGTGATCGCTGCAGACAAGGTAAGCATCTAAAGTCTAATTAGTTGTATGCATCTAGTTTAAATTGCATAGAACTTGCTTGAAAAATTTTTTTGTGCATATTTACCTTAAATCAAATTAAGAGCAATAACCCATTAAACAATATAAGATGGAGATTTAATATCCTTTCTTGACCCACAAACAATCAACCAGCATCTTGCATTGACCTAAGCCTTTAAATTAAAATGAATTAGACATTGGCTCTAAGAACTCGAGTTCAATAGGACAAAGGATCCTAAAAGTTGGACCGAGTTAGGGTTAGTCAATTTAACTAATATCTAAGAAAAGTGGTTTAGAGATGACTAGATCTGAAGGAAGGTGGTTTATAATTGATTCCGTTAGCTTACTTGATCAAGCACAATTGATGTCTAAGGCATGAAATGGGGGGACCTCCATCAACCTTACACTTATCTGATCAGTTGAGTGGCTGATCTTATACTTAGAAGATTTGAAGATAACCTTGGCAGTTAGGAGCTGTATAGATCTAAGACAATTCTTAGTTAGGATTGTTTGCCTAACTTGATTGCTAACTAAAATATCAAACCTAATTAAACCCTAATTCCTCTCTCTTCTTAGCTCTAGGACTCGTTAGGACCTCTTCTTTAGAACACTTCATTCTTTCTTCTTCTTTTTTCCTTCAAAAATAAAATAAAATAAATTAAATTAAATCAAATTAAATTAAAATTAAATTAAATTAAAAATATTAATAAAATAAATAAAATTATTTAAAAAATTTGAAAAATAACAAAATAATAATAATAAATAAATAAAATAAAAAAATCTTAAAAAAACTCTAGACCACATGATAAGGTTGCACTAGTATATATATGGTAGAAGATCGCTTTACTTGACTTAGTTGAATTCAATCATAAAATTAAATGACAGAACCATATTAAATCTAATAGTTAAATGGCTAAAAATTTTAAAAAACCACCTAGGCAGATGAAGAAATATTTTATTCCCTCTACCTATAACCCATCGATTTGTATCTAATTATCTAATATCCATGCCATCCACTATGAGATCAAGCCGATCATAATCTAGATGATCCCATCCTTCAATGGAAATACCAATGAAGATCCTTATAAGCATCTGGATGAGTTTTTAGAAATCTGCTCTATGGTGAAAATCCAAAATTTAACTGAGAATGCCCTTAGACTAATCTTATTTTTTTTTATATTAAAAGACAAAGCTAAGTACTAACTTGGCATAATAGGAAGATCAATCCAAACTTGGGCTGAATTGCAACATAAGTTTTTTAAGAAATTTTATCCCATAGGTCGAACCAACATCATGAGATGAGCAATCACCGAATTTGCTCAGCTTTCAGAAGAACAAATTCATGAGTCATGGAAGAGACTTAAAAAATTTCTTAGAAAATGTCCACATCATGATCTATCTAAGTGGCAAATAGTTCAAGCTTTCTATTAGAGATTAGGAGACCAATATGAATAAATGATAGATGCATCTTGTAGAGGTGTATTCATGAACAAGAGTGAGGATGAAGCCTATGCCTTATTTGAAATCCTAAGTGAAAACTCAATTAATCATGCTTCGTTATCTTTCTACTAAAAGTGGACAGGAATCTATGATCCTGAATCTAGTTCTAAGGCTGACTTGAACCTGATAAATAAAGTCGACCTTCTTACCCAAAAATTAGATCAACTCCTAACCCTAGGTCAATAATCTCCTGCACAATTCACATCATCTTCTAATTATTAGGATATTTATTCAATCTGTGCTAGCCCAATCCATCATATGAATGAATGTTCCACAGCTATATAATTTTTATTTTTTATCCAAGAACATATCCAAGCTACTCAAGACTACTCCAAGCCTGTTAATGATCTTTTTTCAAACACATAATCCAAATTGGAGAAACTATCTTAATTTTTCTTGAATATTCCAACAGACTTAGGCTCAGACCCAAATTTTATTGATGCAAAATTATCAAAATAGACTCTAATACCAAAACTATGCCTATAATAATGGTCAGCTAAGTCAGTCTTCCTAGCCATTGCATTATAATTAGCCATCATACCTACCATCTCAACAACCAATCTAGCCGATGATAGATTTAATCAATTTTAATCATTAATTCTGAATCAACAACAATCAATCTTGACTCAACAAAAATCTTTCACTAGGCTAGAAGCACAAATAGGATAATTAGTTGAGTCTAACATGAGGAGAGAACTAGGTCAACTACCGAGCCTACCAATTTTAAATTCTATAAATAATCCGCCTATTATCCACCAACCATCTAAATTTAATTATCAATCTAATATCTCACCTAAGAGTCCCCATCTAGAGAATGCTAAAGTAATTTCTAAACTTAAAAGTTATAGGATTCTTATGGATATATACCAAGATCGGGTGAGAAAGGCTAGTACTGATGCTAACCAAGATGAAAATTTAGAAGAAAAGGTTAGTACTGAAGCTAACCATATAGAAGAATCTAAGTCCAGAACTAGTACTGATGCTGGTTTCAATTTAAATGAGATAGATAAAGAAAAAAAAGAATATATGAGTTACCCAAAACCTGTAAACTAAAAATTCTATTCCCTTCAAACCTAGAAGTCGATTTTTTTTATAAAAACCAAGAGACATGTAATAAAAAGTCAATGGAGTTGTCTAAGCAAGATCATAATAATTTATCTTCAGAATTAAACCCACCTTTAGTTATCCTTCCAGTACCCAGTGCATTAAATTTATCTCATAATTCAAAAAAATCAATATATAAGCATTTTAGAAGAATAAATAAGAGAAATTCTCAACAAATAAGGATCTGAGAATAGGATCATGAACTATCTTTCCATAAATAACAACAAACATATCAATAAAGGGATAATAAAATATCTTCCTGAAATTAACAATCCAAAATCGTTAGAATTTATCAATCCAATATTTGATATAGGATAGATAGACTGCTTTGTGTCTGACTGAAGACAGTAAACTTAGTACTTATTGGAAAGCAACCCAATATTTAGTTTTCTTTCGTCTAATTTATCTTTTTAGTTGATTTTTATTTTAGAATATTTTGAATAAGTTGAAGGAAGAGCCCAAATTTTCAAAGGCACATGCTGAACTATGAGAACATACTAAGTCAGGTATATTTTTTTCTATTCTTTATTATACTTTTTTTTCATTGAGGATAATGTCGATTAAGTTGGAAGGAAGAATAATAAAATTTTAAAAATTTTTAAGTCCTCGAAGAAGTTAGTATTTAGCATTTAGATGCCCAATTATGCTTAAGAATCGAGTTGAACTAAGCATTTTTTAAAAAAAATTGATACACAGATCAAAAAATTTATAAAATATTGAGAGATCAAGTATTAAGAAAATTCAATAAAGAGTTAAGTCTAGAATATAAATAATTTTTCTTTGAGCAATTCTAATTTTTTCTACCAGCATCAAAGAAAAGTCTACTTTTTATGGGCTTATGTAGGATAACTATATATTTTTTCATATATATAAAAATAAATTTATAAAATAAAATAATTTTTAAGTACTTCTCATTGAGTAACCGGACATCTTTACTTAAGTAAGCATTGAGTTTCATATCAAAAGATGGGAAGGACAAAGAAGCTCGTTGTAAAGTTAGTCTTAACTCATAACTTGTTTGATTTGAGGTAGTAAGTTCGAGAGATATTTTATATCTAGTATCCTAAAGTCAACTGATTTGGAAGTCATTGGCCCAAGACTCACTACATGGATCAAATAAAAAGCTTAAGGGATTAAGGCACTCAATAGTGGTACGACATTAAGCAATGATATTCGCATCAAAAAGTGAGCAATGTGAATAAAAAAATTAATAAATGAAGGATGGAAGTAGCAATACACTTGTCCATATGAAAGTTTAGATGATTCAGAGATAAAGGTAGGAATAATTTAGAAAAAATTTAAAAAAAATTGATGATTTTTACTTAATTTTTATATTGATAAGTACTAATACTCCAATGACATACCTCACTTAAGCTCTACTGAATATTAATGATCATTTTGAAAATTACTTGGATAAAATTTGAAACTCTAAAGTTAAAATATATCTAAAATTAAATTCTTTCTTTACTCGAAGATGAGTAAAACTTAAGTTGAAGGATATGATAAGTACCATAAATTTATGACTAAAATAATAATTTATTAATTAATTTATACTTATTTTTAAGAATTAAATATTTTTATTCCTTATTTTTAGAAAATATATTTACCAATAGGAAGAGCTCATTTTTTTATCATAATGAAATAAGGTTGGAGCAAAATGGAGTTAAAATGGACTAGATATGAATTTTTAAAGAAGAAATAAAAAAATTAAATTGGCTCAATCGGTTTGCCCAGCCAAGCTAGTGCGCCTAGCTAAGCCATCGCATTCAGCTCAGTCAGCACGTTCCAGCTCAGCCAGCATGCCGCTCAAGCCAGCTTAGCCATATAAGCCGACCAGCTAGTCCACGAACCAAACATGGGCCGCCAGCTCAATAGAAGGCAGTGAATCAACATGCGCCATATGGTGGACCAAGATCGTTAAGAGATTTACAAAAAATTCATCATGGCATATAGGAATAAAATGATAATTTCACAAGACGTGGTGCACATTGATTGGTCCGATCTTCAAATGCGCTCAGTCTACATGGTCCATGGCTATAATAATGGCACGATCGTGTGGTCCTGGTGGTTTGTGGTGAAGATCTAATGGTCCGAATTAATTCCTATTTTGATTCAAATTTAGCTATCTCCCAGTGTGCGATTCGCTAGCTCCAGATGCTCCACACAATGAACCAGCAGTCGAATTTTTTCCAAAACAAGATCCAATGGTGGGGGTTCACTCCTCCTTTGATTTGATTTCAAACGGCATTTCTGATCATGATCCAACGGTAGCGTGCATCCTAGGCTATGATCCAATAGTTGAGGATGATCTCGGGGGTGATTCAGCCTCCTATAGCATGATTAGATGGTCTAGATTTAATAGATTAAAGCAATCCAATGGTCAAAACTTATTCCTACTTGATTTAGGCTGATATATGCTGGTTTTTGGTGATTTTTGAGCCAATGGATTCGTATCTGATGGCTAGAAGTCATAGAACTCAACATAATTCATCCAAAAGGAGTTTTAATCCAATTTTTACCAGAATTTCTTCATATTTTTTGATTAAAACTCTTTTTTAATCCCATATTGGCTAGAAATAAAGGATCTAGCCCTCCAACACCTATAAAAAAGTCCCCCAGGCTATTAAATCAAGTTGTCTTTGATCATGAGAAGGTGATGGTCCAGGGTGGGAGCCATGCTTAGGTTCGTAGATATTTCAAGATAGATGGTGCCGAGAGAAAGAGCTGACTTCTACATCATCTCAACACCAACACCGATCCAAGATCAAAGATCAGCTTGTTTTAACTTTTATTTTTTTCTTTTTAATTTCATGTATTCAAAATTTTAAATTAAGTTTTAATTAATGCAAAATTTATTTTTTTGCTCTTTAAATTTTATGCACTTTATTTTTATTATAAATTTAATTATTTCTTTTAATTTTATTGCAAGTAGATGCTAAGATCTAACTAGTAGATCTTAGTACCAAGTTTATTTTTCTGTATCATTTAATTTTTATTTTTTATTTTATAATTTTATTTTTTGACTTCAACTTTATTTTTAAATTTTTTTTATAAAAATTAAAGATTTTAAAACTAAAATACTATCTTCTCTATGGATTCAGCCCGACTTACCGCTTTCTATCTATTTCTAATCAATTTAAGAAGTCAAAATTAAACTGATAAATATAGTATCTTAACAACAACATCGTGCTCTTATCATCATGGATGCAGGCCATGATGGAGAAGATGAAATCTCTTAAGGAAGAACTAAACATGGCAGCTGGTGGATTTGCTAGATGATGCTTGACCCATTAGCTCTAAATAGATTTTTACCAGAAAGAAAGCATCTTCAAAGCAAGGTGGAGTGAGGTACAAGGCTAGACTAGTAGCCATAGGATACTCATAGAGAGAAGGTATTGACTATTCAGAGATCTTCTCTTCGATTGTCAGGCATACGTCCATCAGAGTACTATTAAGGATAGTTGCTGCTCAGGATTTGAAGTTGGAGAAAATAGACGTCAAGATAGCATTCCTCCATGAGAATTTGAAGGAGAATATATATATGGAGCAGCTACAGGGCTCTAGGAAGTCTGAGTTAGAAGGAGAGGTCTATTTGCTGAAAAAATCACTATATGGCTTGAAGCAGTCTCCAAGATAGTGGTACAAGCAGTTTGACACTTATGTGAGAAGTATTGGCCTTTTCAGATATGATCATGACTCGTATGTATATATGATTCTTTAGAGGATGGATCTTGGATATATTTACTCTTGTATATAGAAGACATGCTGATAGCATGCAAGAGTAAGAAAGTTGAGCAGGAGTTGGAAGAAGCTTTGTCTCAAAAGTTTGAGATGAAGAACTTAGGGCCTGTAAAGAAGATCCTTAGTATGGAGATTATTAGAGATAGAACCAAGGGGTTGCTACATCTATCATGGGAAGGATACATAAAGAAAGTCTTAGAGAGATTTGGAATGAAGAAGGCCAAACTAGTAGAGTTGCCACTTATTGGGCATGTCAGACTCTCTAAGATAATGTCACTACAGACTGATATGGAGGTTCAAGAAATGAAAAGATTCCATATGCTTCTGGTGTGGACAGCATTATGTACTCTATGGTATGCTGTAGGTAGGATTTAGCCCATGTATTAAGTCAGGTGAGTAGGTTTATGACTCAACTTGGTAGGAAGCACTAGAGAGTACTGAAGGATATCTTCAGATACTTGGTAGGTTTAGTTGGGATTGGCATCTGCTATAGTTAGCGAGAAGATGCTGAGGAACATCCTAACATGTCTAAGAAGGCTCGAGAGCTCATGGAGGGGTTTGCGGATGCATATTTTGATGGAAATGTGGATACACAATGTTTGATAATAGATTTTATATTCAACCTGTATGAAGATCTAGTCTCATAGAGATCTTGCTTACAGTCGATTATAGCCTTATCCACTATCGAAATAGAGTACATTGGCATCACTAAGACAATAAAAGATGCCCTATGGCTGAAACGCTTAGCGCTGGAGATGAGATTTCTAGAGGATGCAGTCAAGATGTATTATGATAGCCAGAGAGTACTTTATTAGTCATATAGAACTTTATTTATTATGCAAAGACTAAGCACATTGATATCAGATACCATCGGATCAAAGAGCTAGTGGAAGATGATGAAGTAGAAGTGGTGAAGGTTAAAACCAAAGAAAATTCAGCTTATGTGCTAACAAAGGTACTTTCATGAAATAGCTTTCATAATTGTATGGTACTGATGGAGCTAATGGATAAATCTAAGTTCATAAGAATTTAAGAACACCAAGATGGAGATTGTGAGCTCAAGTATATTGCCCTCAAGCTTTGAAAGTAGATAGAAAGAGACCAAAGAGCGAATGAAATCAAATATCTCAAAGTTTTAGCTAATGCTTTAGTTGAGCTGGCTCAGCCCTTGATAGAGCCAGCTCGAGCAGAAGATCAGAAAATAGCATATCAAGCATATCGAACAGGCATGCTGGTTGAGCTGGCTTAATTTCTAAGAGAGCTAGCTCGAATTGCAGAATAGAGGATGGGCACATCTAGTGAGCTGGCTTGAATCCTGAGTGAGCCAATCCAAGTAGCAGAGCAGAGAATGGTAATTCGTGCTCTCGCAGGAGATATTGTAGTTGAGCCAGCCTGACTTTTGACCGAGCCGACTTGAGTGGCGAATAAAGTAGGACATGGTTTCTGTTCTGACCTGGGATTGGATTTAATCCTAGGGACTTAAGGCTTTAGTTTGTAAGGTCCTAAGGGGCTAACCTATGGATTGGACTGGGGTAGTCCAATAGGTGTGTGCATGTGAGATATGGATGTACATGAGCTCAGGGAGTACATCATGTTAGGTTAGCTAGAAAAATTTTTTAAGTTGGATCACTTTGACTAGGTATATATACTCTGTATTGAATTTGTAAATTAGAATAAATTGAATACAAACCCTTTTCTCCCTAAAAACTCCCTCTTTTCCTCTCTTGTTCTCCCTCTCTTCTTTTTATGCCCTAGGGTTTGCTAGGGTTTGATAGAATGCTGCCATCTCTTTCTTCGGATCTTTATTGTTGTTTTCGCAATCATCTAGTATCAAGGATTATTCCGAACATGAACATGACTGACCACCAGCTGAAAATTGATGCAGAGTTTTAGATGTCATGCTCCTAGCTCCTTTGCTATTTTGAGCCTGGTGGTGAGGGCTTCATATTCAACTTCATTATTGGTGGTTAGGAATTCAAAGCATAAGGCATATTCCATGATGGTTCCCTCCAGTTTGATGAGGATCATCCATACTCTCGATCCAATGGAGTTTGATGATCCATCTACATGCATAGTCGATGGTTACTCGAGCTCTTCCTCCAACAAATCTTTTGGCTGATCAGCTTTTATAGGCCTTTCCTTAGGGATTGTGCATTCCAGGATGAAGTCCACCAGCACTTGCGCTTTTATGGAAGGTCAAGACTAATACTTCACATCAAGCTCTATGAGTTCAATAACTCATTTTGCCATTTGGCCTGAAGTATTGAGCTAATATAGGATAGTCTTCAGGGGCTAATTAGAAGGACTATGGTATGGATTTAGAAGCAGGGTCGGAGCTTACTAGCCTAGATAATGAGTGCATAAATTAGTTTCTTGAGCCTCATATATTTTATTTCTACATCATGGAGGATTTTACTAATATAATAGATTAGCCTTTGAACCCTACCCACCCTACGAATAAGGACTAAACTTATCACAGTTGGTGATACTACCAGATAAAGATACAACTCTTTACTTGATTCGAGCTTGCTAAGGAGTGAAGTGGAGCCAAGGTAGCTTTTTAATTCTTCAAAGGCCTATTGGCATTCTTTAGTCCATTGAAAATCCTTTGGATGCTTGAGAACCTTGAGGAAAGGGAGACATCGTTCAGCCATCCAGAGACGAATCGATTAAGGGTAGCCTCTTTGTCGGTGAGGCATTTGACCTTCTTTATACACTTTGTGGGATTCATCTCTTACAGTAGCCCAAATTTTTTTGGGACTGGCTTCTATGCCTCGACGTGAGACTATAAATCTGAGAAATTTCTCCAAATTAACTCTGAAAGCATACTTCACTGGATTCAGCTTCATTTGATATCTATGGAGAGTGATGAAGGTCTCTCTAAGGTTGTTGATGTGGTTCCCTGAGGCTTGACTTTTAACCAGCATATCATCCAGCTTATCTGATCTTTGAATATCTTGTTTACCAACCGCTAGTAGGTGGTATCTGCATTTTTTAAACCAAAGGATATGACTCTATAGCAAAAGAGATCTCGACTAATAATAAAAGCAGTCTTCTCCTCATCTTCAGATACCATATAGTAAAATTTGATGTGGTGCTCCCAAGCCTTAGGAGGCCATAGGAGGAGCTAGGGTGTTGATTTTGGAAGACTAGGATGGGTGTGAGTCCTAGGGCCAGTACAGAAGTTATCCTAGGTAAAGGCGGCATGTAGCCCTATACGAACTTAAGGTTCAGGTGTGAGAACCTTAAGAAACTTGGTAGGTGCTCCAGAGATCTGAGATACAAGATGAAGCGAAGGACTAAAGTCAAGAAAAAGAATCAGCCAAGATAAGGGACTAACACATAGGTGAGCTGACTCGGATATGCAGTCGAGCTGAGATCGAGCCGGCTCGGGATGCAGTCGAGCTGATTGTCTTAGACAGAAAGAAGATAGGATTCGGATGAGATGCAGCCAAGCCTAGTTGAGCATGGAGGATGAAGAAGATCAGATTTCAGTAGAGATCAACAGTGAGATTCAAATCTAAAGGCTTTCTCCAGACTTCGTGAGGAAGAAAGAGATCACAGAACTGTTGTCCACCATCCCTGATCAAGGTATTTTTTAAGATCCACCTATTTGCTGTTTTTGATTCATACGATCATGGAGAACAGCAGATTAAAGGTAGGATTTAAGAAGTTTGATTGAAAGAAAAGTTTCACGATGTGGAAGATTAGGATAGAGGATCTACTAGTTTATATGAGACTGGATTCGATCTTAGAAGATAGGTCGGAGGAGATGACAGACAAGAAGTGGATATCCTTGGAGAAAAGGGCATGTGCCATAGTTAGGACTTGTCCAGCAGATGAGATGCTGTATGACATGTTGGAGGAGAAGACATCCAAGGGTTTGTGGTCGAGGTTATGTCAGTTGTACATGAAAAAGAACATGTGTAATAAGTTGATACTGAAAAAATAACTATACATCCTTCGAATGCAAGAGGACGAGGATGTTGTGAGGCATATTCAGTGGTTCGATTGGATGAGCATAGATTTGTTCAACATTAGTATGGATCTTGAAGAGGAGGATAAATAATTATTGCTACTTTGTTCGCTACCTAGAAACTTCGATCCATTGGTGACGATGTTGCTGTATGGTTAGGAGATATTGGTATATGAGGAGATCGTATCAGTGCTAAGGTCCAACAAGTAGCAAAAATAAATGATAAAGAGGAAGATCTTCTAGAAAGGTGTCGTGGTTTTAGAGAGGCCCAGGCAAGAGAAGAAAAAGGGTCAGTAAAGGGGCAGTAAGGGATCCAAGAGTACTTCAAGTGTGGTAAAATAGAGCACTTTAAGTGAGAATGTCCGCTTTGAAAGAAGTGTAAGAAAGGAGAAAACTCGGATTCCATCGATTCAGTCACTACAAGTGAAGAGTTGGATGAGCTCTTGGTGGTCTCGAAGGAGCCCACAGGATATAGTATATCTAAGATGATTTCGGATAGGTCTGTGGAGTGCGGAGGGTCCGAAGGGACAGCGACGGTGTCCGAGGCACAGCGACAGGGCAACATTGAGTGGTTGTCCTCGAACTTGATTACAGAGTCAGCTTCTGCAGTATCAAGCGGACTTTGATTCAGTTGGAGCACTAGATAGAGGTGGCTTTATAGATGGAGAGAGATGTGACATGAGTTCAGAGTGGAGGAGTGCAAGAGGACCAATATCCTAGTACCAATATTGGAGATGCATAGTTCTAGGTGGAGTAGCACGTGTAGTAGGACAGGCGAAGTTCTGAGGAGACCGTGTCAGGGTATGGAGTAGGCACCAACAAAGGATTGCTGTAAATTCTTCAGAAAAGTCTAAGATAAATGATGCGGCTGTCAAGTAGAAGGATGTTTACAACTCCAAGGGTGGTGCATAGGTGCAAGCCAAGATCTTCAGCGATGGAGGCAGTCATCCCAAAGGCCTCAAAGAGAGCTCAGTAGCTGAAGAAAAATGGTTGTGGTAAGGTATGCATAAAGAGCTATCAGGGCATGCATCGACAGCAGGTTCATGCAGATGAACATTGCCAGGTGTGCCAATACTTGGGTACACCAAGATGGAGATTGTAGAATTTGACGTGATGCTCCCAAGCTTTAGGAGGCCATAGGAGGAGTCAAGGTATTGGCTTTAAGAGACTAAGATGGGTGTGAGTCCTAGGATTAGGACAAAATTTATCCTAGGTGAAGGTGGCATGTAGCCCTACACGGACTCGAGATTCAAGTGTGAGGACCTTGAGGGGCTTGATAGGTGCTCTAGTGACCTGAGACATAAGGTGGAGCAAAGGACTAAAGCCAAGAAAAAGAATCAACCAAGATAAGGGGCTAACACATAGGCAAGCCAGCTCGGATACGCAGTCGAGCCAGCTCAGGCTGAGATCAAGCCGGCTCGGGGTGTAGTCAAGCCAGCTGTCTCAGGCAAACAGAAGGCAAGATTCGGACAAGATGCAGCTGAGCCAGCTCGGCTCTTGATAGAGCCAGCTTGATGGTGGCGAATAGAACTATTTGGGTTTTCTGTTTGGGTCAAGGATAGGCTTTTATCCTAGGGTCTTAAGGCCTGGACCAATAAGATCTTGAGGAGGCTAACTCATGTATGGGTCAGGTTCAGATCCAGAAAGATGGGAGCATGTGAGACATATGTATATGGGCTCGATGAGTACTTTCATATATTGGATTAGCCTACGAAAGTTTTTTAGCTGGGGTTTGGGTTTATTAGGGTTCATGTGGTATAGCAGAAATCCTAGGATATATAAACCTAGGTATTATATCTTTATAATAGAGTTGAATACAATTAAACTTTTCTTCCTAAAAATTATCTACTCTTCTCTCTGGGGTTCAAACTTTAAGCCCTAGGTGCTAGCCATCTACTTTGTTCTTTTTCTCTCCAACAATTGGTATTAGAGAGGTACCAAGATCCAACACATATGGATTTGATCATAGCCAAACAAGGCATTCATGAAGGTTAGGAGCTTATGATCCATAGTGGCATCCATTAGTTGGTCGATCCATGGTAGCAAATAGCTATCTATTAGGCAAGCTTTGTTCAAATTGGTGAAGTCTATACAGATCTGCCACTTTCTGTTTGTCTTCGTTACACGGACCATATTGACAAGCCTATTAGGGTAAGCCACTTTTCAAATGAAATCAGCACCAATCAGCTTTTCCACCTCCTCGATAATTATCTTCTGCCACTCCAGAGCAAAGCTCTTCTTCTTCTACTTGATGAGTCGGCAAGTAAAGTCTATGTGTTGAGTTTTGGTACCTTGAATTTGACCCATAGTAACATAGAGGCCCATGATGGAAAGCCCCATAGTGAAGCCCATGTGAAGAAGCAAGGATGCGACTCGCAACAGTGCATGGCCAGTAGTAAGGCATAGCCTGTAGTAGGGCATGGCACAAGCACACGAGAGTGGCCCAGGCATGGGCGCGACCCAGAAAGCCATGTGGTCCACCGCAGTCCATAGAGGGGCACAGTCCAGCAAGGAGATCATGGACCATGCATGCCTTAGTGCGGTCCACATGTAGTTCACATGCCCATGAGGAGGACTCGTGTGGTCCACATGCGAGGCATGGACCACTTAGTGGTCTATCGCATTTTCATAAGGTTTACAGAGGATTTTGGCACTATTTTTCATATGGATGCATGATTGGATGACTGCGGAAGCATGCAGGCATGATCAGATGGCCAAAAATTTTTATTTGGATTCTGTTAGGAGACCTAAACCTACTGAGACATAGAATTAAACCTTTAAAAGAAGTTTAATGGCCTATCGTGGCATAGCAAGAGCTTTGACAAAGCAGATAGAGAACCGGCAGATGTTCAGTAGCATTCCAAATATAGCCAAAGCTTCAGTGGAGTGCTATAAGGTCTCCTTGTAAGAGTTGAGAGCTTTGTTGTAGGATTGTGCTTCTTATTGAGAGAAAAAAATTGATATATAAGAGTTGAGAGGATATGATCTTCTTGTCGTGCAGGATCCCTTGACGTTGTTGAGGCTGAAGAAAGAGTGGGGTGCACCTCTTGTTAGGATTTGATGCCTCGAATTCGATCCATAGTAAAAAGAGAATCAGTTTTCAGCACAGCAGTCGGGCTGGCTCTGATATGCAGTCGAGTCAGCTCGGATTAAGATCGAGCTAGTTCAAACCACAACTGAACTAGCTCTCTTAGGTAGACAGATAGTAGGAGTCTGAGTGAGATGCAGTCGAGTCAACTCGACCCCTGATCGAGCCCACTCGACGAAGGCGAACAGAATACGATGGGATTTTTTCTATTTGGACTTGGATTATGATTAATCCAAGAGATCTATGGGAGTTACGTGTGGACCATAAGATCTAGCAGCCATAGAGGGTTGTGGTCATGATCTGAAGGTTAGAAAATATTTCAAAACTCCATCAAGAACATGTTTGACTCATATTAGGAGAATGAGCCCTGTTAGGACTCCTGTGAACTACTGAGATAAGAATTCTCATCCTATTTAAAGGACTGAGGTGCTATGGAGCAAAAGAAGGATGGCATGTATGGCATGAGAGGCACGTAGAGAGGCTCAGATAGCCATCGAGAGGAGCTTGGCAGAGCGTCGTGTACATACAACTTGCGAGAGAGAGAAGCAATAGGTGCATAGCATCCGACGAGGAGGCTATGAGGGCAGAGCATCATGTAACTTCTGTGGGTCTCCTTGGGATTCTGAGAGAGCTTTTATGAAGGTAGCTTCTAGTTGAGAGAGATTTATGTATGGTGAGTTAAGAGTAGATGTTCTCCTCTTGTATCTATTTTTTTTCTTTCATAGTGAAGCTTTGCATGTCCCATGGAGCCAAGCTTTTAGGCTGATCTAGGTACTTGATTATTTTCTTATTTTATTTTTTTCTTCTTTCCACCGTAATAATTTAGTACTAGATTCTTAACAAGCGGTATCAGAGTAGCTAATATTCCAACAATTTGGTATCAAAGTGAGTTGATACTATAATAATTAGTATCAGAGCTAGATAGTACCGGAGCATAGATTGTAGCAGTGGATAGAGATTGAAGAATATGAAGAAAATAAGTACAATCAAGATGGAGATCAACAGATTTGATGGAAAGGATAATTTTTTCTTATGGCAAGCAAGGATAAAGGATATCCTTATCCAACATGGATTAATCGATGCTCTCTTGTATGACGAGACGCCAACCACCATAGAGGTGAAGGATTGGAAGCGGATCCAGATGCAGATGGTGAGCATGATCCGCTTGTACCTAGTGGATGATGTGATGATCCATGTACTTGATGAGACATTTCTGATGGTGCTATGGTCGAAGCTCGAGGAGTCCTACATAATGAAGTCACTTGCCAACATGCTATTCTTTTGGAGGTAGTTCTACCAGCTACGGATGGACGAAGTCCAGAGCGTGCGGAAGCATCTATCCAACTTTCAAAAGATCCTTACTGACCTCCTCAGCATTGGTAAAAAAGTTAAGAAGAAGATCAGAGCATTGGTCTTGCTAGCATCGCTCCCCCCTTTGTATGAGTCCTTGGTGATTGTTCTTCTAGTGGAAAAGAGCACCATCAAGATGGACGTGGTCACTGTAGCGATACTCCAGAATGAGGTTCTCAAGAGGAAGAATCCAGCTTCGAGCTCAAATGACGGTAGCTCAGCTTTGACGATTTATGAAGAAGCAAGAAGTAGTAGATGGAGTAATAGAGGATTACGAGAAGGATGATCCAGATCCAAGATGAGGGATCCTAGCAAGATCAGATACTATAGGTACGACGAGTTGGGGCATCGAGTTAAAAATTATCCATAACTCAAGGATCGAACGAGGGCTCCTGCAGCGATGGCCAGTAGCAAGTTAGAGGATGATATCCTAGAGATATTTGATGAGGTATCTAGTTCTTCATAGTAGTGGATTTTAGATTCTGCATGCACATATTATGTTTGTTGCAGAAAGAAATAGTTTGACTTTCTGAAGAGCAGTGATGGCATTGTTTATCTATCAGATGGATTGAGCTGTGTAATTAGAGGCATCAAAATGGTCAGTTGGAAGACACATGATGGTGCAGTGAGGAGATTGGAGGAGGTTCGATACATACTCAATTTTAGGCAGAATGTTATCTCACTGAGCAGACTGAATTTAAATGACTACAGGTGGATAGCTGGTGATGAAATTCTGAAGGTCATGCATGGCGATAAGATGATATTGGAGGAAAAGAAGAAGATAAGAGGACATTACTATCTCGCAAAAAGTCCAGTGCAAGGTGGAGGCAAAGGGAGCCCAGTGCAAGGTGGAGTTCTAGGTGGAGATGAATCGGGTAGAGATGGAAAACTCGAGAGTGTGAGAATTTATGGTGCTCCCAAGCCTTGGGAGGCTACGAGAGGAGTCAGAGTGTTGGCTTTGGAGATTCCAGGAGCTTGGTTGGTGCTTTCGAGGCCTAAAATTTAAGGTGAAGCAAGAAACCAAAGTCGGAGAATCAAAACTGTAGAAAAAAGATTTTCTATAAATTAGCCGACTCAGTTTAAAACTGGGTCGACTAAGTCTCAATGCATAGGTAAAATAGAGAACTGCGTGTTTGGAACTACTAGCATGGCACAGAACTAGGTCGGCTCAGTTTTAGACTGAGCCGACCTAGTGGAACTTAGCCGGCTCAATGCTGAGACTGAGCCGGTTCAATGCACGAGCAGAGTTATGCGAGGGTCTATTTTGGACTAGGGTCTAGGTTGATCCTAGGGGTCTTAAGGTCTGGTTTAAGAGGTCTTAAGGAGGCTAATTCATGTATGAGTTAGAATTAGATTCAGGGGTTGAGAACATGTGAGACTTGGGCTCGGTGAGTGCTTTCGTGTATTGGGTTAGCCGAAGAGTTTTTTGGTCAGACCTAATGGCTATGTATAAATACATAGATTATATTAGGATTTTATTATGCTATGAATGCTGTGGAATATAGATCTTTTCTTTCTTAACTCTCTTCATCTCTTCTCTCTAGAGTTGCCGCCTTAGGATTCTTGAAGAAGCCCTAGAGAAGGGGGGCATCTCCCTCAATCCCAAGAAGGGAGGTGCCCCATCACAGATCCAGGTGGAGGATCGGTGATTTGCTGCCCATAGAGAACGTCATAGGTTCCTTTAGGTCTATGCTAAAGATCAGAAACTTCCACAATATGGTATTGGAGCTTGTGATGCCAAGGATGATTGGCATTCAAGTGATATCATGTAACATCAATTGGTATCAAGAAGAGGTGATGCCAGTTGGTGTGCTTACATTTGGTATCAGAGCAAGGTGATGCTTGGGATGTTGTGGACAGCATTTGGTATCAAAGCCTGATAGTGCATGGAAGGGAAGGAGAAGTCGTACAAGGTAAAATCAAAAATCTGCACAAAGATTTCATGATATGTCTCAAATCTACCTTATTGTTGCTGTGGTTTGGCCAACCAGGAGCAGTGGGTTGAAGATGAAGGTTGAGAAGATTAATGAGAAGGAATTTTTTTGGGGTGGAAGAATTTGGTGCATGATTTGCTGATCGATCTTGGTGGAAAGACTGGGGTGTATGATGGTTATGTGACAGGCAGGGAGTACTGGAGTGCTACAGTAGTGCTTTCCTGAAGATGCAGAGCTAAGAGAGGCTCGGTGATGTAGCAGTCGAGGGAGGTATCTTAGTAGAGAGCATTAGGGTTCTCTAGGAAGATGGGCAACGTAGGACTATTGAAGAGAGGTTTTTCAAGGGGTAATGGTTGAAGGAAGGCTAAAGAAGCAACTATACATCCTTCAATGTCTGGAAGGCGGAAAAGTAGTCGAAGATGTATTCAGCGATTCGACCAGAGCATGGATTTACGAAGCCTTGGGAGTGATGGAGATGGATGATCCATGGAGGTCTAGCAGGTTAGGACTGGATGGCTGTAGAGCGGTGTAGAGATGAGTCAAGAAGTATTAGAGTGCTGTAGGAGCACTACTATGGAGGCATAGATATTGAGAGAGGCTCGACGGTGCAGCAGTCGAGGAGTGTATCTCAGTAGAGTATGTCAGGAGCTTCTCAGGAAGACTGGGTGCAGGTCTCAGGAAGAGCTAGGGGGTCTTAGGGAGTGCCAGGAGGTCTCAGACAGTCAGAAGTATCATAGATCAGGTTTCTTCTATAGGAGCACCAGAAAGAGTCGTGGTTCAGGTGGAGAATGGTTCTTTAGCCATAATTGAAGCGATGGCTGGTGTAGGGGCAGAAGAGAAGGACTAGGATGAAATTTCTTAGGATTCAGTCGTTAGATTCAGAAGAGTTGGATGAGCTCTTGGATTTTGGAGGTGTCTGCGGGTTGCGGAGGTATCCAAGATGGCTTCAAAGAGGTCTACAGAGTGTGGAGGGTTCAAAGGGGCAGCGATAGTGTTCGAGGTGCAGCCGCAGGCTCAGCAGTACGGCATTGAGTGGTTGGCCTCGAGGGACTCGATGACAGAGTCGACTTCTGCAGCATCAGGTGGACTTCGGATATAGGTGGAGCTCCATAGTGATGGCTTCACAAGTAGAGAGAAAATTTGGCATGAGTTTAGAACTGAGGGTCAGCATCGATGATGCATAGTTTTAGGTGAAGCAGCATGTGCAGGAGGTCATGCGTAGTTCTGAGGAGACCATGTCAGGGTTTGCAGCAAGTGCCAGTACAAAAATATTGCGGGTTCTCCAGGGAAGTTCAGAAAAAGTGATGCAGCTGCTAAGCAAAAAAAATTCTATAATTTTAGGATGGTACCAAGAAGCAAGTATAGGTCTTTAGCGGTGGAGGCGGTCATTCTAAAGGCCTCAAGGATGCACAACAGCTGAAGAGGATTGGTGGAGGCGATGTTTGCATAGGTGCTAGCTGTCGAGTGCATAGGGACAGTGTGATCATGTAGGAGGGCATTACTGAGGGATTTTCCAAAGCTTGGGAGCACCAAAGTGGAGATTGTGAGGATTTGTGGTGCTCCCAAGCCTTGGGAGTCCACGAGAGGAGTCAGGGTGTTGGCTCCGAGAATTTAGGAGCTTGGTTGGTGCTTTGGAGACCTGAGATTATAGGTGAAGCAAGAAATCAAAGCTGAAGAATCAAGACTGCAGAAAGAAGATTTTCTGTAGATTAATCAGCTCAGTCCAAAACTGGATCGGATAAGTCTTAGTGCATAGGCAAAATAGAGAGCTACGCATTCGGGACTACTGACACGATACAGAATTGGACTGACTCAGTTTCAGACTGAGCCAACCTAGTGGAACTTAGCTGGCTCAGTGCTGAGATTGAGTCGATTCAGTGCGCGGACAGAATTACGTGAGGGTCTATTTTGGGCTAGGGTTTGGGTTGATCCTAGGGGTCTTAAGGTCTGGTTTGAGAGGCCTTAAGGAGGCTAATTCATGTATGGGTTGGAATTAGATCCAGGAGATGAGAGCATGTGAGACTTGGGCTCGGTGTGTGCTTTCATGTATTGGGTTAGCCGGAAAGTTTTTTGATCGAGCCTAATGGCTATGTATAAATACATATGTTGTATTAGGATTTCATTATGCTGTGAATGCTGTGGAATATAGACCTTTTCTCCCTCAACTCTTTTCTTCTCTTCTCTCTAGAGTTGCTGCCCTAGGGTTCTTAAAGAAGCCCTAGAGAAGGGGGCGTCTTCCTCAAGCCCAAGGAGGAAGGTGCCGCATCATAAATTCAGATGGAGGATCGGTGGTTTGCTGCCAATAGAGAATGTCATAGGTTCCTTCAGATCTATGCTAAAGATCAGGGGCTTCCGCAACATGGTATCAGAGCTTGTGATGCCAAGGATGATTGGCATTCGAGCGATATCATGGAACATCAATTGATATCAGGGAGAGGTAATTCTAGTTGGTGCACTTATAGGGAGGATGAGAAGCAACGTCGCAGAGTGAAGTTTCTATTACCACAGAAAAATTTTTCGAGTAGATCTTTGGTCAAAATAGACACAGCCCATGATAGAGGTGGGATCGAGCAGTCTGGCTGGACTCTCATGTTTGCCCATCCATGATCAGCAGGCATGCCCTAGGGCATGGAGGCGAGATGGATCACAAGATCTCAAAGTCGGGTGGAGGCCGAATATCGAGTTGAGGTGGAGATTGTTAGGATTTGATGCCTTAAATTCGATCCACAGCAAGAAATCAGTTTTCAGCACAACTGTCGGACTAGCTTTGGTACGCAGTCAAGCTGGCTCGGATTGAGATCGAGCCAGCTCGAACCATAGTCGAGCTATCTCTTTCAGATAGATAGATAGCAAGAGTCCGGATGAGATGTAGTAGAGTCAGCTCGATCCCTAACCAAGCCAGCTCGATGGAGGCAAATAGAACATGATGGGATTTTTTGTTTGGACTCGGATTGTGATTAATCTAATGGATCTATGGGAGTTGTGCATGGACCACAGAATCCAACGGCCATGAATGATTGCGGTCATGATCTGAAGATTAAAAAATATTTTAAGACTCCATCAAGAACATGTTCGACTCATATTAGGAGAACGGGCCCTGTTAGGACTCCTATGAACTGTTGAGAAGAGGATTCTCATCTTATTTAAAGGGTTAAGATGTGTGGAGCAAAAAAAGGATGGCACGTATGGCATGAGAGGCACGTAGAGAGGCTCAGGCAGCCGCTAAGAGGAGTAAGAGGAGCTTGGCAAAGCATTGAATACATGCAGCCCGTGAGAGAAAGAAGCAATAGGTGCATAGCATCTAACGAAAAGGCTATGAGGGCAGAGCATCTTATAGCTTCTGTGGATCTCCTTGGGATTCTAAGAGAGCTTTTATGAGGGTAGCTTCTAATTAAGAGAGATTTATGTACAATGAGTTGAGAGTGGATATTCTTCTTTAGTACCTATTTTTCTCTTTCATAGTGAAGCTTTGTATGCCTCATGGAGACGAGCCTTTAGGCTGATCCACGTACTTGATTGTTATCTTATTTTATTTCTTCCTTCTTTCTACCATAATAATTTAGTACTAGATCCTTAACAAATGGTATCAGAGTAGCTGATATCTCAATAGTTTGGTATCAGAGCGAGTTGATACCACAACACCTCATTCCTCCAAGCTTGGTGGCGCGCCCCCTAGGGCATCTTGATGTGTGAAGAAACCAGAGAGAGGAAGAGATGTGGGAGAAAATAGCTCTCTCTTTCTTTCTTACTAATAGGATTTACAATATACATGTATACATATACCTCTACATGAACCAAAATCCTAACCCGTAAAAAACTTCCTGGAAAAATCCTGTCCAAATGCACTGAGTAGCCCACATGAGACCCACAAACCAGAGCCTCATGACCATGGAGGGCTGAACCTCCATCCTAAGACCAAACCGATCCTAGTCCTAGGACGACACCTATCCTAGTCTCCGAAAGCCAACACCCTAACTCCTCTAGTGGCCTTCCAAGGCTTGGGAGCATCATTAATCATAACAATCTCCACCTTGGTGCCCCCAAGCCCTGGCAAATCCTGCATGAACCGTCTGCACCATCCTATTGGCTTTAGAGCTGACACCATCCCATCGAAGCCACCTTGCCTCCCAAGCTGCAACACTGACCTATGCTCCATAACTCCTGAGACTCATACTCCACCGCACTCCTTGGTCTCGAACTGATGTTCTCTTGCTCTGATCCTATGGCTGCAATACCAACCTGTGCTCCATAATGCACCTAAACAATAACTATGCAAACTCTAATACCTCTGCCAATCTTCTTCAGCTGTTGTGCACCCTTGGAGACCTCTAGGATCACCATCTCCATAGCTGAAGTTAGCACCATCCTGGATTGCAAGATCCCTTCTACTTAACAGCTGCATCACCTTTTCTAGACTTTTCTGAAGAACCTACAGCATTCCTGTACCAGCACATATTGTACCATCTGATACGATCTCCTCAGAACTATGTTTGTCCACCTACACGTGCCGCTCTACCTGGAACTGTGCATTATCGACGTTAGTTCTAGGATATCGATCCTCTTGCATATCTCCACTCTGAACTCATGCTAAATTTTTTCTTCACTTATGAAACCACCATTTTGGAGCTCCACCTAATCCGAAGTCCATCGATATCGTAGAAGAATCTGACTCTATCATCGAATCATCTAAGGCCAACTATCCAATGCTGCACTACTGGGCCTACAACTGCACCTCGTACACCGTCGCTGCTCCTTCGGACACTTTGCACTTCATGGATCCCTTTGAAGCCATCTCAGATACCTCCATAATCCGTGGGCACCTTCAAAATGTACAGGAGCTCATCCAACTCCTCTAAATCTAGAGATTGAACCATAGAGAATTTCACCCTAGCACTTCTCCTCTTCTACCCCTGCACCAACCATCGCTTCGATTTTGCTTGGAGGAACTACAGCTCAAATCCTACTCTGGGCTCAGACCCACATATCTCATTTTGAGGCTTCTGAGACTTCTTGACTCTTCCTGAGACCTGCTCTCGATCTTCCTGAGATACCTCCTAATACTCTCTACTGAGATACCTCCCTCGACTGCTGCACCACCGAGCCTCTCTCAATCCCATGCCTCCAAAAAAATACTACTGCAGTACTCCGGCGCTCCCTATCTCATCTCGACACCGTCTTCTCATAGGTATCTGGATCCTTTCTTGCTATACACAAAAAATTCTCCACTGAACCACGACTCTTTCTGGTGCTCCTGTAGAAGAAACCTGATCTAGGATACTTCCGGCTATCTAAGACCTCCTCCTGGCTCTCCCCAAAATCTACTTTCGATCTCCTTGAGAAGTCCTAATGTCACACTCTCTACTGAGATATCCTCCTTGGCTACTGCACCGTCGAGTCTCTCTCAGCCCCTATGCCTCTAGGGTAGCACTACTGTAGCACTCCAGTGCTCCCTGCCTGATCTTTGTGCCGCTTTACAGCCATCTAATCCTAACCTGCTGGACTTTCATGGATCATCTATCTCCATCACCCTCAAGGTTCCAACTAGTCGCACCGCTGAATACACCCTAACTATTTTTCACAGCCTTCCATTAGACTGAATAGTTACCTCTTCGGCTCCACCTCAATCCTGAGCCCTTAAGTGATCTCTCCTCTGACATGCAAAATACAATCACTAGCAGCCCAGTCTTTACATATTTTTATTTTTAACACCATGCGAAGCTGCATCCAAAAGAATAACCTAAATAAGAGAAAATCAAAAAATAATCAAAAGATCCAAAATTTCTTTTTTTCTACTGCTGGAAGCTTCCAGGCTCTCCTTCGGCTCCTTTGTTCATCCCGTCCAAACCAAAACCCATAGAACACCATGGACAATGCCATCTCACCAATCATGTATGCTTGCGTGACCACTGGATCTGGGTGCCACCTCACCAAATTCATGCACCACAGTCAATCTAGGTGCCACCACCGGCTCGGATCCATGTGCCATCATCGGATCTAGGTGTTGCCTCGTCAGATTCGTGCACCTTCAGTCGGCTCCTCAAGCTTCCGCTGTGCATGCATGTCATCACCGTCGAATCCGATGCCACTATGGCACATCACCACCATCAGATCCAACCTCTGCCTGTGCACCTACAGCCACCAAACCCCGTCGATGCTCCACTTTGCCGGATATAGGCCACAGCATTGGAGATAGAGCCCTTGCATGACCACCACATCCTGATCGATGACATTGATGCTACTATCGCTCGAAAGGGGAGAACCCTGATCTCCCCGGCTCCTTCCACCTCCCCGACAGGCTCCTGCTGCATGCGCGCCTGTTGCACGCATTCCACCAGCCACCATCATCTATGATTTTTTCATCGGAGAAGAAGACAGGGACTGGATCTACCGTCTCCTCTCTGAATCTTGGCCGTCTTGCACGCATGTGCCACCACCGACCGCCTGTGGGATCCACCTCCTTACGCTGCGATCGGCCACCTAATCGTCGAAAATCGCCTCCACATGTTGGATCGTGGCCACTAAGCTCGGGATTGGCGGCTAATCACTGACCATCGCCAGATCTAAGAGGAAGAAAGGGGGGCCTGCCGGCCCCCAAAATAATTTTTTTCTTTCACTGCTGAATCTCCCATTCCTATACTGGATCTTGATCTTCACGCCTCCTCATCAAGATGGCTCTGATACTATATTAACGTGCAAGATTTCTTGACAGTGTTGAGGCTAAAAGAAGAGTGGGGCGCACCTCCTTCCTCTAAGCTTGGAGGCACGCCCCCTAGGGCACCTTAGCGTGTGAACAAACCAGAGAGGAAAAAAAATGTAGAAGAAAACAACTCTCTCTTTCTTTCTTACTACTAGGGTTTATAATATGCATGTATATATATACACCTATACATGGACCGAAATTCTAATCTGTAAAAAACTCCCTGAGCTAACCTAGTCCGAATGCACTAATTAGCCCCCATGAGACCCATAAATTAGGAACTCATGACTGTGGAGGGCTGAACCTCCATTCTAGGACCAAACTGATCCTAGTCCTAGGATGATACCTATCCTAGTCTTTTAGAGCAAATACCCTGACTCCTCCAATGGCCTCCCAAGGCTTGGGAGCATCACTAATCCTAACACTCCTTTTATAATTTTTTTTTTCTCATAGTAAAGCATGCATGCCCTATGAAGGTCAGTATTGGGCTGATCTACATATTTGATTGTATTCTTTTCTTATATCTCTTCTTTCTTTCTGTGATAGTATCGAAATCATTACTGGTATTGCGATCTTGGCCTATCGATCCATATTCTATCCGAGAGATCTTTCTAACAAGTGGTATCAGAGCAAGTGGTATCTCAATAATTGGAACCCGAGCTAGATTAACAAAGCCTCAGATTCTTTAGGTTATGATGGTGTTGATCGAGATTGAAGAAGATAGAGAAGATAGGTTCAATCAAGGTAGAGATTAATCAATTTGATTGAAAGAGCAATTTCTTCCTGTGGCAAGTGAGGGTGAAGGATATGCTCATTCAAAAAAGATTGTGTTGATCTAAAAAATGATTTTGATGATAACAAAGAGTTTTAAGTATAAGTTATAAAATCTAATTATGTTTATGAGGATGTGTAGTTTCAAAATTACGAGTGCTCATACTTTTTTAAGTATTTTTTGACATCTTAATGAATATTAAATCAAGTTAAGAAGATAAGTCTAGTCCATAAATCAAATTGAAGAAGAAAAATTGATAAACAACTTTGGACACACTTGGCATGCAGATTGAGCCGACCTAGTCTCAGTAAATATAAAAGATAGAAAGCACAGAAAGTAAAGTTTGCAGATCCAGAAGACTGAGCCAACCCAGCTATAAATTGAGTCAACCCAATGACTGTAATGGCTAGTTTTTAGATCTATAATTTTTTCATCCCATGAGCTTTTCAACGGCTATTTTCTTATCTATAATGGCTAGATCCCTTTCTAAAGACCTCCTAGATGTCAAAAAATGATGAAAAACCTCAAGGATATATAAAAAAATTTTTGGAGCATTGAAAAGGAGCTTTCTAAAGAGTTTAGTGAGCATATATTGAGAAAGCCAAAAGAAGTGAGCTGAAAAGAGAAAACGAGCTATTTTTAGAGTTATCCTTTATTTCTTTACTATAAATCATCCTCAAACAAGTGAGAGTAAGAGTAAAGTAAAGTAAGAAAGTGATCAAGTCAAGAATCAAAGAGTCTCACCATCTCTCAATCATTCAAGGAGAAAAAATCAAGCTTACAAGCAAAGCAACTTAGTTTTCTTCTCTTGGACTTCAAAAGAGTTTATTTTAAATTATATTTTTATATTTTATTTTAAGCTTCTTGGGGTGAGAAACTTGGATTGGTCTAAATCTTAAATTGGATGTTTGTAGTGATTTAATTGGTGAGCCAAGGTTAAAATCAATCGGGATTGATTGTAAGCCCGGAGAAAAATAATCATTTATAATATTTTGGTTGGTGATCCAGTAAAAATCAACTAGATTGATTGTGAATTTAAAAAATAATCTTATATAGTTTTGATTGATAAGCCAAGAAAAATCAACTGGATTTAATTATGAGCTCGAAAAATAATTGCATTGCAATTCTAGTTGTAAATTATAGTTAAATTTTCAAGTGGTATACTTGAAAAGTGGATGTAGGTGCTGAGTTTGGCACCAAATCACTATAAAATTTATGTGCTTGTGCTTGTGCTTATTATTATTATTCTTTGCATTTTTAATTTTTCTATTGCTCTTTAGATTCTAGATTATATTATTTATTATGTGCACATCACTTAATTTAAATGATTCAAATATGCACATTAGTCATTTAATTTTTGAAATACCTAATTCACCCCCCTTCTTGGGTAGCCATACCTGGACAATAATTGGGATCAGAATGGGTGTTCTGATTTTTCTTTTTATTCTAGAGTTAAAGATCTTATGGCTGACCCATTTGATTTTTTGTTGAGTGAACGATACTCAACCATTAGACCTCACCGACTATGCTTATTAGAAAGACAGAATAAAAATTTTTATTCAAACACAAGATTATGACATATGGAATGCTATACTCAATCGTCCTCACATATCCATAATAATTATCAATGATATGTGTGTACCTAAATCTAAAAAAGATTGGAATGAGCTAGATAAAAAGCTAGCTCAATTAAATGCTAAAGCTATTAATATTGTATATTGTGCATTAGATTATAATAAATTTAATAGAATATCAACATGTTTATCAGCAAAAGAGATTTGGGATAGATTTGAAGTAATCTATGAGGATACAAGTCAAGTCAAAGAATCGAAAATAAACATGTTAGTTCATAAATATGAGTTATTTAATGTGAAATATCATGAGACAATAAGTGATATATTTATAAGATTTATTGAAATTATAAATGAGTCAAAGAGTCTTGAAAAAGACTATTCTAACAGTGATCTTGGATGCAAAATGCTCAGATCCTTACTAAAGGCTTGAAAAGCAAAAGTAAAAGTAATCTAAGAAGCCAAGAACCTCAGCAAGCTTACTTTGGAAGAGTTAATCAGATCGCTCGTGCATATGAGCTCAATATGAACCAAAGCATGAAGGAGGAAGAGATGAAGAAGAAAATTCTTGCACTTAAGTCATCAACTATTGAAGAAAGTTCAAGTCATTCTACCGAGAATTCGGAAGATGACGAAGAAATGGCGATGATTGTAAGAAGAATCATAAAATTTATAAGAAAGAAGAAAAATTCTAAACCAAGAAGAGAAAAAGAAGAAAAAAATTAATTTAGAAAATATAAAAAGGACTATCCTCCACTTAAAAAAGAGCTCAATGAAATTAAGAAGAAAAGCTATAATGGCTAATTGAAAAAGTAGTGAGAGCTCAAATTCTAAAGAAGAGTCATCCTCAAGTGAAGAAGAGATAAACCTATGCTTGATGGCTCACAATCAAGAGATAAGCTTAAATCAATCTAATAATTTTACTTTTAATGAATTACATAATGTATTTTTTAAATTATTTAATGATTTTAAAAGGCTATCTAAAAGGAATAAAGAGCTTAAGAAGAAAAATTAAGATTTGAATAAAAATAAAGATAGATTAGAAGAAGATAATAAAGATTTGCAACCTAAATAAGATGACTTAATTAAACAAAATGAGAGTTTACAAAAAGAAGTAGATAGATTAAAACTCGTAGATAAAAAAATAAATTATTAGTTAAACAAAAAGATTTGTTAGAAAAGAACGAAAGTTTGAAAAATGAATTAAATGAACTAAAATCAATTGTAGATAAATTCTTCATTAGTTCATAAAATTTGCATGTGTCAATGGATAAATAAAATATGACATCTAAAGCTAACTCCTTTACAAAACTAAGGTATTTAAAAATTTTTATTGATAAATATTATTTTGATAAGAAATTTATTATATGCTTCAAAGCAATAAAGTTGGACATAAATCATTTGATTGTTGAGCTAATACATATAAGAATATAAGGATCAAGCAAATTTGGGTTCTAAAAGAAACCATTGATACTAACCTCAAAAGACCCAAGTTAGCTTGGATACCAAAATATACTTGACTTTGTAAGTGCATATGTACTTGATATCCCTCTAATCCAAAAGAAAATAGCAAACTAATTGTGGATGCTCAAGGCATAAAATGAAAGATGAAAGAGTTAAAATTTTTGGAGATAAGTTGGCTTTGGTAAATTAATAATTACTCATACCATTCAATTAGAAAGTATATTGAAATATTGATACATGATTTGAGTATTAGCAAATTGAATGTCAAACGATTCAATATTTTATCTTATTGATTTTAATGATGTTATTTTGATTGACTATTATAATTGAGTATTATGGTTGAAGATATATTAAATAAAATTAATTTATAAACTCTCATGATTAGAGTTTCAAAATATTTGAAAGAATGACATATTTGCTTGATAAGCTATATTTCTTAAAGAAATGTTCTCAAACTTAATTGGTATCTTAAATTATAGTAAATACTTATAATGACAATAAGGAGGAGATAATTTGATAAATAAAAAAAATAAATTTAACATATTAAATTACATCAAAATCTTATCATAATATGATATTAATTTGATTATGAAAATAAAATTCAATAAGAATAAGTATTGATTCTGTTGTATCAGGAGTAAGCAAGGAATAAAACTAAAAAATTTGGTATATAGTTAGAGAGAGCAAATTTTGAATAAAAATTGAATTCAATTGATTATAATATTAAGAAACAGCTTAATATTTTTGGATTGTTAAAAAAAAATTATTTTATTGATTTTATTGATTACCTTCTTTTGAGTTATCCTTTTTGATGCTGTCAAAAAGAAGGAGAGTTATTGTTCAGTATATGCTTGATCTTAACTAGAATAAAGTATGTTTTTATTGTTTAGTTATTTCATGCTTTTTAGATATGTAATACTTTAGAAACTTATTATATATTATTTTGCATATACTCAAAAGTTTTATTATCATCAAAAAGAGGAAGATTGTTGACCTAAAGACTGATTTGATGATGACAAAGAGTTTAGAATATAAGTTATAAAGTCAACTATATTTATGAGGATGTATAGTTTCAAAATTCTAAGTGTTTATAATTTTTTATGTATTTTTTGACATCTTAATGAAGATTAAATCAAGTTAAGAAGATAAGTCTAGCCCACAAATCAAATTAAAGAAGAAAAGCTGATAAACAACTTTTGATATGCTTGACACATAGATTGAACCGATCCAATCAGAAACTACGTCGATCTAGTCTCAGTAAATACAAAAGATAGAAAGCATAGAAAGTAAAGTTTATGGATCCAAGAAACTGACCCAACCTAGCTATAAACTCAGCCGACTTAATAGAGATTGAGCCGACCTAGTAGAGACTGAGCCGACCCAGTGACTGTAATGGTTAGTTTTCATATCTGCAGCTTTTTCATCCCATGAACTTTCCAATAGCTATTATCTCATCTTCAACGGCTAGATCCCTTTCTAAAGACCTCCTAGATATCAAAAAGTGATGAAAAATCTTAAGAATTTATAAGAAAACTTTTGGAGCATTGGAGATGAGCTTTTTGAAGAGTTTAGTGAGCATACATTGAGAAAGCCAAAAGGAGTGAGCTAAAAAGAAAAAAGAAAAAATTATTTTCAAAGTTATCCTTTATTCCTCCACTACAAATCATCCTCAAACAAGTGAAAGCAAGAGTGAAGTAAAGTGAGGAAGTGATCAAGTCAAGAATCAAAGAGCCTCACCATCTCTCGATCATTCAAGAAGAAGAAATCAAGCCTACAAGCAAAGCAACCTGGTTTTCTTCTCTGAGGCTTCAAAAGAGTTTGTTTTAAATTATATTTTTATATGTTGTTTCAAGTTTCTTGAGGTAAGAAACTTGAGTTGGTCCAAGCCTTGAATTGAACATTTATAGTAGTTTGATTGGTGAGCCAAGGTTAAAACCAATCGAGATTGATTATAAGTCCAAAGAAAAATAATCACTTATGAGATTTTGGTTAGTGATCTGAAGAAAACCAACTAGATTGATTGTAAGCCCAAAAAATAATCTTGTATGATTTTGGTTGGTGAGCCAAGAAAAATCAACTAAATTTAATTATGAGCTCAAAAAATAATTGGACTATAATTCTAGTTGTGAATTATAGTTGAATTTTCAAGTGGTATACTTGGAGAGTGGATGTAGGTGCAGAGTGTTATGCTTATTGTTGTTATTCTTTGCATCTTTAATTTTTTCATAGCTCTTTAGATTCAAGATTATATTATTTATTATGTGTACATCATTTAGTTTAAATCATTCAAATCTGCACATTAGTTATTTAGTTTTTGAAATACCTAATTCACCATTCTCTTGGGTAGCCATACCTAGATAACAGGTTAATTGATGCTCTCTTATATGAGGAGAAGCTAACTATCATAGAGGTGAAGGATTGGAAGCAGCTCCACGTACAAATTGTGAGCACGATGTACTTGTACTTGATGGATGATGTAATGATTCATATGGTTAGTGAGATTTCTCTGATGGTGATGTGGATGAAGTTTGAGAAGATGTACATAGCGAAGTCACTCACCGACTTTCTCTTTCTTTGAAAATAGTTCTACCAACTATGGATGAGTGAGAGACAGAGCATGCAAGAACATCTTAGCAACTTTCAGAAGATCTTCACCGATCTCTTCAGCATTGGTAAAAAGATTAAGGAGAAGACTAAGGCGTTGGTCATGCTCTCATTGCTTTCTTCTTTTTGTAAGTATTCAATGATTACTCTTCTTATGAAAAAAAGTACTATCAAGATGGATGAGGTTACTTCTGCACTTCTTTAAAATGAGATTCTTAGGTGGAAGAATCGAGTATCGAGTTCAGATGGCAACTCGACTTTAATGATGACTGAAGGCAATGGTAGTAGTGGTCGAAATGGTAGAGGATCACAAGGTAGGCAGTCCAAGTCGAGGGACTCCAATAAGATCAAATGCTACTAGTGTAATGAGTTGGGGCATCGAGTCAGAAATTATTCATAGCTTAGAGATTGGATGAAGGCTACTGCAGTGGTAATCTAAGGTAGTGAAACAGATGAGATTGATGATGTGTTTATGATCTCGGATAAGGTATCTACTTCTTTCTAGCAGTTAATTTTATATTTGATATGTTCGCATCATATTTGTTATAGAGAAAACTGTTTGACTTTCTAGAAAGCAGTGAGGATACTGTTCATTTGTCGGATGGATCGAGCTGTATGATTAATGGCATTGGGACCATCAGCTTGCAGACACATGTTGGAGAAATGAGAAAATTAGATGAGGTCTGATACATATCCAATTTCAAGAGAAATCTAATTTTACTAATCAGACTAGATTTAAGTAGCTATACATGCAGAGCTAATGATAGAATCATAAAGGTTATGCATGGCAGTAGGGTTGTTATGAAAGAAAAAAAGTATAGAAAATACTACCTTTTGGCAGGAAGCTCAGCATGAGGTGGAGCTTTAGGTGCTAGTGGAAGCTCAGCATAAGGTGGAGCTCTAGGTATAGATGGATTGGGAATAAAATGGGAGACTCAGATGGATGACAGGCAATGTCGCAAGGTGAAGTTGATATTACTGCAGGAGGCTATCCTGAGCATATCTGAGATTAGGCAGGTCATAGCATATGATGGAGATGGGATCGAGTAACATAGCTCAACCCCCATGTTTATCCATCCATGAGCAATCAGATATTTGCCTTAGGACATGGAGGTGAGATCATCCAAAAACTCTCAAAGTTAGATAGAGACCGAATGTCGAGTCAAGATAGAAATTATTGAATTTTGGTACCTCGAATTCGATCTATAGTAGCAATGAAGCCCATGATGGAGAAGTCCACAGTAAAATCCATGCGAAGAAGCCCCACTACAACAATAAATTTTTTGTGATGCAAACATTTCATGGCAAATAATAAATTTTCACTACTAATAATTATTAGCAATGAAATTTCCATCGCTAATAGTTCGTCACAAAAAATAGGATCACAGATAATAATTAGCGATAAAATAGGATTTTTATTACTAATAATTACTTTTTATGATAAAATTTTTTTGTCAAAATTTTTTTTATTCATTAAATTTATCTATGATAAAATTATTTACGATGAAATTTTTTTATTTTTCATCACCAATAATATTTTTTTGATGAAATAATCCATCGTAAATAAATAATTATCTACGATGGATTATTTTTATCATAGATAATTTATTATTTACGATAGATTATATCCATCATAGATAAATAATTATTTATGATGAAAAATTTTTATCATAGATAATTAATTATTTATGATGAAAAGTTTTCATCATAGATAATCAATTATCTATGATGGATTATTTTCATCATAGATAATTACTTATTTATGACAAAAAAATATCCATCATAAATAATTTCATCATAAATTAATTTTTTTAAAAATATAAAAAATATTTTTTATATTTATTATTATAATTTTATAAAATTAAAATAAAAAATTTATAAATAAATTTTATCATTTCATCCATAAATAAATTCCATCATTTCATTCATATCCATAAATAAATTTTATTTCATTATATAAAAATATAATTATAGAAAGTATTTTTTATAAATATAAAATATCCAAAATAAAAATAAAAATATACAAAAATAGGCAGTTGACCATCAAGCGCTAGCAATATCTGGAGAAGAAGAATGGACAGAAGGAGAAGAGCGCTCTGAGAAGCTCAAATCGGCCTGCTGCTGCCTCATCATGTGCATCATCTACTCCATTTGTACCATCCACTCCATCTGCATATGAAACAGCTGGTACTCATTGCCATGTGCAATCAACTCAACAGCCTACTATCGATCCTCAGCAGCCTATCTTTGTATCTTTATCAGTCAGACATCACAGATAGAATGGATGTCAGTCCTCGATGGACGTGAAGATGGAGGAGCTCTGATCCCATGCCCTAGCCTCCTAACATAATAGGGTCTCATACCAAGCACCCGATCATAGATCTCATCATCTATGGATGCGGTCGAGCCCTCTGGAGTAGGCGGGATCTAATGTCTATCATATGATCCTGAAAATTAAATTTATAGCTATTCTAAGTTTGTACTAAATATTAAAGTATAAATAAAAAATAGTTAGAAAAACTTATATAAAGCTCTTGGCTCTTAGTCATCTAGCCCCTTGACCGTTGCTAATATGTCTGTTGGTAGATCTCGATCCTACCAAGAAGCTTGCCACTCTCTACATCTCTCTGCAATTTAAGAATAATTAATAAAAAAATTTTAAATAGTTAAAAAGTTAATATATGATAAATAGAAATTACTTACCATCTACTCTATATGGCAAACGAATGGCCTCGAACCCTCATAATGCGAGACTATCTGTCTCACCCGATTTGCGGTATTTCTAGCACATCGATCCTACATAGTTAACATTCAAATTAGTTAATAAATAACTAAATTTAAAAATAAATAATATTTAATTATTAAATTTTAAATAAAAAAAAGTTACTTGATATGTTGGATCCTCATACGTACAACATATGACAGCCCAATCCTCCATAGTGATGCTGTCATATGGCTACTATCACACTACCTCCACCCTCTGGTCGTGCACTACAACATACTAGTGGCGATGAATGCAATATCAGTACTCCTTGAAATACGAGCGTAAATGATCATCTGTAGCTCGCCACACATGATCATGCTCAAAATCAATAATATCAAAAATAGCCTACAAATAATAAATATTATAAAAATATAGTGCTAATTAAATATTTAAATAAATATTATTATACCTGTAAGTGGCTATAGAAGATCTTCCTCTAAGGTCGTGTAACCTAATGCCAATCAAAGAGCATCGTTGGGGCATAGCTGCAGCAAATGATGCCCAGCTCAGTCTACCATAGATCGCACCATCCCCTAATAGGCCTGGTATAGCCTGGTGGAATCTCGATGCGGAGACGCTATCCCTCATGCTCGCATCTCCAATGCTCAAGGATGAGGTTCTTCGATGGACCTTGCCCTCGTCTCACCACTAAAAAAGAATGGTCTAAAAAAATAATGAATAAATTATTAGTATAATAGCCATCTATAAATCTAATAGATAAATTAAAATTAAATTTTATTATGTAAAAAATATTAAAATACCACTTGGATCCATCTGATCACTCAAATCCGCCTCAGTTAGACCCGCTTATATAGGGCCCTCTGGCGACTCTAATGGTGCAACAGTAAAAATGGAGGAAGGCTCAAGGGTAGGCTGAGAAGTCGAACGTCATCATATCCCTTCTAGCGCCATACCTGCAATACTTAAACTATGCATATAATTAATTTGACATATAAATGAATGTAATAACTAATAATAATAGTGAAAAATGGATAAATGCTAATGAATAGATTTGTATTGCATACCATCATTATAAGAAAAGATTCAACAAAGAATATAGATCTATTTATCAATATCCATATCATCAATGCAAATTAAAATATTAAATCATAATCATAATGGAACACAGAAACTAAACAAATAATAAGATTAAACTATAACAAGTAAAAGCATAAAAATATAATTAAAAAAATAGCTATTTTAATTATAAAAAATATCTAATTTTTAAATATTTTATCAATTTATATTAAAATTTATTTATCAATTAAATTATTATTACTATTATTATTATTATTATTGCTACTTTTACTATTATATTATTACTATTACTATTATTATTATTATTTATTATTATTATTGTTATTATTATTTATTTTTATTATTATTACTACTACTACTACTTTTACTATTATTATTATTACTGTTACTACTACTATTATTATTATTACCACTTTTACTATCATCATCATCATTATTATTATTATGCTTATTATTATTTTTTATGATTTATTAAAATTTAAAAAATTACTAAGTACTAAATCCGTCGAAGCCCCCCATCCATCAAAGCTCCCTACCGCCTGCGGCTCGCCTCCACCGTCCACCACCCATGGCTCCCCTCCATGCTTCATGCACCCCCATCTGCACCCGACCTATCACGGCCCCCCGACCCCCAGCCCTATGCCGCCCATGTACCCGACCATCACGGCCCCTCCACACCCATGACTCCCTCCACCACCTACCACCTATGGCTCTCCACCCGAGCCATCACCGCTGCCCTCCCACGCGCCCCATGCACCCCCATCCCCCCCACCGTCGCTGCCCCCCGCACCCCAACCCCTACATTGCCAATGTACCCAACCATCACGCACCCCACCCCTACGGCCCCTCCGCCGCCCACCACCCGCCTCCCACCTAACCCATCATGGCCGTCGTCCCTCCACGCCCCATGCCCCTCCTTCGCCTCACACCATCCATCCTGTCACCATCGCCCCTCGATGTCCCACCCCCGATGGCCCCCCAGTCCCTATGATGCCGACCCTCCGCCTCCCACCACCAATGGCCTCCACCAGGCCCATCAACCACCATGCATGGCCTGCAATCGGCACGACCTTCCACGCCCTGCCGCCCACCACCAGCCACTGCACGGCAACACACGTGGCCTCTAAATCGAAAGAACAAATTAAAAACAAAAAAAACTAACCCACAGCTAGTCGGGATCGAATTAAGTTACCTTCGATCGGTTGAAGCACAGTGGTGGCGGCAATGGCGACGACAATAGGAGTGGCAGTGAAAAATTAGAGGTGGGCACCAGGCCAGGCCACCCATGGGCCGATTCGGCCTAGCACGAACTGGGCCATGTCAGGCACGACCCGCTCAGCACTATAGCGGGCCGTGCCATGGAACACCCCAAAATAGAGGGTCGGGCTGGGTTGGAGTTTGGTGGCCCACGGCCCAGGCCCGGCACGGCCCTCCAGGGCCTGGGCTGGCATGGCACAGCATGCGCCTAGGCCCGGCACGGTTATTATGCCAGCCCACATGAGCCGTGCCATGGCATGGCCCGTGTGCCAGCCCAATTGGCATGCTATAGCCTCTTTAAAATTTTTATTTTAAAAAATATTTTTTTAAAATTAAATTAAGTTGATGAATAAATAAAAAATATAAGATATTAATTTTTTTATAAAAATAAAAACTATCCTATAATGGTGGAGGATTTGGCGTGGATCTCTACCAGTTTATTAATATAAATCAAAATTATACAAAAGATAAAAAGGGGCTAGGTCTAACCTCCAGAATATAAAGATAGAGAACTGATAAAAAAATAGAGATGACTCACCTTAACAAATAAAAAATAAAAATATATAATTTTTAAAAATTAAAAATAAATCTTACTAATTATCTATTGTATTTGTGTCGTCCTCATCATCAGATCCAGTATCATGTCCTCCTTTGTCCTGAAGTCTTGCCTTTGCATCCAGCCAATCTTTGAAGAGAGCAGCATCTCAACTATCTCGCCCATCATCTTGCTCCTCTTTTCATCCAAAATATGCCAACCTGCACTGAAAGCTGATTTCGATGCTACCGTGGACATTGACACAACTAAAATATCACGTACAATTGCAGACATAATAGAATATTGATTTTTTATATTTTTCTACCAGGCCAACACATCAAGATTTTCTATTTGATTTTCATCTAATGTAGAAGATATATTATTTTATAAATAAAATTTTAATTTATTACTTAAAGATGAAGAAGATGCAGATGAAGAAGATGCATGTGAATATCTTCTATGTGCAAGAAATGAAAAAATAGATGATAAATGAGAGGTACTAAAAGTTGATTATGAAGATGATGTGGACTATCTAGATCCACGAAGCTTTTCATCATATAATGCAAAAATATCATGAAGTAGCTGAGTTATCTCAGCTTTAGATTCTTTAGAATCATGATTTACATATCTATCAATTTCATCAAATAAAATATATATGTCATTTAATTTGATCCATGGATCAAATACTATAGCTAAATTATGCACATACCATATCCCAATACTGATTCCTTTTTCTTTCTATTTCATAAATAATAGGCATTAAAACATCATCAAATCTATATTATGCGAATTGACCATAAATTGTATATTCTTATTGTAAAAATGCACAAGAGGTTCGAAAATAAACACCAGAAAGAGTATTTGTAGCATTATAAAAACTAACTAAAATATCTTCTAATTTTTTTTTTCCAATCATTTTTAGTCAAAATAAATCCTAATTCATGATCATTTATATATGTATTTAATAAATTTTTATATGGATATGCATCATGAATCATCATATATGTAGAGTTCCAACGGGTAACTACATCAAGTTTAAATTTTTTTAAAAATTTATCATGGTCTAAATATAATTATTTAAATTCTTATAATCGTATTCTTGAAGCATGAATAAAAGATACTGCATTCTTAATTTTTATAATTATATCTTGAACCATATCCATTCCAGCTTGAACAGAAAGATTCAAAATATGACATGCACATCTAATATAAAATAAATTTTCATTAACAATGGGATGAAAAGAGTCTTTCAATAATTGAATAACTACATTATTATTAGATACATTATCAAATGCAACAGACATAATTTTATTACTAATATCATATGCAGCTGTAGTTTGATAAATAACATTAGAAATTTATTGGCCAGAATAGGGATAATCAAAAGAATGAAAAGTAAGAATACACTTATTTAATTATCAATCATTATCTATGTAATGAGCAGTAACAGAAACAAAATACATACTACCTATAGATGTAGTCCATATATTAGAAGTTAATGATACTTTTGCATTTAAAGCAGAAAGAGTACCAATTAAATCATGCTTTATTGCTAAATAATTTATCATATCTACTCTTCTAAATATACGTCTACTGGTTCTTCTATAAGCAAGTTGTAAAGCTAATTGAATATATTCTTCAAAATTGAAAGATTCACATAAGCTAAAGAGTAATCCATCTCTAACTATCCATTTTACAAGTGCCTTTCTTTGATTTTCATGATTATAGGCAAAAGTTCCAACAAGAGCACCTCCTTGTGTATTAAGAGTGCTTTGAAGATAAAAATTACTTATCCTATGAGACTCTTGATGTCTCTTCAAATGATCAGTTCTTCCAATACTGGCACAACTATATAATTTGATATATTTTTTATATTTTATCTTATAGACTCCATCTATCAAAACTCTATCAAAATCATTTCACACAGTGCTAGTCCCCTTATGAAAGAGGATCTAGCTTCCCTAGAAGGAGCTTCAGAGGGAGTAAGAAGAATTTCTTTCTCCTTTAAAATAGAAAAAAAAATGCTGGCATGCCCAGCGGCATCGACTATATATACTCTCATCATCATAACTTGCCATCTAAACTAAGTAAATATAAAAAAATAAAAAGTAATCAATAATCAATAAAAAAAAATTATAGAGCTAAAGAGGAAGAAGAGGTGGAGCTGAGATTGGAGAGTTGGAGAGCCGAAGGAGGAGGGCTGGGCCGTCGGAGGTCAGATAGCCAGAGAGCTGGAGAGTCAGATTTGTGGAGCTATCCTTAAACTATGACCTTCAAAAGAGAGATGCTTCCTCCTCTTGTATGACTCTTGAATTACTAAACTATAATTGCTACGTACTAAATATTTAATAAAAGAGAGAAGAATTGCTAGAAAAGAGAACAAATAGAAGTAGGAAGATTAAAGAGAGAGAGAATTGATTTGATGAATTGATGTGATGAGAATGAAAGAGGAAGGTTCTATTTATAGAAGTTTCAAATTTTTATTTTTCCAAAATATCCCTCAATCTAACCATTTTTTGGCTGTTGAAGGGGTTAAAATAGTAAAAACAAGAAAACTAGCCATTTTAACCCTTAAAAAATAAAAAAAATAATTTTAGCCATTAGGGGCTAGCCTGGCCCATTTCAGACCATTACGGGCCGGGCCAGGCATGGCCCATTTAGGGCTGGCTCCTAAGGCACGGCCCGTTAAGGCTAAAAGAAAAAAAAATGGGCCTGACAGGCCAACGAGTCATGCCAGGCCCGGCCCACCAATTTTCGGGCCTAGGACCGTGTCGAGAAAGGGTTTTATGCTTATCGTGCCATACCGGCATGGCTTGTTTATGGGATGGGCTGTGCTTGGCATGGCCTACTACAGTACTAAGCCCGTTAGGCTTGGGCTGGGCCGGGCCATGCATGGTCCGATGCCCATGTCTATGAAAAATCCGATCATCGACCAGTGGAAGCCCAGGAGGAGAGAGAGAAAGGACGAGGAGGAGAGAGAGAGGAGAAGAGAGGATTTCGGGCCAAGAGAGTATGGGTTTTGCTAGAGTGGGGGGCAAATATTTAAAGGGTTTTACTAATGAAATATTTACAACGTAATTTTCATTGCTAATACTCTTATTGGTGACGGAACAAATATTTTTGTTGCTAATATTAGTTATTTATGATGAAAAATTTCATCACAAATAATTTTATCGCTAATAATTTTCATCAAATATTTTACTAATTTTTTTCTCTCTAAAAAATAATAAAATAAGTTATTTGCAATGGAACTGAATTTTTGTCACTAATAGTTAATTATTTGCAATGACATTTTTCATCGTAAATAATTTCATCGCTATTAATCTGTCGATAATAAATCACAAAAAACTCTAAGTATTTATGACATAATATTTCTATCGTAAATACTTATTATTTCTGATGAAAAATATTTTTCATAAAAAAATCAATTATTGGTGATGAAAAAATATTTTTATTGTAAATAATTTAATTTTTTATGATGAAATTTTCTATCGCTAATACTCCATCGCAAATACGTCGACCAAAATTTTAAATTAAAAAAATATGGACTATTTTAAAAATCAAGAAAAGATAAAAATGCATCATACATGGCCAATGCGATGGAGTTGAGGAGTGTAAGCGCATCCACTGTTAGCTAGCCCACAAGCAAATTAATATTTTTTTCTAAATTTTGATGAATTGGTATTCTTTTAAAATTAAAATTTTTATTTTTTCTTGAATATTACATGATTTTAAATTTTAAAAGCCATCTTCACCTTTCATTATTTAAATAATTGTCATACAAGCACCGTCACAAAATATCACCTCGATCAGATAGCTTTAGCTATGTAGATAGAAAAAATTTGATTTCGATGGTCATGAATGACCATATGATGATCTGATAGATAGAAACCATCGATCAGTTAAAAAATTTACAATAATGATCTCGATGATATTTGTAATGCACTAGCAAATTTTTTCTTCAATCAGATATAATAATCATAGTCAATTTAGCATGAGATGATTTGGATTGTTAAATAAAAAATAAGTGATTAAAATATCAATTGGCATGTATTTATTAGATTATTTTTTTAGATAAATAATTTTTGCTAATAGTTTGATCATTTCTATGATGGTGATCGTAAAAAGCAAATCACGTGTATATAAACTATCTAAAACTATACGTCTTCTAATGCACATTCTTAAAGTTCTTAAGTAATTATACTTACGCTTTTGTAAATGTACTTAATATGGATGATTCATATACATAGAGTTTAGATTTTACAATCACTACCATATAGATAATTAAAATAGTAGCAAAGATTATTTGTCAAAAGATTATCTTATAATCGAATGTCATTTAGCCTTTTGATTACTTATTTTTTATTTAACGATCCAAATCGTTCCATGCTAAATTGACTATCATAATTATATTCGATTGAAGTAAAAAATTGATAGCATACTATAAATATTATAGAGATCATGGTTGCAAGTTTTCAGATCCATCAGTGATTTTTATCATCAGATCATCATATGATCATCCATGACCATCGAAATCAAATTTTATCGATCTACATAGCTAGAGCTACCGGATCAAGATGATATTTTATGACAGTGCTTGCACGATAATTACTTAAATAATGAATGATGAAGATGGGCTTTAAATTATAAATTATATAATATTCAAAGAAAAATAAATTATTTTTTAAACAAATACTAATTTTTTAAAAATTATAAAAAAATATACTTTTTTTGCTTGCGAGTGAGCTAATAGTGAATGCGCTCAGACCCCTCGATCCCATCGCATCGACCATGCATGGCATATTTTTGCTTTTTTTTTATTTTTAAAGTAATCCATATTTTTTTAATTTAAAACTTTGCTCGACCTATTTACGATGGAGTATTAGTGATGGAAAGATTCCATCGTAAATGAATGCATATTAATCTATCTTTTTATTTTTTAAAAAATATTTATTAATGGTAGCTTATTAGCGATAAAAACTTTCCATCATAAATAAATAATAATTTATGATGGAATTTATTTTTCCATTACTAATGATCTATTATTTGCAATAAAAAAATTTCATCGCTAATGATCCATCTTTTTTATTTTTTAAAAATTATTTATTAATGATAGATTATTAACGATAAAAACTTTTCATCACAAATAGTAGATAATTTATGACAAAAAAAATTTTATCATAAATGATCTATTATTTATGATGAAAAGTTTTCATTGCTAATAATTCATCTTTTTTATTTTTAAAAATTATTTATTAATGATAGCTTATTTATGATGAAAAATTACCATCGTAAATAATAGGTTATTTATGATAAATTTTTTTTCCATCGCTAATGATCTATTATTTACGATGGAAATTTTTCATCACTAATATTCCATCTTTTTTTTAAAAAAAAATTATTTAATAATTTTAGTTTATTAGCTATGAAAATTTTTTATCTTAAATAATCGATCATTAGCAATGAAAATTTATTTTCCATCACTAATGATATATTATTTACAATAAAAAATTTTTATCATTAATATTCCATCTTTTTATTTTTAAAAAATTACTTATTAACGATAGTTTATTAGTGATGTAAACTTTCTATCATAAATAATTGATCATTTATGATGAAAATATTTTTTTATCATTAATAATCTATTATTTATGATGAAAAGTTTTCATCACTAATATTCTATTTTTTATTTTTTAAAATTTATTTATTAACGATAGCTTATTAGCAATGAAAACTTTTTGTTGCAAATAATTGATCATTGGTGATGAAAATTTTTTTCCATCATAAATTATTGATTAGTTGCGATGAAAAAATTTCTCCATCGCAAATAATAATTCTTTTGATGAAAATTTTTTTCGTCACTAATAAACTTATTTGTAATAAAAAATTTTTTATTATAAATAAATCCATTACAAAAGATCTATTTTGTTGTAGTGCCCGTGGAGGATGCGACCCATAGCAGTATGTGGCCCACAGCAAGGCATGGCCCGTAAGCATGCACGGCCTATAGTAGGGTGCAGCCTAGGGTGTGAGCATGGCCTAGTGCATGGGCGCGGCCCAAGCACCCACACGCAGCCCAGGAGGCCACGCAATCCACTACAGTCTATAGAGGGGGCATGGTCTAGGGAGGAGACACACGGACCATGCGCGCCCTGGCATGGTCCATTTACCTATGAGGAGGATTTGCATGGTCCATGCCTCATGAGGCATAGATTGCTTAGTGGTCTACCATATTTTCATGCAATCTACAAGGGATTTTGGCACTATTTTTTATATAGGTGTACGATCGGACGATTGTTGGAGCATGTGGACGTGATCGGACAGTCAGAGAATTTGTTTGGATCCTGTTAGGAGACCTATACCTACTGAGACATGGATTTAAGCCTTTAAAAGAGGCCTAATGACCTAAAAAGTTCGTGGCATAGCAAGAGCTTTAGTAGAGCAAATAGAGCACTGATAGAATCGATAGGAGGCAGGATGTAGCCAGAGCTTCAAGAGAGTGCTGTGAGGTCTTCTTGTGAGAGCTGAGAACTTTGTTAAGGGATTGTGCTTCTTATAAAGAGAAAGAGATTGATGTATGAAAGTTGAGATTGTGTGATCTCCTCTTATAATCTTTTTCTTTTTCCATAGTGAAGCTTGCATACCCTATGAAGATAAGTCTTGAACTAATTCACATATTTGATTGTATTCTTTTCTTGCATCTTTTCTTTCTTTCTATTGTAGTATTGACATTATCACTAATATTGCAATCATGGCCGTGGGATCCGTATTCCACACGATGCATCTTTCCAACAAGTGGTATCAGAGTAAGTGGTATCTCAACACTACGTTCAACCAATGTATCATTATCTTGGATTCAATTCCAGACATGTCAGTAGGCAACAATGCGAAAACATTGATATTTTTCTACAAAAAGGATGTGAGGTGATTTTTAGTTACTCATCTAGGTTTGACGCAATCCAAACTATGTGTTCCATATTTTCATCCTCTAAAAAAATTATGATGAGGTCCTCTACTGGCTTCATGCATTTTTTGGTTAGTTCATTGTAGGTACCTAATCTTTTAATAGGTAGAGCATTGGGTAATATCACTTCTTCGAAGAGCAAGGCTTTGGTCCCCTTGGATTTCTCTAATCCCTTGCCTCGTTAGGAATTTCATCAATAGATGGTATGTTGATATTATAGCTCGAAGAGCATTTAACCCTGGATGCCCGAGGATGGCATTGCATGCTGAGGATGTTCTAACCACCAAGAGGTCGATCTGAGTTGTGAATTGTTGGGGCACCCGACCAACCGTAATTGGTAGGGTTATAACTCCTTCAATGGGCATGACATCTTCGAAGAATCCTACAAGTGGGAAATCAAGTTTTTCCAAATGATCCAAGGAGATATCCATCTTAGAGAATGCATTGTAAAATAATACATTGGCCGAGCTTCCATTATCTATTAAGTATGGCATACATCATAATTTGTAATATTTAAGATTCAACTATTATATCATTATATGGGAACTAGACCCCTCATGCATCTTCCTCGAAGAAGGTGATGATTTTTTCAATTCTTTGCCTCTTGGATGGCTCTCAAGTCCTCCTAATCCACCACTATGCTACCCCCTAGTGATGCCTTTTATCACTTTGGTCGCTGGTCGGTTCTCTGAGGGCTCTCCTTATCGAGGTGGCTCTAGTAGTCAAGGTGGTCTTGGTTGAGCCTCATGTTGCTCTCTCCTGTGCCTGATGAAATAGTCCAATCACCCACACCAAATAAACTCTTCAATCTTATCTTAGAGCTGAATGCATTCCTTGGTGTTATGTCCATAGTTGTATTGGTAGAGGCAGTACTTGTTTGGATCATGCTGACCTGCCCTATACCACATCCTCCTTGTTTTGTGAAGTTGCTCCCTTATCTCTATCAACACGTGCCCTAGGGGCATTCAAGGGAGTGCAATTTGTAAACTTTTTTGGTGGCGAAGTGCATCACGCTCCCTTAAGGGGCTCCTGGGTCATCTATTCTAAGTAGGAGTTTTAGATCGCGGGCATCGCACTAGACTTCTAGATTGCTGTCAACCTTTCTTACGGTCCTCTTGCCATAGCGGGAGCTTTCTATCATCTTCTCCCTTCTTTTCAATGATAATATCTGCCAAGGTCCCATGCAGATTGAAGGCTTTCTCAAGATGAGCATACTTCTCTACCCGAGCTAACATCTTGGCAAAGTCTTTTGGATACCTCTTCTCTAATAAGAAGGGGAAAGAATTCTTCTGAAGCCTACCTTTTAAGGCAATCATAGCGATCGATTGATTCAAGTCATGCACTTCAAGAGTGGTTGTGTTAAAGTGGCTCACATAAGATCAGAGGGACTCTTCTTCTCTCTGCTTGATATTGATCAAAGAGTCAAATCCTCAGGGCTGCTTCCTACTGCTCATGAAATGGGCCATAAATGACCTGCTAAGTTGGTTGAACGAATGGATGGAGCCTAGCTTCAAGCTTGAATATTAGTACCATGCCGCATTCTTCAATGTAGAGGGGAATGCTCCACACAGGATCCAATCGGTCACTTCGTGAAGGAGCATCATAGTCTTGAAGATCTCCAGATGGTCTACTAGGTCGGTTGACCCATCATAGCTTTCTAGTTATGGCATTTTAAAATGACTGAAACTTGTATAATCTTGGTGCTGAATGGCATGTCAGTGTTGAAACTAAACCCATCATTTAGGGTCGGGACTTAATTGGGAGTACTTTAATTTGTTGATGCATTTCTTGGAACCTGTGGTCGACATCCGCATCCTAGGTGGTGTAAGCCTCAAAGTGTTGCGACAGAGATCAGCTCGAGATGGAGTCCTATCCAGATTGCAAAGTTGGAGATTGTCTTCTTCTCTACTTTGGACTCCTAGGCTGACTGTGCCGAGTTTGCCTTCCCCTCTCTAGGCTGTGTTGGGGAGGTGGAGGCTACTCTGATAATGATGCCCCTGTGGCACAAGATTGGCTTACTGCATTGCTTGAACTGTCATGGTCAAATCTCTCACCTGCTAGACAAGCAGGTTAAACTGCTCCGTATTCACCTCCACACTTGGTCGAGATAGTGGAGGTGGATCCTCCACCTGTTGCACTTAGGCATGGTTATCGATCGGATTTTCAGTCAGTCTGGAGGTGGCAGCATTGGAATGGCATGAAGAGATTCCTCTATGCAGTGCCTCTCTGATCTCGTTGCTTCTTTCTAAAAAATAGGCCTTAGCTCTTCCTCTAGCATTAATTTATTATTGTAAATTTCTGGCTCAGATTGGGTTGGCTAATGTTGGGCGATGACTGTAGGATAACGATGGCTAGACCTGCAAAATAAGTTCCTAACTGAAGTTAGCTTCGATGGAGATCCTCCAACACTCAAGTCAAAAATCTAGAATAGATGGAAAGAAGTGAGCATGAGAGAGAGAAAGTTGCATTTCTAGGGTCCCCTGCTAATCTCTATTTATGGATAGAGGTGAGAGCCATAGGAGGGTAGAAGTGCAGGGGTAAAATTCTTGCCATACCTAGTACAACGTGTCCCAAACCACTCGTCTGGTTCGGTGGAATTCGAGCAATGTTAATACCTTATCCATATGCTCTAACCATTGCTGGAGATTACGGGATTCAAAAATATGTATGTAGCCAGGGGTCAATCTTTTTCTTTATGTTGGATAGGGTCAGTGGTCATTCCCATAACTAAGAGTGCTCCAGGAGGTACCTTGGGTCGGATAGCTAAGCTTGGCTCAAAGGGCATTGAGTCGGTCACAGACAAGGTCGGGCTACACCAAGGCTCTTTACTAAATATCAATTGAGGCAAGACTTTTTCCGTACCACTTATCAAAGAATTGTATATGTATGGTTGTGATGAAAGGAGAAGGAGATGATTGGATTGGATGACATGGGCATACATATGAATTGTGGTGTGCTTCCATCGATATTGTTGATATGGCTAAATTGAGGATTATGACTTATGCTGATCACTAGAGATGTAAATAATGTGGTCCACGATTTTGGCATGGGGAAGGGTAACCAAGACCCTTTTGTCATTCTTCAACTTTTATCAAAGATGATGGGAACATCATAGATACTTGAGGTGGAATGCTAGAATTGGGGTTTGGATTTAGTTAAAAGCTACATTAGACATGATTATGATTGTTGGTTTGGAGCTAGGGCTTGCAATTTGGTTGAGTATGGAAATAGGTTGGCTTGCTTAGGATGCTAGTTATGTTGGTGTATATATATACATATATAGTGGCTAGGGTGGTGGCCGTGGCATCCAGGTATCTTTGGGTTTGATCTTAATTTAGGGGAGGAATTCTAGTAGTGGAGCTCAACATACTAATTATAGGTTAATATAGATAAGGAATTGAAATAATTGTTACTGACAAACTATGCCAAAAATAATTAATTAAGCTACTTGAATGAATGAATTGAGCTTAATTAAAGACCTAAATACTAAAACAAAGCTGCCTTCTAGAGAATTGAGGGGAAAGCTTATCATAGAACTCCATCAGTGGTCCCATGAAGGATTATAAAAGCTATGAAGCTCTCCAGATGGTTGACGGAGTCGGTAGTCCCATTGCATGGCTCCAACTAAGAAGGCAGGATTGGTTTGGTTTATCCATGATCTTTTGGCTAAAAGGTGGGTTCATGCTGACTTCGAGCTCACCGAGCTGGGCTTGAGCCTGCCCTTTCAAAGCCTCAATTTGCCAATGCATCTTTTGGAACTTCCTATCGATGTTGATGCCTCAGGTAGAATAATGCCTCAAGTGTCGGGATAATAAATATCGCCATGGAATCCTTGCCAAAGCGTGGACTTGGCAAGCACCTTTTATGGTCATGCCTAGGCCTCCTCGATCGGCTATGCCAACTTGCATGAGTTCTCCTATGATTGTAAGGATGAGATTGGTGGTTTTGTGGTGGATGAGTTGAAGCTAGGTTTAGATTGTTAGGCAGCGACTGAGGTGTAACAGACTATTGCATCCCCTAGACCTCTATATTCAGGGTTTGCCCTTGCCGAACAAGCTGATTGATCAACTACCTGGGTGTCATAACTATTGAAAACTAAGATGGCTAAGATGGCTTTATATGAGTTAGGCTCAGTAGAGAAGCATTAGAGCGGTGTGAGGCATTAGATGCCCCCTACTTCTACGTGACTTTATTGTGATGTTGGATTTCTCTCTTAAAATAGGTCTATAGCCCTATCTCAAGCGCCAAACTATTATTGAGGTTGGTGCAACTACAACTTCTTAGTTAGTGGCTGGATTTGAAAATATATCCACTTGCTTGAGTTTTTTTAACAGGAACCCTCCGATGCTCAAGTCAACTGAAATCTAAAGAATAATAGAAGAGATGATGCAAGAATAAGAGCAATGAAATGGGCTTAAGAGACTTATCTGGGAGTCCCCTACCTTCCTTTTTTTTATAGAGAAAGGTCGGTAGTTATTCCCATGACAAGCAGCGCATGCAGTAATTACACAATAATGACTAGTTTGTGGCATAAATAGGCTGCAATAGCTAGGCACATCTTTTGGCAATTTTGAGGTGCTTTCATCATGTAATAATGACTTTAACCAAAATTACTGCCGGCATTCTCTAGCCAGTGTGTCAGTGAAATAATGCCTTTAGGTCATCCATATATAAAATGATGAGGTCAATGCTGATCTAGTTCCTTCTTAGACCACATCGAGGTCAATCAAAATGTCATCCATCTCATAAAGCTTGAGATATATTTATGAAATAATAAGTTAATAAAATTTTAATATAATTAAAATATAATCATTTATGAAATGCTCCTTTTCTTTCAATAGTTCATTTATTGATTATGGAGAAAATAGCTATTCACATATTTTCTCCCACAAATCACATAGGTGCTTATACTACTACCTTTATCCAAGCTTTCTCCATCACATGTTATTAACATCCAACGCCAGTTCTTGAAATCTATGATGGTAAAATTTTACAATCACTAGAACTTTCAGGTAACAATTTGCAAATATAATTGATTTTATTTTTACGATATATTTTTATAAATATTTGTTAGGTGGCCATTATATAACAATTCTTTTAAACTCCATCATTTGTTTATCCACTCGGATGTTGAACATTTGTACCACAGCATTTGGAGATGCTTTAAAAATCAATTATGTAAATTTTTTAAAATAACAACTTCAAAATTTAAGGTTAATACTTTTAAAACTTTACTTACACAAATTTTGAACATTATTATACGCTTTTCCTGCAAAAAATGTTATTTTCAAAATAAGTTGCACATATTCTTAGCAATTGCACTAACAGTAAGGAGAGTAAGTCAGTGGAGTAGGGTCAGGCATATTTTTGTTCAAAGAAAAAAAATTTGCTTCATATATCAAGAAGGATATTAATAAAAAAAAAAAAAAAAAACTTGAGGTAGAATTAATCTTTTTATTTTTAGCATAAATCATTTTATCAAACCCTTCAATTATTTTTTTTTAAAAAATCATATCGCGTCATTGAATTATCTGCTTGATTATCCATTTTGTATGCAACTGATGTGGCATTTCATGAGAGGCTTAATGCATCACCCATTTTTAAGAGATCTAATATATATTTTATAAAATAAAAATTAAGAAAAAAATTTTTGGCGTTTAAAATTATTCACTTAAGCAATTTTTTTCTATACTATATATTCTTTTATCTAACAATTCTTTAAGCATTAAATTTAATTAAATCTTGAATTAATAAAAAATTATATTTAAATTTATTTGTATGAATTAAATTAAATTATTAATATATGATATTATTGCATTCTTATAATTAAAATCTATTTATATAGATAGTTAAAAATATAAAATAAAATAATTATTATTTTATTATTTATATATATTTTTTTTTTTAACATGATAGATCTAGAATTCGTCAATATATGGGTTCAAAACTAGTTATACCATATACCAGGTACATTACATCACTATGTCAACTAAATTTTGTTATTTATATGAGTTTCATTTATCATGCGGCTCGTCATGGACGGTGGTGTGGTATTGGATTCAGATTTAAAAATTAGGCTGGATTTAAGCATTTCTTTAGTGATTTGAAAATGGTGCTGGTATGGTGTGAGGATTTCCCTCCGAACTCTTCCCGCTAATTTTTCCTTACCACGCTGGATGGAAACTCGGTGACGTGGCATTTGATTCATATTTTAAAATTGCTCTGGGTTTAAGCATTTCTTTGGTGATTTGAAAATGGTGCGGGTATCGTGCGAGGATTTCTGTTGCCTCGGGGATGCGGACGAAAAGAGAACAAATCTCATCGTTGCCGAAAAAAAAAAAAAGAGAACAAATCTCATGATGAGCAGCCCTCAGCAATCATGCATGCCTCTGGCCTTCTCTACGCTGAAAATTTATTAAAAAGTTGGAACTCTTTGGTACCATTTTACGGGGGATGCGGAGGGCACGTGGTGGTGTGAGTGATCCAGTCAAACCAATCCCTTGGGCAGAACCGAGATCACCGGCATGGTTTCACCCCTCTAGGAAAGATCGAGAGGAATAATGCTGTCTTTCAAATTAAGAAGTATAAATAAAATAATTATAAATATAAATTTTATAATTATATATATATAATTTTTTATATAAAATAATAAATAAAATAATGTATAATATATTATTGTTATGATAATAAATGATCAAGAGCTCGTCAATCATGTGGCAACTCACATGTTTTTAAAAATTCTCGAAGATATTTTAGTCAACCTTTTAGCGAACTTGAAAGCTAAAATGAGCATACCAGGGGCAACTGAGCTCTAAAACTGGAATCTCTCAGCTCAATTTGAATTCACCCAAATTAAATAGGGCCTCTATCCCAAATGCATGCGAGAATTGGTAATTTTATTACGAACCAAGTGGTTATAGTACATCTTTGAATTGTTGTGCTATGTCAATAAGTTGTTATGACACCATCTAAAATTACTAAAATATGGTTTGCTAAAGATGCAGGATCCTAATTATAAAAAGACCTAAAAGGCCTTTCAACATAAATATTTCACTACTCTTTAGCATATATTATTATTATTATTATTTATTAGTATAAAATTTGATCAACGTCGGATCAAATTGGAGTCGAGGTGAGATCGCCATCGGTGACTTGCAAAATAAAATTTCATTCGGAATTGATGATGGTGGCTTCGGTAAGACCCTCCGACGATCAAGTCAATTCTTCTAATCAATAGAAATAGAATGCTCAGGAAAGAAAAGTGAGCTTAGAGAAAACATATCTGAAGGATCCCTTTTTATAGGTGGAGCTTGAAGCAGGTTGATGGTGATAGCTGCAGCTATCTGATAGTGGGCTGTTTGAGGTCTGGTGGAGTCTGCCAGGAGGAGGCATCGTCTGTAGTGCCACCTGCAGCAGATTGATGGTGACAGCCATCGCTGTCCGGTAACAAATCGCTATTGTATGCGGCGGACCGATAGTGATGACCATAGCCATCCGATACTAAGCCGCTCAAAGCTGTATGGAGTTCGATACGGAGAGGAAGGTATTGTCAGGCTGATAGTGACAGTCATACTGTTGGATCGTGGGCTGCATGAAACTTATTACGAAGGGAGAGGTGCTGCCAGGCTGATACTGACAGCCATGCCGTCTGGTAGAAACATGCGTTTGGAGTTTGACTGAGCTGGAGGAGTCTGACTGCAAGAGTAATTCAGAAGGAATCTAGCTCTTGAAGAAATCTGAAAGAAGTTCATCTCCTGAAGGAGTCCGGCTTTCATAGGAGTCCGACTGAAGGAGAAGCTCGGAGGAAGTTCAGCTCCCATAGGAGTTTGACTGAAAGAAGAGCTCGGAGGGAGTTCGGCTCCCGTAGAAGTCCAACTGAAGGAGTCAGGAAGGAGTTTGGCTCCCATAGGAGTCCGATTGAAGGAGGAGTTCAGAGGGAGTTCGGCTCTCACAGGAGTCCGACTGAAGAAGAAGTCAGGAAGAAGTTTGCCTTCCGTAGGAGTCTGACTGAAGGAGGAGTTCAGAGAAAGTTTGGCTCCCATAAGAGTCCAACTGAAGGAGGAGTCAGGAAGGAGTTCGACTCCTGTAGGAGTCTGACTGAAGGAGGAGTTCGGCTCCCGTAGGAGTTCAATTGAAGGATAAGCTTGAAAGAAGTTCGGATCCCGTAGGAGTCTGAAGAGAGTTCGACTCCTGTAGGAGTCCGACTGAAGAAGAAGTCAGAAAGAAGTTCGGCTCCTGTAGGAGTCCGATTGAAGGAGGAGCTTGGAGGGAGTTCAGCTCCCGTAGGAGTCGAACTAAAGGAGAAGTTCGGAGGGAGTTTGGCTTCTATAGGAGTTCGACTGAAAGAGGAGTCAAGAGGAAGTTCGACTTTCGTAGGAGTCTGACTAAAGAATAAGCTTGGAAGGAGTTTGGTTCTCGTAGGAGTCTAGAGAGAGTTTGGCTCCCGTAGGTGTCCGACTGAAGGAGAAGTTCAGAGGGAGTTTGGCTCCCATAGGAGTCTGACTGAAGGAAAAGTTCGAAGGAAGTTCGGCTCCCATAGGAGTCCAACTGAAGAAGGAGCTTGGAGGGAGTTCGGCTCCTGTAGGAGTCCGACTGAAGGAGGAGTCTGGAGAGAGTTCGACTCCCATAGGAGTCCGACTGAAGGAGGAGTCAAGAGGGAGTTCGGCTTCCATAGGAGTCCGACTGAAGGATAAGCTCAGAAGGAGTTCGACTCCCGTAGGAGTTCGGAGAGAGTTCGGCTCTCGTAGGTGTCCGACTGAAGGAGAAGTTCGAAAGAAGTTCGACTTTCATAGGAGTCTGACTGAAGAAAGAGCTCGGAGGGAGTTCGGCTCCCATAAGAGTCCGACTGAAGGAGGAGTCCGGAGGGAGTTCGGCTTCCATTGGAGTCTGACTGAAGGAGAAGTTAGGAGGGAGTTCGGCTCCCATAGGAGTCAATCGAAGGATAAGCTCGGAAAGAGTTCGACTTTCGTAGGAGTCCAGAGAGAATTCGGCTCCCATAGGAGTCCGACTGAAGGAGGAGCTCGAAGAAAGTTTGGCTCTCATAGGAGTCTGATTGAAGGATAAGCTCAGAAGGAGTTTGGCTCCCATAGGAGTTCGGAGAGAGTTCATCTCTCGTAGGAGTCTGACTGAAGGAGAAGTTCGGAGGGAGTTCAGCTCCCATAAGAGTCCGACTGAAGGAGGAGCTCAGAGGGAGTTTGGCTTCCATAGGAGTCTGACTGAAGGAGGAGTCAGGAGGGAGTTCGGCTCCCATAGGAGTCTAACTGAAGGAGTTAAGAGGGAGTTTGACTTCCGTAGGAGTCCGACTGAAGGATAAGCTCGAAAGGAGTTCGACTTTTGTAGGAGTCCAGAGAGAGTTCGGCTCCTGTAGGAGTCCGACTGAAGGACGAGCTCGGAGGAAGTTCGGCTCCCTTAGGTGTCCGACTGAAAGATAAGCTCGAAAGGAGTTCGGCTCCCATAGAAGTTCAACTGAAGGAGGAGTTCCAAGGGAGGAGGGATCATAAAGGAGTTCGGCTAAGGTTTGGCCGTTGAAGCTCTTTCATGATTATCAATTGCATTGGACTAAGCATCAGACTGGATTTCGATGGGAGTGAAGTTTATTTCCAATAATAGTCCCCCCCACTCTTGAGTTCGAAATTCGAAGTAAGAGAGTACAAAAAGGGCAACCGCTAAAGTCCTCTTCAAGGCTCTGCACCAATTCAGGTTGAAGCTCGGAGGAGATCTTATCTCCAGCTGAGGTTGAAGTTATAGTTGAAGCTTGGAGGAGATCTTATCTCTAGTCAAGGTTGAAGTTGTAGTTGAAGCTCGAAGAAGATCTTATCACCAACCGAGGTTGAGGAAGATCTTATCTCCAATCGAGATTGAGGGAGATCTTATCTCCTATTGACGTAGACTTCAAAGCTCGAAAGAGAACTTATCTCTAGTCAAGGTTGAGGAAGATCTTACCTCCTGTTGATGAAGACTTTGAAGCTCGGAAGAGATCTTATCTCTAGTCGAGGTTGACTTGGTCGTTCGGAAGAGATCTTATCTCTAGCCGAGGTTAACTCGAACGATCGAAAGAGATCTTATTTCTAGTCGAGATTGAAGAAAATCTTATCTTTTATTGACGTAGACTTGGACACTCGAAAGAGATCTTATCTCTAGCCGAGGTTGACTCAGACACTCGAAAGAGATCTTATCTCTAGTCGAGGTTGAAGGAGATCTTATCTCCTATTGATATGTATTTCGAAGCTTGGGAGAGATCTTATCTCTAGCCGAGGTTGACTTGGTCGCTCGGGAGAGATCTTATCTCTAGCCGAGGTTGACTCGGATGCTCAGAGAGAGATCTTATCTCTAGCCGAGATTGAAGTTGAAGTTGAAGCTCAGGAGAGATCTTATCTTCAGTCGAAGTTGAAGTTATAGTTGAAGCTCGGGGGAGATCTTATCTCCAACCAAGGTTGAAGTTGTAGTTAAAGCTCGAGGGAGATCTTATCTCCAATCGAGGTTAAGGGAGATCTTATCTTCTGTTGACATAGACTTCAAAGCTCGGAAGAGATCTTATCTCTAGCCGAGGTTGAGGAAGATCTTATCTCCTATTGACGAAGACTTTGAAGCTCGGGAGAGATCTTATCTCTAGCTGAGGTTGACTCAGTCGCTCGAGAGAGAGATCTTATCTCTAGCCGAGGTTGACTCGGACGCTCGAAAGAGATCTTATCTCTAGCCAAGGTTGAAGGAGATCTTATCTTCTGTTGACGTAGATTTGGACGCTCGGCAGAGATCTTATCTCTAACTGAGGTTGACTCGAACGCTCGAAAGAGATCTTATCTCTAGCCAAGGTTGAAGAAGATCTTATCTTCTATTGACATAGACTTGGACGCTCGGGAGAGATCTTATCTCTAGCCGAGGTTGACTCGGATGCTCGGAAGAGATCTTATCTCTAGCCGAGGTTGACTCGGTCGCTCGAAAGAGATCTTATCTCTAGCCGAGATTGAAAGAGATCTTATCTCTTATTGGCATAGACTTGGGCACTCGGGAGAGATCTTATCTCTAGCCGAGGTTGACTCGGTCGCTCGAAAGAGATTTTATCTCTAGCCAAGGTTGAAAGACTTCAACCTGCTCATGTTAGGATGAGGTTCTCCTCTTGTTCCTAACATAACCACTATTGATTGCTTCTTTTCTATCATCATATAGTTTTTATACCAAGAAATAATAATATTTAAATAAAAAAAATTATTGAAGAAAAATTACTGACAGCACATTCCCAAATTCTCTGCATTTCAGGATCGTAGGAGCATTATTCTTCCGAGTTCCTTCAGGTGATAAGTTTCGAACCAGACGACCTCCTCTATTTCATGCTGGCCTTCTTAATTTGGAGCAAGCTTCTCTTGACTTTGAGGCTGAGAGATGATGGCTTGCCGAAGTACCGATCCCCTCCCAAAGGTGGCATTGATGACATCGGAAGGTGGCCAACGTTCTTGTTATTTCTCTCTCATCGGTGGTTCTAGCTGCGATAGCACCCTTAGCTGATCTTCTCTTGCTCTAGGCCGACGTCTATGGAGCATTGAGGGGGTCGTAGTTATGAAACCTTCTCGAGAGAACCTCTTCGCGTCCTTCCGTCGGAGCTTCCTTAATGACGAGCTCGAGGAGGAATTTGGGCTTATTTGCGCTCGGAGGGGGGGGGTCCGTGAGCATGGCTGAGCTTTATTTGGCCCTCTTGTGAAACCTCCTGGGAAGAGAACTTCATACATTTTTATCGAGGCTTCCTTGATGATGAGCTTACGGAGGAATCCGGGCTTGCTTGTGCTCAGGGGGCGCTGATCCATCCTCTACAGTTTCTGATCGAGGACGTCATCTCGATCGTAGATCTTGGAAGGCTTTCGATTGTGGATGGAAAAAGATCCCTTTTAAAGAAGAATCATGATCTAAGCAAGGATCCTCCGCTCTCTATTTCTTCTTCCTAAGGGCGTCAGGTATGCCAGTCCAAGTGCTTCTCTTTGGGATCAATTTCTGACATTCTGATGGCGGATTTTCTAGCGGAACCGCCACTGGAGGCTGCTGCATGGCCTGCACCATTTTGGTGAGGCCCTGACTCTACTGCATCAGTGGGTTAAACTACTCTGGGTCTACCATGGCTATCGATAGAGGAGGTGGTTGAAGCACTGGCGATGGAGCATGAGTGAATGGATCTGGCTCAGACTTTGTAGAAGAAGGTCGGCAGGGTCGACTGAGCACTCTTTTAAGAACAGGAGTACCTCAAAGATAAAAATCCTTCCTCTAGCACAAATTCTATTGGTACAAAATCTAGTCGACACTGGATCGAGCTGGAGTTGAGGCGAGGTCGCCGTCGGTGATCTACAAAATAAAGTCTCATCCGGAGTCAGTGGTGGTGGCTCCGGTAGGATCCTCTAATGATCAAGTCAGCTCTTCTGATCAACAGAAATGGAGTGCTCAGAAAAGAAAAGTGAGTTTAGAGATAACATATCTAAAGGATCCCTTTTTATAGACGGAGCTTGAAGTGGATTGATGGTGATAGCTGCAGCCATCTGATAGCGGGCTGCTCGAGGCCTGGTAGAGTCTGTCAGGAGGAGGCACCGCCTGCAGCAAATTGATGGTGACAGCCATCGCCGTTCGATAGTGGGTCGCCATCGCATGCGGTGGACCAATAGTGACGGCCATAGACATCCGATATTGAGCGGCTCGGGGTCGCATGAAGTTTGGTATAGAGAGGAAGGTGTCGTCAGGCTGGTAGTGATAGACATACCATCGGGTCATGGACTGCATGGGGCTTGTTATGGAGGGAGAGGTACTGCCAGGCTGATACTGACAGCCATGCCATCTAGTGGAAGCATGCGTTCGAAGTTCGACTGAACTACAAGAGTAATCTGGAAGGAATCTGGCTCCTAAAGGAATTCGGAAGGAGTTCATCTCCTGGAGGAATTCGGCTTCCATAGGAATCCGACTGAAGGAGAAGCTCAAAGAAAGTTCAACTCCCGTAGGAGTCTGACTAAAGGAGGAGTCAGGAAGGAGTTCGACTTTCGTAGGAGTCTGATTGAAGGAGAAGTTCGGAGGAAGTTTGGCTCCTGTAGGAGTTCGACTAAAGGAAAAGTCAAAAAAGAGTTTGGCTCCCGTAGGAGTTCGACTGAAGAAGAAGTTCGGAGGGAGTTCGACTCCCATAAGAGTCCGACTGAAGGAGGAGTCAGGAAAGAGTTCGACTTCTATAGGAGTCCGATTGAAGGAGAAGTCAGGAAGGAGCTCGACTTTCGTAGGAGTTTGACTGAAGGAGTTCGGAGGTAGTTTGGCTTCCATAGGAGTCCGATTGAAGGATAAGCTCGGAAGGAGTTCGGCTTCCGTAGGAGTCTGAAGAGAGTTTGACTCTCATAGGAGTTTGATTGAAGGAAAAGTTAGGAAGGAGTTCGGCTTCCGTAGGAATCCGACTGAAGGAGGAGCTCGGAGGAAGTTTGGCTTCCGTAGGAGTCAGACTGAAGGAGGAGCTCGGAGGAAGTTTGGCTCCCATAGGAGTCCGATTGAAGGAGGAGTCAGGAGGGAGTTCGGCTCCCATAGGAATCCGACTGAAGGAGTTAGGAGGGAGTTTGGCTTCCGTAGGAGTTTGACTGAAGAATAAGCTCGAAAAAAGTTCAGCTCTCGTAGGATTTTGAAGGGAGTTTGGCATTCGTAGGAGTTCAACTGAAGGAGGAGCTCGGAGGGAGTTTGGCTCCCGTAGGAGTCTGTCTGAAGGAAGAGTCCGGAGGGAGTTCGGCTCCCGTAGGAGTCCGATTGAAGGAGGAGTCAGAAGGAAGTTCGGCTTCCATAGGAGTCCGACTGAATGATAAGCTCGAAAGGAGTTTGGCTTCTGTAGGAGTCTGAAGAGAGTTCGGCTCCCGTAGGAGTCCAACTAAAGGAGAAGTTCAGAGGGAGTTTGGCTCCCATAGGAGTCCGACTGAAGAAGGAGCTCAGAGGAAGTTCGGCTCCCATAGAAGTCCGACTGAAGGAGAAGTCTAGAGAGAGTTTGGCTCTCATAGGAGTTCGATTGAAGGAGGAGTCAGGAGGAAGTTTGGCTTCAATAGGAGTCCGACTGAAGGAGGAGTTAGGAGGGAGTTCGGCTTCCATAGGAGTTCGACTGAAGGATAAGCTCGGAAGGAGTTTGACTTCCGTAGGAGTCCGAAGAGAGTTCGGCTCCCATAGGAGTCCGACTGAAGGATAAGCTCGAAAGAATTTCGGCTTCCATAGGAGTCCGACTGAAGGAGGAGTTCCGAGGGAGGAGGAATCAGGAAGGAGTTCGGCTAAGATTTGGCCGTTGAAGCTCTTCCGTGATTGCCGATTGTATTGGACTAAGCATTAGGCTGGACTTCGACGAAAGTGGAGTTTATCCCCAATATTATTATTATTATTATTATTATTATTATTATTATTATTATATTTTTTTTCTTTTTAACCATAAAATAAAATTCTTTCTAACTTAAACATCGGAGAGCTCGATCGACTATAGGAGTGAAAATGAATCAGATGCTATCTATCTTAATCTATTTTCATATTCTAATATATCCAGATATGAATAGAAATTTAAACATCCAATTAATATAATTATCCATATCCATATCCATTAAAAAAAAATGGATATTGATATTGATAGATAACCATTTGATCAGTATCCGAATATCTCATTCTATTATAATCACATTTATGTATCACTTATGAACTTTTAAGAAAAATACCTTCACCCCAAAAAAAAAATAGCCATATGAATGTGTTATTAACTTGATTTATAATTCACTTAGTAATATTTTTTATTCTATGATCATAAAATTAGTTATCCGACTTATATTTATATTTATATTCATACTTTCCTTATCCAATTTATACCCATATTATATTTATATCCATATGAATAAAAACTTTTCATAAGTTAAATCTTCATGAACTTGCAATGGCTCATACTTTATCATACTATTCGGATCATGAATATACTTTCTTAGTAGGAAAATAGGAAAGACATTGTGCTCTTTAGATAATTCTAGTGGCAAAGCTAGTTTGTAAGCAACATCTATTATCTTGTCCAAGATTTCAAAAGCCTAATATTGCACGAACTTAACTTACCAGGCCTTCTAAACCTCATGACACCTTTCTATTTATAAGGTAATGAATTTCTTTGGTTTCTTAATTTTTACTTAAAATACCATAATTTTTTATCCATGAAATTATTTTTTTATTAATTTTATATAAAAATTATAATTGATCTTGTCTATTCATAATAAAAAAAATAGAAGAGTCTGGAGCATTAGATACTCACCGTAAATTTCAACCTTCTTTATCATTTTATATGATGTAACAATTATACTCTTATCATAAAAAAATCTTAAATCTATTCAAATAATTGGAGTAATAATATCAAAGCTAAGAAAATGATATCTATATCCAAAACATTCTAGATTTAAGCTTTGCTAAGAAATATCAATTCACTAACCTTGAACTTTAGATGCTCAAAATTCTTCTGACCATTACTAATGATACAAGAATCAATCTAGACAAGCTTGTCCTTTCATTTATTAATGGTGATCTCTTTTACTGAAAATCAAGTCTCCATTTATATCACTTATTGCATTAGAATTAGTATTCTTAACTAGTTGTAATATAATTCAACCATCATTCTTCTATTGCGCACTCTGATATGAACCCACCAGATCTTTTAGGACTATCTAAAAAATTTTGACAAATATTGTTTTACATTAGAATCTTAAAAGATCTATCTTCCAATTTTTTGATAGATTACAAACAAAACTTTTAAATTTTTTTTTATCCCTTACTGTGCCTTGAGCATAACATATCAAGATTAAATCTTGATCTACTTTCATATTTGAAGATTTTGTACAAGCTTCAGGACTCATCTAAAACCTCATAAGTCTAAAACCAATTGGTGTGAGTTATCCATAGATTCACCTGACGATTAATTAGATAGCTATAACTAACAATTCTTTATAAAAAGATCAATTTTAACTCCACTAAATTAGAAGATCTCAAGTCAACATCCTGTGAATAAAATCAATGCAGTTATTTCTCTTAAAACTTTCTTCATTACGGCTCTTAGCATCCATCAATAAATCGACATGAAATCTTATCTTTTATATTTTAAAACTTATTTAAGTCTTCAAAAAAATTCAACAATAGCAAGATGCCTTAAATTAGCTCAGAAATCCAAACTTTGATTTGAAATAATTAATACACTTCATTATCTCCAACAACAAAAGAAAGGTAAAGTAATCCAATCCATAGATAGTAATATGAATTATTAAATTTTTTTTTTCAAAACATATATGTTATGCTCCTGTAATAAAATTTAATCTATCAATGGAACCAAATATGGTTTTCATTTATATGTTAATTTCATACATGATCCTTTTGTAGGTTCAACGTTTGAAAAATATTTCTCTCTATACAATGTAATTCTTTCTTAAGCCACATCCTAAATAGCTTCTTTTTCAAAATTATAATGATCAAATAATCAACATCAAAAGTCATCAAGACCTTTATCCATATCTAATTTAGATTTTTTAAAATTATAATAATGGAATAGATATTCATATCATAACATAATCTATCAGTATAACATCTCATATTTAAGGTCAACATTTCTTAAACTTAGGGCACCTTACTTATCGATATCCAAGACATAAATTCCATCATAATACCTATTGATCCAAAATTCAATCTTTAAATCCTTTGTCTGCCCAACTTAATGAATCATAATTCTAAGCTTAAGTTCTATCATGATCAAACCTAGTGCTATATTTTAAGTTATGCCTATTATCAAACCTATTGCTTTGATACTATAAAATATCACGTCATAAATCTGGGACATAACATGATCATATTATCGAAGGATACTACCCTTGATAATATGAAGCCTATCATTCATAATCACTTAAAATCCATTATAATAAAATATAAATAAAAATTTAATTTTATTATTTATTAATTAATTAAACCAATGTTAGTCCAGAGCATCTAAATCCTAAAAAATAAATACCAAACCCATATCTTAAAATTTTAAATAATCCATTATAAGTTCATGATCATTTAATAAACTAAATTCAGCTATCAAAATTTTCAAACTTGCTATGCAAATCTTCAAGCCTAGATTCTTCGTTGGTTCTAGCCTTAATTCTCTGTAAAAGAAAAAAATAAAAAAGTTATGAGCTACGCTAACTCAGTAAATAAAACCTATGTTTTCTTACTGGATCAAGCATAAATTTTTTTATGATAATGCATTATTTTAAAAATAATAATTATAGTAAATAAAATATTTCATAGAACATAATATAAAACAGATCATAAATCATTCATGCATACATAAATTATGAATTTTATAAATATGATTCATAAATCATTCTTGATCATAGGTTCATATCATATTTCAAAATATTGCTCACAGATATTTATGCTAAAATCACTATTATACCCATAACATGGCCATATTTCTTAATCGATAAGATTTTTGTTTCTTATGCCAACTTGGAATCCATTGGCGGGACCATGTTTCTTATGGATGCTAGCTTCAGATATCGACTTTTTCAAAAGAAATTCATTCATAGCTATCTGAGAGTCTTTAAAATTTTTATATCTTTTTCTTAAAATATACTTATACTTAGATAAAAAAATATTTAAATTCATACTTCATAAAACATATCATTTTTATAAAATATGTTCATAAAAGTAATGATCATAATAAAATTTGATTTTCACACATTATATGTTGATTCTTATTTTATAAAAAATATGAATTTATAATAATAGTTCATATGCATAAAAAGATATAATAATTTGAAATAAATAAGAAATGTAAAATTTTACTTATCTTGTTCGCCCTAGATCCTTAGACTTCATAGGTAATTCTATTTAAAATATCAAAAATATAATAAATTTTCTATCCAATGAATTTAATAAGATTTAAATCATAAAAAAAAAAGATTGTTGGCTAGATGTGTCGGACCGTCTAGTCATCAGGATAATTTAGGATCTTTAAGCTGAGGGTCAGATTTAAGCAACTCGACTAAAGAATCATGAAATATATATTAGATCAAAGTCAAGATCGATCAACAAAATTCATCAATGATATTTTTTTAAGATACTAGACAAGACCGAAGTGGGGTTGACATATGACATGAATTTTAAAGTGACTTTGGATCATCTTATTAGAGTCAATATGGATTCCTAGAAGATGAAGACATGACTTGATACAGGATTAATAGATCTTCTTAGAGAAAGAAAGTCGATCAAGAGAGAGAAAGTAGAGATAGAATATAATCATAATTAGGTTCATCAGGGATCATATCTGAATAACTCAATGTGGAATTGTTCATGATCAAAAAGCTATGAATTTCTAGCAAAAATCAGACTAGGATCCGACCTAATATACAGATTTCAGAGCAATCTTCGGTCATCATGATTTCATCTTATATTTAATCTAGGTTCATAAATCAAATAAAGAGAAAAAGATTCTAGAGAGAGAATAAGAGAGAGGAGAGAGAAAATCCATTTCTCTCTCTTTTTCTTTTTTCTTTTCTTTTCTTGTTCTTCTTTCTTTTCTTTTTCTTTTCTATTTTCTTTTCTTTGGTTGAAATAGGGGAGGGGCTTGGTCCATGGTGGCTAGTGCTCCGGCAGGGTGCGGCAGCATAGTCAAAAGTCTGGCAGTGATGGTCGATGGCAATGGCGCAAAAGGGTGGCTGGAGGCAAGTGGCGGTCATAAAAAAAAAAATAAAGAATCTGAAAAATAGGAGACCGCCCCTTTTTCTTTGATTTTTCAGTCATGGGCCGATCATCAATGGCCAAGACTTCCAGGATAGATAGCTGGTAGGTGGGGGTTGCGAGTCACGGGCATGGCACTGCGGGCGGTGGCACCGGTGGCCAAAAAAATGAGCAATAAGACTCAGTTAAAATAGTAATAAAATAGGAGCTTCATCTGTGAGGCTTTATCCGGCGAATCCAGTGGTTGGTGATCATGCACAAAGACATAGGAAGAAGGAAAAAAAAGAGAGGAGGATGATTCGAGTTTACCTTGGGCTCCAATGGCTTTTCCGACAAAGTATTTTGGCAAGCACAAGGAAAGACATCCGCAGCTTCAATGAAAAAATAGAGAGAGAGAGAGAGCTGGTGATGCTCGATGACCTTGAAGAGGGGAGGGAGAAGGATTTTATAAAGGATCTTCTAGGGTTTAGAAAGCCCTAGGGGTCCAAATCCTAGTTGGCTATGGAAAAAAGAAGACTCCAGTCGGGAGTCTTCATTCATATTTTTTTTTAAATTTTTTTATTTTTTTATGGATCTAACTGGCTTAACTCAGGTGGGCTGGTCCAATTTGAGCCAGTTATTATAATGTCCATTTAAAATAAATATAAATTTAAATTTTAATATCTAACTAATATATGTATTTATATTTGTATTCATCAAATAAAATAAATATAAATATGAATGTACTTTAATCCAATTTTAACCCTATTCGGCTGGATCACGGCAAGCTCCATGATCCTTGCTCATTGCTTTGCAGGTCTGTATAGACGATCCATATCAGCATCCCATGATCTACCGCAATAATTAATATTTTTAATTATTTATAGGCTGGGCTTGACTGAGCAAACCTTTCTCAATCTCCCAAGGAGACAGACAAGTTGATTTCATAGAACATTTATCAGCCCAGAAACAGCTTTCTTGTGTGAGAGCTCAAGGCTCGACAACAATCATTCATCCCCCAAACTAACGCATCTACTTCTTTTGGCATGATACTATTTTTATTTCTTAATAAAATTATCCGTGACAAGATGAGAGCTTCAGTTGATCCCTACCAGTGTATTACTAGGAGTCAAAACAGTACAAGGTATACCAAGTTAAATACAAAATAAAAGTTCATAGTTATACAGCAGCAACAGCTAAAAACTATATATTTTGACCCATCATAATCTTGTAACCAAATAATTGCATTATAGTAAGCCACAAGAACTGAAAGGGATCCTTTTTTTTATGACCATATTACAATGTTATAACGGCTATTAATAGCCATATAACAGAAGATAACAACATTATGAATATCATGCAATATTTAAATAGTATTCTATCATTTTAAATATTAATATTTTGGTTATGTTTTAAGTATATGAAAGTTGATATTAATTAATTATGAACCAAGATTACTTTGACTGCCAAAAAAAAAAAAACCTTGTTATACAACCAATATATTAGGGCTGTGTACTGAACATTATAAAACTTTATAAAAATATAAATCAGAAAATATGATTTTGTAACACATCATGGTTCTCACGCATGGCTTTGATCCATTAAAATGGACCTCCACTAAAACTATTAATGACCATTATAATGATTATAATGGCCATCATTTACCCTGGCCCATAATATTCGATTTTATTTTCTTAATATTAAAATAATGATTTTATGAGGGTGTTCACCTGTGCAATTGGTAGAATTAATCTTTCAAAGTGAATGCCAAGGGCCTAGACTCGAGTGCCACCTAGCTAGCTGAGATTTCTCTTGTGCTCATTCTTAGATGGACAACAATACAACCATTGTCATGCGCTATAAAATAATCATATAACTGCCATCTAGCAAATCCTTTTTTCTTCCTTTATAATTTGAACCAATCCACTCTAAAACCATTCTTGGATACTTGTAGGTATAAATCTAGTCCAACTTGTAATCCTATAAGAGTCATGAAGCTAATGAAATTTTCAACCCATTTCTAAATAAAAAAAATCATACTTTAAGTATCATGAAGCAACTAATGAACATGACTTTGCGCCTAATTCCACTAGAAAAACAACAACATTATTTGTTTCTAAACCAGATAATTCAAATAAGGTATTCATGAATACGTTTTATAAGAGATATTATACAACTTATAAGAGAAATTATGAGGAATATTATAGAAATATGTCTAGAAAAGATTACCTTGATATTGATCTACAAAGGAAGCAAAGCAAAGTAATCGGCCATGGCATAATTTCTTTAACAATGGACATGAGTGGATTGATATTTAGTCCAACAAAAAAATCATACTCAAGATATATCCTAAAGCAATGGATGAATATTAATCATATCAAATTCTACTAATTAGAAATCTGGATGATGATTTATTTATTTATTTATTTTTTGACTAAGTGTTTGCTTAACTAATATTATTATTTTTATATAGCATAAACTCTTTTGAAAGAAAAATTGATAAAAATTCTTGAATTTTGAAAAAAATAATAAATTATTTAGAAAATAATAATATACAAGTTAATAATTTATTATAATGATTATTATTATTTTTTATTATTTTGAAAATAACATAAATGGAGAGGCTGGAAACCACTATGTTGGTTGTTATTTTGAACCATGATCACAAGCATTGGGGATAAGTAAAATTTAAATTATCAAAAGCTATATAAAAAAAAATTATTAATTAAATTAAATTGATCAATTCAATAATTAATTTATTTAATTATAAATTAATATAAATAAAAAATAAAAAATATATAGCACTATAAATTATGTTTGTACGTTTTAGTAGATGATTGGACTGATCACGGTCCAACAAAAAAGTACAATTACAATGGTAGTCTGTTGGGATGGAATTGGTCCCATGCTCCATGCTTCCAAGATTCGAACCAGCACCCCTCCCCGACCCATTTTCTTTATTTTTAAATTTTAAAAAAAAAATCAAGCTAAAAATTTGGCATTCGCAAGGAGGTGTACGGACGGTGGCGCCATCCGGCTCGCTCACCGGGGTATATCGTCAGAGGACGCTGCCGACAAAGAGAGGCCGTAGGTGCAACGATAACACGCGAGGAATGATCCTGCCGAAAAGAACATGAAAGTAATCATGGGGGTTTTGAGACGCGGACGTGACGGTGGTCGCATGGGAAACCATGATGATTTTGTATTTTATTTTACGACAGGACGTTTTTTCGTTACCAAGGACGGGAATAGCAATCTCATCGGCCACGAATTAAATGATGAGGGCCGAAGGCCCACCACAATTCCGTGCATGCTGATTGCACTGGGAGTGGGTCTACCGAGTGGTCCAACTTTGGGGGAACTTTAGATCGGAGGTCCACATGGCTCGGGCTACCTCTGAGTACCATCCATCAAAATGGGCTTGAGCGTTGCTTCTACGTAAAATATTTGCAATTAATTTACTTGGTTCATTAATAAATGGGATATAATTTAAGGACTATTTGGATGCTCACAATTAGGCTTCCACTTTCGGTGTAGCCCAAGGAAGCCCACTTCGGATATTTGATTGGTTTGATGGAGTGAGTTAAGCCGCAAACAATAATTTTTTGTACATGGCAGATGGTGCACAATCATACACACCATCCACCATGGCTCGTACATGAGATCAGAAGAAATTTTTTTTTTTTTTCGTGCACCACGCTCTAACTCTGTGTATGAGCCAATCATCACGGGCATAATAAATTTCTTTAAGCCACAATAGCCTAAAATAGGCTCCAACCAAGAGGAGCCAAAGCCATTTTAGCGAATTAGGCTCCCACTTAGAATGCTAACACCAAATAAGGTAGACTTGAGGCCTGCAGAAACCCAAACCGTGGTGGTCTTGGCCGAAGATTTTATGCATATAATGTTGGATAGGCTAGATTGCAAGTTTGTTATTTTGGTTGGTCCTGCCAACAAATCCCAATTTTATTGAAGGAAGGCCAATGGCGGATCCACATATGAAGAAGAAGATCCAATCTGTATTGAATGAACTGCAAAAAAAAAAAATGGAGACGAGCTTAAAGGTAGTCAAAGCTAATTTGCTTAGATGCCTTCCAATGCTTAATTCAGACAAAGCTCCAGAGAATAGTCAAAGAAGAAAGATGAGACCCAAAAGAAAGTAGAGAGAGAGAGAGAGAAGAGAGTAGAGAGTAGATACGTAATATTCCTTATATATCTTGTGTATCTGGTCTCTTGAGTCTTCTTTTATAAATGAAGAGATATTGTCCCATTGGAGTTGGAATCTTCATAATTGTAAGTCAAGTGGAGAGCAATCTTTTGCCTTTCCTTATTTGGATCAGTCCAAAAATATAAATTCAATTAAAATTGGTCTCCTGCTATGCCACATATTAGCCCATGGCTAAATTATCATATTTGGGCCACATCAGTGGATAAGTATTTGAGCTAGCCCTATAAATCTTGTAACACTTTGAAAATTATATGGGATATTATGGTTAAATAAGATTCAATATCAACAAGATTTCTCCTCCAAATCTTGCTACTCCAATTTCTCCAACTGCCACTATACCTTAAGAAACCGAACAACAATTCTTATTCCACCTAAAATTTTAGAATTTTATTGATAGTTGGAATAAATTCATAAATTGGATCGGTTGATAGGTTTTTAAAGTGTCTTGTATATTTATTTTCCTGGTCTTTCTATGCAGCACGGTTGAAACCAAAAAATATGTATTATTTTCAATAAAACTGTTTAGTTTTTTTTCTTCTCAATATTAGGAGGGGCTAATTCCTCTTTTTATGCTATAACAATCCAATCTCTCGATTGTTGGTTCCAAACCAGAATCAAACCCTCGCCTCTTTATCCTAGTGCAAGGGATTATACCATCCTAAGTAATTAGTGTCGAAAATGTGCGCTCTTTCCATACGGATCGACGTGATCGTCGGTGATTAGCCAAGCAACAAGAAAGTATTTTTCAAAAATTAATACGGAAGCATGATCAAATAATTCAAAGAATAGAGAAGAAAAGAAGAAGAGCTTTTCGAAAAAAAAGAGCTTTTATTCAGTATATTTCAGCACTCTTACAACCTTGATCTGTTTTCAGTATATATACTTTACAAAGGATCAAATCTAAGCTTATAGAAAAACTTTCCAAATCCAAACAATCCACGTACACAAAATAATAATCCGCGAAAACTGAGTCGGCCCAGTTTCAGACTGAGCCGATTAACCTACGACTGGATCGACTCAGTTCCAGACTGAGCCAACCCAGTTGTGTACCATACCAACAGTCCAAAAATACTGCTTTCTATTTGAATTTTTCTCTGAGACCTAGCCGACCCAGTTTCTGGCTCAGTTTTTGAACTTTGCTAGGAGAGGTGATTTCTCTTTCGGCTCACTTCTGTCTTTCCATGATCTATCTTTTTATATTTTCAATACTTGAAAGTATCACTTCTGAGGTCACATTCTCCACCTTGGTGCTTCCAAGTTCTTATGAACTCATCTCTTCTCAACAGACCCATCCGTGCCACACATCTCTAAAAGCTATCATTGGAGAGTACCTTCATGAGTGCATCAGACTGATTCTTCTTAGTATGGATCTTCATTAGTTTTACTTCACCTTCCTCCATCAGCTCTTTGATCCTATGGTACCTTACGTCTATATGCTTTGTGCGCGCATGATAGACTGAATTATGTGCCAACAGTAGAGCACTCTAACTATCACTGAATAGTGTAATCTTGCTCTACTCCACCTCCAACTCATCAATCAGCCTTCTAAGCCAAAGAACTTCCTTTGCAGCCTCTGTTATCACAATGTACTCAGTCTCTATGGTAGACAAGGCCGTGATTGGCTGAAGGATTGATCTCTAAGACACCGGTCCACCATATACGTAGAAGAGATATCCAATAGTAGACCTCATTGTATCAAGATCACTGGTATAATTTTCATCAACAAACCCTTTCAAAGGATCTGAACCTTCAACATCTTCACAGATTGTTCTCCAAATCCTTTCGGTTGCCCACCAAATATCAAACCATAATTTCTTATTTCATGCAGATATCTCAATATCCATTTCAATGCTTTCCAGTATTCTTTCTTAGGATTAGTGATGTATCTACTAACCATGCTCACTGCATCTGCTATATTTGGTCTACAGCACACCATAGTATACATCACACTGTCTATAGCATTTGCATAAGGGCCTCGTTCCACGTACTCTCTCTCCTCTTCTGATTGGGGGCTCTGTAACTTGGAGAGAGACATGACTCGGCAATGATGTTTCTGTAGGTTTGGCCTTCTCCATCCCAAATCTCTTCAGAATCTTCTGGACATACTTTTTTTATGATAAATGGAGCACTCCTTTGCACCTATCTCTGTAAATCTTCATTCCAAGAATTTTTTCAGCTGGACCCAAATCCTTCATCTCAAACTCAGATGATAATGCGCTTTTCAATCTTTTTACAGCATCCATACTTCTACTAGCTATGAGCATATCATCTACATACAATAATAGGTACAGGGCATCCTTCTCATCTACATCCTTGACGTAGACATAACAATCATGTTCACATCTGCTGAAATCTAGGCTCAAGACAAAGCTATCAAACCTTCGATACCACTGACGAGAAGATTGTTTCGAGCCATACAAAGACTTCTTGAGTAAACACACATTTTCTTCCTATCCCATCTTCATGAAACCATCTAGCTGCTTCATATAGATTCTTTCCTCCAAAGTTTCATGAAGGAAGGCTATCTTCACGTTCATCTGGTCTAATTTCATGTTATGCTGTGCTACCAGTGACAGCAAAACTCGAATAGATGTATGACGTACCACATAAAAAAAAAAATTGTGTAGTGAATCCCTTCTTTTTGTAAGTATCCCTTTGCTACCAGTCTTGCTTTGAATCTGACTCTATCTTATTCTGAAGGTGCTTCTTTCTTTGTGAACACCCACTTTGAGCCAATAAATCGAGCACCCTCTGGAAGATCCATCAGTTGTCATGTCTGATTCTTCTCAAGTGATTCCATCTCCTCTATCATGGCTTGTATCCATGAATCATGATCCTCACTCTCCATGGCTTTTGCATAATTTTCTGAATCTCCATTAGCAGTGATGAGTGCATAGAAGATAACCTCATCAATGCTATATCTGATCGATCTCCTAATAGTATGCTGGAGCTTGTGCAAAGCCACTCCTACTGGCATATCTTTGCCTAATGTTTATAGCTACTCCTGCACATCTATCTGAACTATCGACCCTCCATGCTGATTTTCGATCTGAGATAATACTTTTCTGCCCAGCTCTACGTCAACAGGAACACTCCTATAAGTGGATGTAACCTGCATACCATCATTCTCTGACTGGCCACCACTGTTCACCTCTATTTTTTTTAATTTCATCTATCCCAGACCTCTTCAAGATGCTCTTCTCATCAAAGATAACATCCCTGCTGATCACTGACTTCTATGCCTAAGAGTCCCACAATAGGTACCCCTTGACTCCTTATGGATACCCTATGAATGTCGTCTTTTAAGATTTTGGATCCAATTTACTCCTCTCGGTTGCCTTCACATATGCATAGACTATGCAACCGAAGACTTTCAGATGGCCAAGCTCTATCTTCTTTTCACTCCAGATCTCCTCTGAAATGCCTCCATTCAGCTTATAATAAGATGACCTATTCATAAGAAAATAAGAAAAAGTTAGAGCATCCCTCCAAAAAAACTTTGGGAGTGATGTCTGCAGCATCAAACTTCATGCCTTCTCGGTCAGTGTTCAGTTCATCCTTCCCGTGATACCATTCTACTGGAGAGTCATCTTCACTATGTAATGACTTTGATGTCATTTTTCTCACAGTACTTCCTGAACTTTAGGCTAGAATACTCTCCTCCATTGTCCGACCTCAAACATTTTACCTATCTTCCTGACTCCTTCTCTACTTCAGCTCTCCAGGCTCTGAATCGGGTAAACACCTCTGATTTCTTTTTGATTAGATAAATCCACACCTTCCTTGAGAAATCATCAATAAAAGTGATAAAGTATTTTGCTCCACCTCTAGCTGATGCAGGAGCTGGTCCCCATACATTTGAGTGTACTAAATTTAGGACTCCCTCACTGCACTTGGTACTTCTAGCAAACTTCACCCTATGCTGTTTGCCAAAGATGCATAGCTCATAAAGATTTATGCCCTCCTTCTTCAGGGCTAGGATCATACCTTTTCTGCTTAGTTCAGTGAGCCCATAGTCACTCATATGATTGATCTGATAATGCCACAGTTGATATAAAATTTGCTCCTCCTATGCCGCTGCTAGCATATCTGCACTATTATTTACCACTGAGCCTTCCATTCTGTAAAGATTGTTGCTCAGTCTTCTATCTCTCATCACCATCAAAGCTCTCTTGAAAATTTTCAGATATCCACTCCCAACTTGGCTACTAAAAGTATAACCCTGCTCCTTCAAGTAGTGCAAAGAAATCAAATTCTTTTTTAACTTCGGTACATGCCTGACATTTGATAATGTACGAATGATTCTGTCGTACATCCTCATCCTGATAGAGCCAATTTTAGCTACTTTATATGGATGATCATCTCTAAGACTGACACTTCCACCATCGACCTTCTGGTACGTAGCAAATCACTTCCGATGAGAAGTATAGTGGTGTGAGCAAGCTGAATCCAATATCCATATAGTATCATACTCTGTGGATCCATTTGATACAACTAGTAGGTCTTCTCCACTGCTCACAGAAGCTATATCATCTTTCTTGCTGGCCTTTTCTTTTTCTAATCTCAAAAGGAGACAATCTCTCCTCAGGTATCCAAGCTGATGATATTTATAACATTTCAATATCATCTTCCTCTGATTGCGAGATTTTGACCTGCCCTAGGATTTTCTTCTTGTCTTTTTCTTTAATCTTCCCTATCTTTCGTTCACAGCCAAGATTTCAGACTTAGAGTCTCCCTTGTAGATCTTTTCTCTTTGCTTATTTGATTTGAGCATACCAACAACCTCTTCATAGTTTAGAGTCTTCTTCTCATAAACTAAAATTGTTATGAGATCATCATACGAACATACGATAGAACACAATAGCAGCAATGCTCGATCCTCCTTGTCGATCTTCACATCCAAACTCATCATCTCAGAACACACTTGATTAAACCTTTGGATATGTGCAACAAGATCTCCATCTTCGAGCATCCTCAGACTGTACAACTATTTCTTCAATCATAGCTTGTTTGTCATGTTCTTTCCTATGTATGTGTTCTCCAGTCTCTCCCAAAGCCCCTTTGCCGTAGTTTCTATGCAAACCTTGGGCAAAACCTGATCGACCAAGCACATCCAGATTGTGCTAAAAGTAATTTCCTCCAACTCTTTCTAATCCTCAGCACTAATCTTTTCCAATCTTCTTTTATCAAGACCTTGTAAATCCTCTGCTGAACCAATAAATCCTTTACTCTTTGCTGCCATAGAGTAAAGTTTTTCTTGCCATCGAACTTCTCAAAATCTATCTTAAATTCACTTGATCCCATGACTTCAAACAAGTTAAGGACTTCTCAAAATCCATCTTGAACCAATAACACCCTTCACGATCTCACACACCAGCAAAACTATTCTTCAAAGAAGATCTAACTAGCCCTAGAATCTCTTTCCAAACTTTTGTATCATCGATCCTCCATGTAAATAATCTCCATCTTAATCTAGAGGCAACCATGAAGCAAACTAAAAATTTTAGGATAAAACCTGGTGCAACAGATCCTGGATGTAGTAAACCCTAAGTGTCTTTCTTCCTTCCATGCAACACTGCTTTGATACCAAATATCAGGAATGTGCACTCTTCCCACACGGATCGGCATGGCCACCGGTGATTAACCAAGCAACAAGAAAGTACTTCTTAGAGATTAATGTGAAACCATGATCAAATAATTCAAGAAATAGAGAAGAAGAGATTTTTGAAAGAAAAAAACTTTTATTCAGTATATTTCAGCATTCTTACAATCTTGACCTATTTTTAGTATATATACTGTACAAAGGATCAAGTCCAAGCTCACAAAAAAACTTTCCAAACCCAAACAACCTACATACACAAAATAATAATCCGCGAAAAGTGAGCCGACCCAATTTCAGACTAAGTAGGCTAACCTGCGACTGGGTCAGCTTAGTCCAGACTGAGTCGACCTAGTTGTGTATCGTGCCAACAGTCCAAAAATATTGCTTTTTATCTGAATTTTTCTCTGAGACCTAGCCGACCCAGTTTCCAACTTAGTCGACCTAGTTTTCAACTTAGTCGGTTCAGTCTCAAGGTGAGGCGGCCCAATTTCTAAACTTTGCTAGAAGAACTGATTTCTCTTCTGACTCGCTTCCGTCTTTCCATGACCTATCTTCTCATGTTTTCAAGATTTAGGAGTGCCACTTCTGAGCTCACAATTAGATGCTCAATGTATATAAATATTTTAATAATAGTTTTGGTGATAATATAGATGCTATTTAAACTATTGCTATTTTACTTTTAAAATTTCTTTTTTTATATCTAAAAATTACTTAATTTTAATTATTTTGGTGTACACTTTCTTATGTATTTTAGCTTATTACTATTAGTTTCATCTATCTCAATGATATGTTTGCGGCTCCTTGAGGTCAATTTTACTTGATCAAAGGTTGTAGAAAGACTTGTTTCATCAATATGCTCACTATAACATGCAAATCATAGAAATAATATCATATATAAAGTTAGTCTTTTGAGTTTTGAATAAGGATTGCATATAAAATTGTCCTGTGTACACTACAAGACTGCCATATAGTTGACAAAAAGGCTTTATGAAAAAACAACTTATTAGTCTTTTCTTACAAAATATCACATGCCACAGTTTTAGAACAATCCTCTTAATGTTCTATGGTTTTTTTTTCATCTTTTGCACTGCTTAGATTGAAGAGTTATTTATTTAGAGTAATGAATGGATCGCTAATATTTGTTGGGGATAAATTCTGCTCTTACCGAAGTCCAGTTTGATGCTCAACCTAATGCAATCGGTAGCCATGAAAGAGCTTCAGCGGATGAGTCTTAGCCGAACTCCTTCAGTCGATCGAACTCCTCAGTGGTCGAGCTCCTGTCGAACTCCTTCAGCCGACCTGATCTTTGTCGAACTTCTTCAGCCTGCCGAACTTCTCAGCAGTCAAACTCCAGTCGAACTCTCACGAAAGCCAAACTCCCCCATACTCCTTCAGTCGAACTTTCAGGAGAGTCGAACTCTCTCTGCGCCCCTCCAGCCGGACGCCTATGGGAGCCAAACTCCTTCCAAGCTTTTCCTTCGGTCAAATTCTTTCAGGAGCCGAACTTCTTTCAAACTTCTTCCTTAGTCAGATTTCTCTAACGGATTGCTCTCGGATAATTCCATCAAACGTATCCCCTTCAAGAGTCCGAACTCCTCTAAAATCGATATATGCCAAAGTCTACCAACCAACGCCTACTTTCTCAGAGCTATGGCCATTAAATCTCGACGAACGATCGCCATCAGTCCGCTGCAGATGACAGCAATCCGCTATCAGATGGTGATGACTGTCACCATCAATCTATTGCAGACGGCACTACAGATGGTGCCTCTCTGATAGAAATGTGATGTTGTCGTTAAGACATCATGTTTATCAGTTTAATCCGACTTCTTAAAATCATTGAAAATGCATAGATAGCGGTGAGTCAGGTCGAATCCACAGAAAAGATAGTGTTTTTAGATTTAAAATCTTTGATTTGATTTTTGAAAAGAAAAAGAGAAGAGTTTTGGGATAAAAAAAATGAAGTCGGAAAATAAAAAGTAAAAATTAAAAGGTGCAGAAATTTAAACTTGGTACTAAGATCTACTAGTTAGATCTTAGCATCTACTTGCAAAGCAATAATTTAAAGTGTAGAAATTAAATTACAATAAAAATAAAAAGTAAGAAATTAAAGTGTAAAAAATAAAATTTTTATTAGTTAAAATTTTAAAATTTAAATACATGGAATTTAAAAAGAATAAAATAGCCTGATCTCTGATCTTAGATCGGCATTGGCAGAAAGATGGTGTAGAAGCCCGGCTCTTCTTCTCAGCATCCATTGCTTCGAAGCAGCCTTTAACCTATAGCCTAGCTTCATCCTGTACCAAAGCTTCACCTTGATCGGAGATGTTGATTTCTGGAGGCCTAAGATCCCTTTTATAGAGCTAGGAGGGCTGGATATTTTTTTCTAAAGGCAATATGGGACCAATAGCCTTTGTAATCATCAAAATATAAAGAAATTTGGATAAAATTTGAATCAAAATAGCTCTAATATGACTCTGGTAAATTTGGTGAAATCTGGCGATTCAATAAAAATCCAACGATCCAAAAATCATCAAAATCGGATGCATATCAGCCCAGATCGAGTCAGATTAAATTCTAGCCGTCCGATCACACGTTGATGGAGGAAATCTGACTGCAAATCACACATCGGTAGTCTTGATCACCATCAGGAGCATTCTAGACCATTGGATCTTCATCTCTTGATTTTTTAGCCATCGGATCATGCTAGATCGCTGATAGAATTTGAATCAAACCTGAAAATCACCACCGCCGTTCGATCTTGACCGCAATCAATCGCAACCGTCGATCGCATAATTACTGTTCCCATGGACCGCGTGGATCAGCCGCATCACACACTGCAGCCAATCAGCACTCTTGTCGCTAGGTGAAAAGACCAAAATACCCTATGAGCCGCGATAAATTTCTGTGGACCCTTTAAGGGTCTAGGTCCGTCACGTGGCAATCTCTGATTCGTCGGTTTCTGCTGAGTTGACAGTCCATGCCTAGATCGTAGATCAGTTGATGGCTTAAATGGCTGAGTCGGCTTTGATGGCTTGGCTTGGCTTGGTGGCTCGACTTACGGAGCCAACTGAGCCAGTTTCTTTTTTATTTAATTTTTATTTATTTTATATCTTTAAAAATTCATATCTTTTTTATTTTAGCTCCATTTTACTTAAAATTTATTTTGTTGTAATAAAAAAAATAAGCTCTTTCCATTGATAATAAAATTTTATTTTTTAATTTTTATTAATTTTTAATTAATTTTTTTAATTAATAAAAATATGAATTTTTTAAAAATTATATATAAATTGATTAATAGTTCTTAAAAATTAATATAAATTAATTAATAAATTAATACTTTTATTGATGAATTTATGATGCTTATCACACCCCCCAACTTAAACTTTGCTCGTCCTCGAGTAAAGAAAGAATTTAGTTTTAAATACCTTTTAACTTTAGAGTTTCGAATTTTATCTAAGCAATTTTCAAAATGGCCATTGATATTCAATAGAGCTTAAATGAGATATATCATTGGGGTATTAATACTTATCAATAGAAAAATTAAGTAAAGAACATTAAATTTTTCAAAACTTTTTCTAAATTATCCTACCTTTATCTCTGATTTGTCTAAACTTTCATATAGGCAAGTGCATTGCTACTTCCATCCTTCATTTATTAATTTTTATTTTCACATTGCCCACTTTTTGATGCGAATATCATTGCTTACTTAGGCAACGGGACTCGATTACTCGGTGGGAAACCAATATTTTTTTTTTTTTTAACATTGTACCACTATTGAGTATCTTAACTTCTTAAGCTTTCTATTTGATCCATGTAGCGAGTCTTGGGCCAATGACTCCCAAACCAGTTGGCTTTAAGGCACTAGGTATAGAATACCCCTCGGACTTACTAGCTCGAATCAAATAGGCTACGAGTTAAGACTAGCTTTACAACAAGCTTCTTTGCCCTTCCCACTTTTTGACGTGAAACTCAATGCCTGCTTAGGCAAAGAGGCCCGGTTACTCAGTGAGAAGTACTTGAAAACTATTTTATTAAAATAAATTTTTATATGAAGAAATGTATAGTTACCCTATACAAGCCTATAAAAAGTAGACTTTTCTTTGATGCTAATAGAAATAATTAGAAATACTCTGAGAAAAAACTTTTTATGTTCTAGACTTAACTTTTTATTGAATTTTCTTAATACTTGATTTCTCAATATCTCATAGATGCTCTAATCTGTGCATCAATTTTTTTTTAAAAATGCTTAGTTTAATTCAATTTTTAAGCATAATCAGGTGTCTAAATACTAAATACTAACTTTTTTGAAGACTCAAAATTTTAAAATTTTTATTTTTTTCTCCCCCCCAACTTAATTGACATTGTCCTCAATGAAGAAGAAAAAAGAAAAAATAAAGGGTGTAATAAAGAACATGAAAGAATACACCTGACTATATTTTTGGTCCAGCATATGCCTTTAAAAATTTGGGCTCTCCCTCCAACTTATTCAAATTATTCTAAAAAGAAAATAAACTAAAAAGATAAATTAGATAAAAACTAAATATTGGGTTGCCTCCCAACAAGCGCTAAGTTTATCGTCTTCAGCCAAACACAATGCAGCTTACTATTCTGTGTCAAATATTGGATTGACAAATTCCAATGGTTTTGGATTGCCAATCTCATAAAGTTGATTTATAATCCCATTATTGATATATTCATTGTTAATTTTAGGGATATAATTTATGATTCCATTCTCAGACCCATACTTATTAAGAATTTCTTCTATTTGTTTTTCTAAAATGCTCATGAATGGAGTTTTAGGAGTTAAGTTTGATTCAATGGGTGCTGGAATGGTGACTAAAGACAGTTTTAATTTTGGAGGTAAATTAATGTGATCTTGCTTAAACAACTCCATTGACATTTTATTACATGCCTCCGATTTTTGTAAGAAGAACCAGCTTCTTGGATTGAAGAGAATAGGACATTAGGTTTATAAGTCTCGGGTAAATCATCTATTTTTTTTTTCCTTTTTTCTATCTCATTTAAACTAGAACTAGCATCAGTACTAATTCTTGGCTCGGGTTCTTCTATGTGGTTAGTCTCAATACTAACCAGTTCCTCTAAATTTTTATTTTAGCTAGCATTAGTACTAGCCTCTCTCACTTGGTCTTGGTATGGATCCTTAAGAATCCTATAGCTTTTAAGTTCAGGAATTACTTTGGCATTCTCAAATTAGGGATTCTTAGGTGAGACATTAAATTGATAATTTGGTCCAGGTGATTGGTGGACATTAGATGGATTGTTTGAAATTGGTAGGTTCGGTAGTTGATCTAGTTCTCTCCTTATGTTAGACTCAACTAATTATCCTATTTGAGCTTCTAGTCTGGCAATAGATTGCTGTTAAGTCAGAATCAATTGTTGAAGTTGGTTAAATCTATCATCAGCTAGATTGGTCTATTGAGGAGGTAGGTATGAGGACTGATTATAATATGATGGCTGGATAAACTAACTAGGCTGACCATTATTATAGGCATAATTTTGATATTGGGATCTATTTTGATAATTTTGCTCAAGTGAAATTTGGGTCTGAGCCTGAGTTTGTTGGGATGTCCAAGAAAAATTAAAGTTACTCCAATCTGAATTATATGAATTTGAAAATGGGTCATTAATCAATTTGGAGTATCCTTGAGCAGCTTGAACTTATTCTTGGATAAAATATGAAAACTATGCAGTCATAGGACATTCACTCACATGATGGGTTGGGCTAGCACAGTTTGAATAAGTCTCCTAATAATTAGAAGATGATGTAAATTGTGCAGATGATTGTTGACCTAGGGTTAAGAGTTGATCTATTTTCTAAGCAAGAAGATCAACTTTATCTAATTTTTGGACTATTAGATTCATATTAGCCATTATTATGTTTAATGTGAATCAACCATTCAATTAAGTTCAACTAAATCAGAAAAAGCGATTTCCTACCATGCATGTATTAGTGTAACCCTAATGTATGGTTCAAAAATTTTTTAGAATACTTTTCTTATTTTTATTATTATTATTTTATTATATTAAAAATTAATTTTTTTTAATTATTTTATTTATTAATTTTAATTTAATTTAATTTAATTTAATTATTATTTTAAATATTTTTTAGTTAGTTTAATTTTTATTTTATTTTATTTTTAGAGAAGTAAGGAGAAGAAAGAAGAGTTCTAAAGAAGAGATCCTAAGAAGTCCTAGAACTAAGAAGAAAGAGAAGAATTAGGTTAAATTAGGTTTAATGTTGGTTAGCAATTAAGTTGGTCAATCAATCCTGACTAAAGATTGTCTTAGATCTAGACAGCTCCTAACTGCCAAGGTCACCTTCAAGCCCTCCAAATGTAGGATTAGCCAATCAACTGGTCAGGTAAGTGTAAGGTCGGTGGGAGTCCCTCCGTTGCTTGCCTTAGACACCAATTGTGCTTGGCCAGGTAAGCGAACGGAACCAATTAGAAACCACCTTCCTTCGGACTCAGTCATCCCTGAACCACTTTCCTAGACACCAGTCAAATTGACTAATGCTAATCTGGTTCAACTCTTAAGGTTTCTTATCCTATTGAGCTCGAGTTCCTAGGGTTGATGTCTAATTAATTTTAAAATTAAAGGCTTAGGTCAATGCAGGATGCTAGTTGGTTATTTGTGGGCTAAGGAAGGGTGATCAAATCTCCATCTTATCTTATTTAATTGGGTTGTGCCCTTAATTTGGTTTAATATGGATATGCATAAAAAAATTTTAATTAAAGGGTTCTATGCAATTTAAACTAGATGCATGCAACTAATTAAATTCTAAAAGGCTTACCTTGCCTCCAGCAATCACCAAAAAAATAAAAATAAAATAAAATAAAATAAAATAAAAATAAAAATAATGATAAAAATAAAACTAATATGATGCATGCTTTAAGCAGTTAAGATTTCTAATCTTGTCATGAAATTTTTAATTAGATTTAAATAAATATTTTTTAAAAAAATTAATTTAAAAATAAAATAATAAATAAATAAAATAAAAAGAAAAGAGAACTAGGGTTAGGATTGATCTCACCAAGCAAAACTTCTAATTCTTTTTATTCTTTAATTTAATTTTTTTTCTACAAAATAATAAAAAAAATTAGCAAGCAATATTTATAAAAAAATAAAAATTTTATTTATAATTTATTTATAGAAAAATCAAAGAGATCAAAAATTTAATGTCCGTGCCTTCCCCGGCAACGGCGCCAAAAACTTGGTGCCTTTGCCAAAATTATTTTTAATAAATCAAAGAAATCAAAATCAAAAATCAAAAATATTCCTCGATAATGGCGCCAAAAACTTGATAAGAATGCGATGTTGTCGTTAAGACACCGTATTTATCAGTTTAATCCGACTTCTTAAAATCATTGAAAATGCGTAGATAGCGGTGAGTCGGGTCGAATCCACAAGGAAGGTAGTGTTTTTAGATTTGAAATCTTTGATTTGATTTTTGAAAAGAAAAAGAGAAGAGTTTTGGGATAAAAAAAAATGAAGTCGGAAAATAAAAAGTGAAAATTAAAAGGTGCAGGAATTTAAACTTGGTACTAAGATCTACTAGTTAGATCTTAGCATCTACTTGCAAAGCAATAATTTAAAATATAAAAATTAAATTGCAATAAAAATAAAAAGTAAGAAATTAAAGTGCAAAAAATAAAATTTTTATTAATTAAAATTTTAAAATTTAAATACATGGAATTTAAAAAGAATAAAATAGCCTGATCTCTGATCTTGGATCGGCATTGGCAGAAAGATGGTGTAGAAGCCCGGCTCTTCTTCTCGGCACCTATTGCTTCGAAGCAGCCTTTAACCCATAGCCTAGCTTCGCCCTATACCAAAGCTTCACCTTGATCGGAGATGTTGATTTTTGGAGGCCTAAGATCCCTTTTATAGAGCTAGGAGGGCTGGATATTTTTTTTCTAAAGGCAATATGGAACTAATAGCCTTTGTAATCATCAAAATATAAAGAAATTTGGATAAAATTTGAATCAAAATAGCTCTAATATGACTCTGGTAAATTTGGTGAAATCTGGCCATTCAATAGGAATCCAACGGTCCAAAAATCATCAAAATTGGATGCATATTGGCCCAGATCGAGTCAGATTAAATTCTAGCCGTCCGATCACACATTGATGGAGAAAATTTGGCCGCAAATCATGCATCGATAGTCTTGATCACTGTCGGGAGCATTCTGGACCGTTGGATCTTCATCTCTTGATTTTTTGGCCATTGGATCGCGCCAGATCGCTGATAGAATTTGAATCAAACCTGAAAATTACCACCACCGTCCGATCTTGACCGCAATCAACCGCAGCCGTCCGATCACGCAATTACTACTCTCATGGACTGCGTGGACCGGTCGCATCGCACACCACAGCCAATCAGCGCTCTTGTCACTAGATGAAAAGACCAAAATACCCTATGAGCCACGATAAATTTCGGTGGACCCTTTAAGGGTCTAGGTCCGCCACGTGGCAATCTCTGATTCGTCGGTTTCTGCTGAGCTGGCGGTCTACGCCTGGATCGTAGACCAGCTGATGGCTTAAATGGTTGAGTCGGCTTTGATGGCTTGGCTTGGCTTGGTGGCTCGGCTTACGGAGCGGACTGAGCCATTTTCTTTTTTATTTAATTTTTATTTATTTTATATCTTTAAAAATTTATATCTTTTCCATTTTAGCTCTGTTTTACTTGAAATTTATTTTGTTGTGATCAAAAGAATGAGCTCTTTCCATTAATAATAAAATTTTATTTTTTAATTTTTATTATTTTTTAATTAATTTTTTAATTAATAAAAATATGAATTTTTTAAAAATTATATATAAATTGATTAATAGTTCTTAAAAATTAATATAAATTAATTAATAAATTAATACTTTTATTGATAAATTTATGATGCTTATCACTTCCTCCATGACTGATTCCGTTAGACCTCGAGTGGCCCACTATCAGGCAGCTGCAGCTGTCACCATCAACCCGCTACAAGCTCCGTCTATAAAAAGAGACCCTCTAGATATACTTACTCTAAGCTCTTCTCTTCTTCTCTAAACTCTATCGAACTCATTCCTGAGCACTCCATTTTTGTTGGCCAGAAGAGCTGACTTAATCATCGGAGGATCCTACCGGAGCCACCACCACTGACTCCGGATAGAACTTTATTTTGTAGGTCACCGACAGTGACCTCATCCTCCTCCACTCCAGCTAGATCTGATGACAACCAAATTCTGCACCAACAATATTGATGAAAGAAGAATGTTTAAGGAAGTGAAATACAAAAAACCTACCATCCATTTAACATAGAACATTTATAAATGGTTTGGAACTATAAAAGTAAATTTATACATAAATTTTGAAATGAAAAATCATAGAGAACTTATTCTATGCGTGTACTGTATCAGTGCTAAAGTTAAAAGCATCAGAGAACCTTCTGAATGAAGATGACAATGGAAGAATGATGGGCTCGAAATAAAATATTATTATAATTTTTGAAGATACTCAGAGGCTCAAATGCTCGTTGTTATATTGCAAAATGACTCCTTGGATATTTATAGCCACTAGGAAACTTACTAGACACAATACATCATTAAATAAACATTTATACCACTTCTTTCCAAAGGTTACATCCATATTCTGAGATTAACTCATAATTAATCATCCATCTTCTTGATAATGGGAGTTTCTAAATGACTCTTTGACTCCCAAAACTCCACTTTCAACATTAATAATAGTTCAATTAAGTTTATTTACTAACACCCCCCTTTAAACTTAATTGTACTCCATCCTTCTTGAGCTTGTGAAATTGATCTACTACAAGTGGCTTAGTGAAGATATCGACAACTTGATCATGAGTCTTCACATAAATTAACTCTATATTTTTCTCTTTTATATGCTCCCTTATGAAATGAAAACGAATGTCGATATGCTTATTCATGATAGACCAGATTCTTTGCTAATGTCATCGCCGACTTGCTATCCATATATATATTAGTAGCATCAATTTGAGAGAAATAGATATCTTGTAATAATCTTCTAAGCCAAATGGCATGACAAATACATGAAGATGCCGTAACATAATCCGCCTCACAAGTAGAAAGAGTCACAATAGGTTGCTTCTTAGAAAGCCAAGTAAATGCCGTATCATCTATGTAGAAAACAAATCAAGTTGTACTCTTTCTATCATCCGAATCTCCTCCTCAATTACTATTCGAATAACCAAAAAGTCAAAAATCATAAGAAGGAGAATATATTAATCCATGAGATACGGTACCTTGAATGTAATGAAGAATTCTTTTTGTGGCTTTCCAATGTATAGATTTTGGTTCCTCCATAAAATGGCTTAGTAAGCCAATTCCATATAGAATATCCAGTCTTATGCATGTGAGGTATCTTAAGCTTCCAATTAAGCTTTTATATAGAGTAGGATCCATCACCTTGCCTTTTTCAAATTTTGATAGTTTGACTCCACAATCAATAGGGGTGCTTATTGGCTTGCAATCTTCCATCTTAAACCTCTTAAGAATCTCCTTTGCATATGCTTCTTGAGAAATGAAGATGCCTTCAATATTTTGTTTAATCTCTAAGCCAAGAAAATATGACATAAGTCCCAAATCTATCATCTTGAACTCTAGGGTTATAGCTTGCTTGAATTCTTCAAATATTTGAGAGTTACTTCCTGTAAAAATAAGATCATCTACATATAAAGAAATAAGTAATATATCTTCATTCTTCTTCTTCATATATAAGGCATGCTCATATGGCCATTGCATGAAGCCATTAGCTTTGAAGTATGCATCAATTCTACTATTCCATGCTCTAGGTGCTTGTTTCAAGCCATAGAGTGTCTTCTTTAACTTTAAGACTTTTTCTTCATGACCCTTCTTTACATACCCTTCGGGTTGATTCACATAGACTTCTTCTAAAAATCCATTCAAAAAAGTTGATTTGACATTCATTTGAAGAATTAGCCATTTGAATTATGCTGCAATAGAGATGAGCAATCTTATAGTTTTTTTATGAGTAACCGGGGTGAATACTTCTTCATAATCGATAGCAAATTATTGCTTGCAGCCTTTGTCCATCAATCTTATTTTGTACTTCTCTATATGTTCTTAAGCATTCTTCTTCTTCTTGTAAACCCATTTGACACCTATGGGTTTATGGTCTTCGAGAAGAGTAGTGAGTTTCCAAATATCATTTTTCTCTATTACTTTGATCTCCTCATCCACGGCGGTTTTTCAGATCTTATCTTGTATTGCTTCTTCAAAAGAAATATTTTCATTGTTAACCAAAAGACAAATGAGATTAAGTTTATTTGTTACCTCATATAACTCTTGCAAACTCCTTGTCTTCCTTTGTGTTGGACTATCCTTCAAAAGAGGTGATACTCTTGAATGTGAAGATGAAGGTGGTGAAGAAACTTCAAAATGCACCTTTGATTCTCTCTTCTTCTTCTTTTCTTCATAAAATAGCTCTTTGTTTGATTGCTAATTCCATATACCATCTTTATGAAAGTCCACATCTCTACTAATATGGATCCTTTTAGTCTTTGAATCAAAGAGCATGTAGGCTTTAGATCGAGCATCATACCCAATGAAGATAAAATTTTTACTCTTGTCTTCAAGCTTCATTCTTCTTTGATTCGGGATATGAGCATTTGCGATACTCCCAAAAATCTTCAAATGAGAGATATTCGGTTGTCTTCCACTCTACGCCTCTTGTGGAGTTATATCCTCTAGGCTCTTTGTAGGACATCGATTGAGCAAATAGATCGCATAGTTTATGGCCTCTGCCCAAAATTTTTTTGGCATGATCTTCGTCTTCAGCATATTTCAAACCATATCAAGAATTGTTCGATTCTTTCTCTCCACCATTCCATTTTATTATGGAAAATAGGATGCCATCAAGAGCCGCCGAATGCCATGCTCTTCACAAAAATGTTTAAACTTTTTGGATGTGAATTCACCTCCACGATCAAATCACAAGGCCTTGATGTAGTAGCCACATTCTTTTTCTACTACAACTTTGAACTTCTTGAATATGAAAAATGCTTCAGACTTCTCCTTTAAAAAATACACCCAAGTTTTCCTACTAAGAGCATCAATAAAGATTAGAAAATAATGATGCTCTCCAAAGCATGTTGGAAAAATTGGCCCGCATATATCAATGTGGATGAGTTCAAGTGGCTTCTTTACATGATAGGAAGCTTCTTTAGGAAAACTCTTCCTTAGTTGCTTACTAAGAACACATCCTTCACAAAATTATTCTAGAGAGTCAATATGCGGTAAGCCCTTCACCATCTTCTTGCTTGATAGTTGCTTGAGGCCACCAAAGTGAAGATGCCCAAACCTCAAGTGCCAAAGCCATGAGGAATCCTTCACATTTGCATTCAAACATTTAGTATTGACATGTTTGATGTTAAGCACGAACATGCTATTTTTTGTCATTGGAACATGGGCTATCAAATTATTCTTTTGATCTCTCAAAAATAGACTTTTATTTTTCACATGCACATCATATCCTTTCTCCAAAAGTTGTCCCAAACTCAAAATATTGTTCTTCATCTTCAGTATGTAATAAATATTAGAGATAAATTTATGACTTCCATCTTTTAATTAAATAGGGATTTTACCTTTATCCTTTACGTCTACTTTGGTGGAGTCACCAAAAGACACACGTCCATTCATCGATTCGTCCAACTCTACGAACATGTTCTTATAGACACACATATGATTACCTGCACCGGTGTTCAAGTACCATATATCTTGCTTACCGGTGTTATCTTTTTTGCAAGCAAGCAATAAGACTTCATCACCATCTTCTTCTTTCTTCTTTGCATAATGAGCTTTCTCTTCAACTTGGTTAGTATCATTATACCAACAATCTAAAGCATAATGACCAAGTTTGTTGCAAATAAAATAATGAACTTTGGAATTGTCGTACCTTCTACCTCTAGATGAGCCTCTTTGTCCATGCCCTTCTTTTGGACTTTGGCTATACTCCTCTTTGTTATTATAGCCTCCACATCCTCGTCTACGTCCATGGCCTCTCCATTGGCCACGGCCTCATCCTCGGCCTCTTTGACTTCTTTCATTCTTAGAGTCTTATTATCCCTCCTTCAAAATGAACTTAGATTGAAGAGCTTGCTCCAAAGGCTCTTGCTTCTTTTTGTTGAATCTTTCTTCATGAGCTTGTAGGGAACCCATAAGCTCATCTATAGTCATCTCTTTAAAATCTTTTGACTCCTCGGTGGCAACCATAATATAGTCAAATTTGACATCCAATGAGCATAGAATTTTCTCTACTACTTTGGTGTCATCTATAGTTTCACCGTTTCTCCTTAATTGATTAACAACGGCTAAGATTCTTGTGAAATAATCCAAAACACATTCGAATTTCTTCATTTGTAGGGCTTCAAATTCACCTTGAAGAGTTTGGAGGCGAACTTTCTTCACCTTCTCGACTCCTTTATAAGAATTTTGAAAAATATCTTACGCTTGCTTTGAAGTGGTTGCCGCCGAGATCTTCTCGAAAGCTGATTCATCTATAGATTGATAGATGAAATATAAGACTTTCTTATCCTTCTTCCGAAACTTTCTTTGTTGATTAGTGAGAGCCTCTCCTTCTCTTGGCTCTTGATAGCCTTCTTCTACTAGATCCCAAAGATTTTGAGATCCAAGTAGAGCCTTCATTTATAAGCACCAATTTTCATAGTTTGTTTTGGTGAGACGAGGAAAGGAGGGTTGTAGGAGACTATTGGTGGACATTATGGCTCTGGTACCACTTTAAAGATGACAATGGAAGAATGATGGGCTTAGAATAAAATATTATTATAATTTTTGAAGGTGCTCAGAGGCTCAAATGCTCATTGTTATATTGTAAAATGACCTTATGGGTATTTATAGCCACTAGAGGAACTTACTAGACACAATATATCACTAAATAAATATTTATACCACTTCTTCTCAAGGGTCACATTCATATTCCGAGATTAACTCATAATTAATCATCCATCTTCTTGATAATGGGAGTTTCTAAATGACTCTTTGACTCCCAAAACTTCATTTGCAACGTTAATAATAGTTCAATTAAGTTTATTTACTAACACTGAATTCTTTGCATGTACTGGAAGCCTGGAATAGTTTTTATCCTGAGGCATTGGATTCTTTGTGCAGACTTTACATGCATGCTTTCCTTTGTTCTATCTCAAAAAAATTTTCTTGCAATGTTTTACCTTTTAAATTACTTTGAACATCCTAGAGCCAATCTTCTCCTCATTCAGAGTTTCCACAGTCACCTTTTTGTACCGCTCCATATCTTTATTCCACGGAGCATCAAACTTGAAAAACTTTTTCCTCTATTGGAATTCTGCGTTGGTATCAATCATGATGGTTAGTGATCCGAACCATTAAGCTGAAATATGCATAGCTCAAGCATTATCAAAGGCAAGTCTCTATTCAGCATTTACTATAGCTCTATCCAACCTCTCTTCTTTTTTTTTGGTAGTATACCCAACCGCCCTTTAATGATAACATATTGTAAAGAATAATCTTTGAGACCTAAGTCCATTAATGAACAATCACTAAGAAAGTTCTTGATCCAGAAGAGTCCATTTGGACTTAGGTGTTATGAATACGTAATATAAATTTATTTCCCACGACCGCCAATTGTAATTCAGTCAAACTAATAACTAAATTATATTATCAAATAAATATAAACATCAATTAAAAACTTATAAAAAATTAGTGAATATAATTTTTTCAGAGGCATGCAGCGCACTGCCCTAAAGATAATTCCCGATCCTTGTATAGGATCAATCTCGAGAACTCCATCATAAGATACAGCTGAATACCTTCCTTGCGGGCACGATCTAGGAGAGGATGACGAGATCCGACCCAAGAGTAAAGAAATTGATCAAAAAAAACTTGGAAGAAGAGAATTTAGGGGAGAAAAAGAGGATTTAGAATCATAAAAGAAAATATTAGATTAGGGGAGGAGAAAGCAAGTTTTCTTATATATTCTAACTCCTACCAAAAGGTTCAATTTATGGCCCAAGAACTAGCCATTTGGGCTAATCAAATGGTCAAAATATTTAGCAAGTATTTAAGTGGCTAATGCATATAAAACCAATGGGTAAAATATTAATCGAATGATTAATGTTAAGCAATGTTAAAATACGATATTTATCCCCAAATAAATAAAGAAAAATGGTAATATTCAACTGAGGAAAGAACTAAATAGAGAAAAATAAAATGTGGGTTCTAAGATATTACAGCCGCGGGCACGATACAATATACAGTAAAAAAAATAAGATAATTAGTAATGTAAAAAAAGGCATAGCTAAATATTCAAAAATTATCATAAAAGATAATCATCAACGTAAAATACGTCGGCAAAAAAGCATCGGCAAAAGGAGGTCGTTGACTCTATTTGCCGATGATTAAAATATCATATCGACAAATAAAATATTTTACCAAAACTTTCTATAAGCATCATTGGTTCAATTTATCTATGCTTACAAAAAGCATCAGCAAAAAAATTTTTTAGCGATACAAAGTTAGTGTCTACCTATGCTTAAAAAGCATTGGTAAATAATATTTAGTGATGCAAATATTGCATCGAAAAAAGTTTCTATTTACTTATGCTTAATAAGTATCGCCAAAAGTTTGTGTTTTGCAACACTAAATTTACGTCAAAAAAAATTATGAGGGATGCTATTTAAGCATCGAAAAATATTAATAGCATCACCAAATGGGCATAGGGCATGCCAGGGCCAAAGAACTTTGCCTATGTTTATTTACATCGCTAATTTTGACAATGCAAGGTAAGCATAGGTAAATATATTTAACAACACTAATTTGCATCGGTAAATATCTCATAACATCGCTAATGGTGGCACGTCCAGCATCCTAGCACATTCTTTGGCAATATAATGTAATTTTTATCGATGCTAATTAGCATCGCTAAATATATTTATCTATCACTATAAGAATCTAGACTATTAGCAATGGTTAACTACCGTCGCTAATAGTCATTCCGTCGTCACTAATAATCCCATCATCGCTAATCCCATCATAAAAATCAATCTAAAAAATTTTAATTGCTAAATACCATTATTAGTAATGAAAAATCTAGTTATCGCTAATAAGACTATTAGTGATAGCTTTAGCAAAGAAATAATTTCATCGCTAATTATTTTTAATTTTTAAATTAAATTTTTTAAAAAATAAAAAAAATATTAGCAATAGTATTTTCGTGGTTAATGCCATTGTTAATAATTATTAGCAACCAAAAATATTGTTGCTAATACTATCTCTATTTTTTTATTTTTAAATAAAATAAAAAAATATATATTTTAAAAAATATTAGCAATGGCAAATAGTCACTAATGTCGTCGCTAATAATTATTAGCAATAGAGAATGCCATCACTAGTACCTATGCTAATAGTTAATTTTATTTTTTAAAAATAATAATAATATTTTTTAAATATATTTTAATTAATCATAATGAATTATGGCTCTTAATATTTGTGATAATTAAAATTCAAAGATAATATGATAACAAAAAATTTAAAACTAATTATATTATATTAAAAATATAAATTATATAATTTTTTTACAAGTAGTATCAAAAAAATATAATATATTAAAAAAATTAGATCCGATCCTCATCATCATCCACCTCCTCCTCCTTCTACTCCTCTCTAGTAGCTGATGGATTAAAGCTGGATGTCCTAGCATCTTGTAATAAAAAAAATAATATTAGTAAGTTTCGATATGGAAGCATGTCTTTTGATACACATCTTCAATTTTTAAATAAATTATTTCTACATATTTTATTCAACGATACGGAGCTATAGACATCTCTGATCTATTAACTGGATAGTTAGATTGAATTTTTAGCCCCTAGATCCTCTTTCTGGGCTTAAATCTAAATATATGAAGCTTTCAAATATAAAAATTTAAAATAAATAAAAAGATTTAGTAATATAATTATCTAATATGATGGTTGTGACGACGAACCCAGCTGGTTGCATGGTTGTGAATCTAGAAGAAGCTCCACGATCATATCATGAATGGCATCCAGGAGTCTCTGAGATCGTTGGCTCATAAGCCTCTGCACAACCTCCTCCATGTATGCATTACTTTAGATCGGTGACATTGAGGTCTGTGAGGATGCTGAAAGATATTGAGGTGGTGGAGAGTCAAAGCTGTGGTCAAATTCTATGACTCGACTCTTACTCACCCCGTTGGTGGCGCTGAGCTATCCCTCAAGGTCAAGGAGGTCTGAGAAGATAGATCATCATCATACCTCTCAGCAACATACGCCACGTAACATATCTATACAGCTCAAAAATACATTAGTTCTAACATAAAAAATTAGATCCTATAATAGCTTAATTAGTAAATAAAGTTTGAAGTTCTTACTGTAATCTATCGCGACGTAGAATCTAAATAGTCATCAATCCTTCTAGACTGGTGTGTGGCTTGCCATAACTATAGCTAGTCTGGTGGATGACCTAGCTACCTATCTATAATAAGTAAATAATAAAATTAAATTAATTAAAATATATATATAAGAGTTTTTATAATTCTAGTGAAGAATTTTGGTAATAATTTCTTACCAATTTGTCGGCTGCAACATGTGTGCAGATCAAGCCGCTCGTTTACCTGATCGAATCCTACTGGGTGGGCTGATTTTGTCGGATCCTCTATCGCCTAGCGGAGTATTCTTTGCTACTCTACTGGTCGTAGAGGACCTACCATATGTATGCCCGTATCTAGCGATCCATGGACCTAGTCCGATGGTGATTAGGAATCGGAGTGCTGAATAGTAGACTGCTTGAGGCTATAAAGGCTATGTCGAAGCCTCCATGTGGCCACCTCCTTGAAGGTCTAACGGTCAGCCTCCTCATCCTGAGAAGTCTTGAATCAGTAGTACTCCTACAAGATAGAAGCAAGCATGTATTAATAGATAATTAAAATACTAATATATTGAGAATTTAAAAATTAAACTAGTTTTGACTTACTAGAAATATCTTTCAGGCTGCATCATGAGCTCCGACAGCCAACTCGAGACATCGTTCACCGATCCTAGCATTAATCGACGTATGATCCCGATAACGACATAAGATATTAAAGGCTTTCTGAATGTGCTGCAAAATTAAGTTTGAAGAATAAATGTTAATTCTAAAATTACTAAATTCTAAACATATTGTTAAGCATGTAATACTTATGAGTGACTCTAGATATAGATGGTTTGTCTATCCTTCGATCGAGTCGGAGGTGCCATGAGCCAGGTGGGTCCTCAACTACGACGCTATCTTAGAACCGACGGTCACTACTGCATGTGATTGTGAGATCACTGGTGACCTCCTATCCTCCGAACCTGAGCACAAAAAATCTAATACAAAAAATATTATATTAGTTAACAAATGATAAAATAATATAAACGAGAATATATAAAGTGTTAGAGCTTAATGCCTGGTATGAGAGGTGCAGAACCATGTGAGTTAGCCGTGTGATCGCTCTCTCCTTGAGAGCTTTGTCCTCAATTGGCATGGCTCTGGCCTCTGAAAGACATGATGCATGCTCTCTAAAAATAAAAATAAATAGATTCACCAAATTAATTATATAATTATGGATGACAATGCAAGATTTAAAATGATACAAGATAAGTAATTAAAATGATCCAAGAATTATATTCTTAGCACTACTCATCGATCTTTTTAGATGTTTGCTATCCTTAGAAATTTTCTTCCAATTCTTCCTCTTCTTCTTCCTTTTCTTCCATCTCTTCCTCTTCTTCTTCCTCTTCTTCCTCTTTTTAGGGAGGATTGTTCTTTAAAATAATCTCAGTTGAATCTATTTTCTCATGTTGGCTATCTTTATGTAGGAGAATTTCTGAAGTATCTAATTTCATATCATTAAAGGATTGATGAACTCCTACTGCCTCATCGTCTTGAAAGCATTTTAATAATTGGGGCTCTTCTTCTTCTTCGAATGCATAATGAATAGCTTAAGACTTAATTTTGCATATAGCCCACCAATCTTTTCTTTCTCTTTTTCTTGATGGAAAAGAAATATAATACACTTGAGTAGCTTGTGCAGCTAGAACAAATAGCTCATTGATATAGGCTTTTGATCCATATTTAATTTCAATAAGCCCATGCCATGGATCAACCTTCATACCATTGTCGATATCGAACCATTGACACTTAAATAGATTAATAATATTACCTCCAATATAGCTCATCTTAATCACTTCTTCGAAGATTCCATAGTAGTCACTCTCCATCTTATCTTTCTATTAACTATCTTTTATACACATACGTGCTTTTATAATTTTTATATTGCTAGGTATAAAATTTAAAATAATTTATATTATAGTTATTATAGCATGTCACGTATTTTTCAAGCTTGTAACCTAATGGTCTCAGCCTCCTTAGTACGAACTCACTCTCTTATAAAAAAATTAATTAAAAAAATTAAAAAAATATAAAATAATAATAAAATTAATTTATGGAACCAACATACAAAATTTTCTAAGCACTGTATTGATATTTCTTCATCACTTATGTTCGAATTTTTTTCTTTCAGTATTTCATCATATTACCTAAATATGCATAAGATAAGTATACTAAAATAAGTAATTAAAGAGTTGGGATTGTGGTCGACACTACAGGATATATGGATCAACTTCTGCATAGTTTAGCAAAACATATGTCTCTGTCTATCGAAGTTCAATATCAGAGAAAATCCGACGAATCTCGAGCTCAAATTCTTGAGCGGGATAGGCAAATGTTGAGATCTGCTGCTCTGATCCCTCAGCATTATCGTTATCATTTTGATCTACTTGAGTTAGCTTAATCTGCACACTGGGACTAAAGTAGTATTAGCTAAAATTTTAAATCTCTTCTATTATATAAGCCTCCATAATAGAATCTTCGACTCAAGTCTTATTTTTCACTTTCTTCTTGAGACTATGAATGTATCTTTTAAATGGATACATTTATCTATACTGCACTGGACCTCTCACCCTAGCTTCATATACCAAATAAATCACGAGGTACTCTATGAAGTCAAAGAAGTTGGGAGAGAATATCTTCTCTAACTTGCATATAGTCTCTATACTGCAAGCCTTAAGATTAGAGATATGGTCGGTGAATAGTTTGGTAGAACAAATATCTTTGAAGAGAAGGCTAAGCTCAGTCAAAAAAACACCATATGGAGTTGGAAAGGCAATCACGCCAAGCTAATAGGAGTAATTATTACACGAATACATGATAGTCATGGCACTTTAGCCCATAGAATCTGCAATCTTTGACATTAACGCATCGAGCTTGATTACTTATATAACTATATGAAAATTTAAGACTTCTACATCATTCATAAATATCCTTCAACTACACCCTTGTTAAGGTATAATATGCTTTTGACTTCAAAAATTTTTCAGGTGACACGTCAACCAACTCTAATAGAGGACACTTGCATATTCTTCATATATGCTCGAGCCTTGGGATTATTCCTATATTCAACAAAAATCTTTCCATCGACTACTCGACGATCTATCCAACTATGGTCCATAGCAGACTATCTAAGAATTCTACATATACATAAATATAAGGCAATTGCTAAATACTATTTTATCATTCAAAATGGCTTATATAGTAAATATATCTTATCATCAACTAATATGTAAAGATAGATCCTATCCTATTCAAAAAAATTATTAATTTGATTGGTCCATTTCAGTAATCAAACGATATGCAACAGGAGCCAAAAAAATTTTTAGTATCATTTTTTCTTAGCTCTGCCATGTAGGGAGAACAAAAAAAAAATGTTGTCCAAAATTTCTTTCAAACTCTCAGCATACCATTTAATTATTACAATGACTTATAGAATTACTTGCATTTTTCAAACTGTCTATAGTGGACAATCAATTGACTAATATATATAATTCTTTTACTCATACAAAAATAAATAAACATATAGATATATTAGAATATGTATATCAATTAACTGATGGATTTATCATTTCATACAATGCAAATTTTATTAAAATTAATATATAATTAATGCTATCTAGTATCTTTCATCAGCCTGAGCGTACAAGGCATATGAGGGCTAGATGCCTTGGACGTCAACTATAACCCAAGACCTAGGCAAGTAGGGCATGCCCCAGTCCCATGTTTGCAATATTGTCTGATACCTTTCTCAATCTAAGCACTCCATATATCGAGACCCAAGTCCCATGCATCTAATTAATTAATTATGTATCTAATTAACTAATTAATTAATTATTTAATTAAATTTTAGTTATGGCACTAGTCGTTGCTAATGCCGTTACTAATACTAGACAACATTCACCATCGCTAATGTCATCGCTAATACTTATAATGGTAGGGATGGGGCTGTAGGATCGGGGATGCGGGTTGGGGGCGATGGGGCAGGGGCTGCACGATCAAGCTGACGAGGATGGGGCCATGGGGAGGCAGCGAGGTAGGGACAGTAGGCTCTGGGGCTACAGCATAGGAGGTGCTAGCAGGGTCGAGGCGACCATGAGAGAAGCAGGACTGGATGGTGGGCTCGAGGTCGTGGCATAGGAGGCACCGATAGGGTCAGGGCAGCCATGGGAGAGGTGGGGCCTGGGCAGCTGGCTAAGGGCCATGACGTAGGAGGTGCTCGAAGGATCGAGGTGGTTGTGGGCAAGATAGGGTGGAGTGGCAAGTTTGGGGCATCTATGGGCAAGGCGAGGCGGGTCTAGGGCGGCCATGTAGGAGCACCGATGAGCTCGAACGAGGAGGGGCTGGTGCGGCAGGCTCAGGGTTGCAGCATAGGAGGGGGCAGCGGGCTCAAGGTTGCGACGTAGGAGGCACTGGCAAGGTTGGGACACCAAGAAAGAGGACATCTAGGGAGTAGGAAATGCTGGGAAGGATGCATGGGGAATGGGGAATGCGTGGAATTTTTTTCCTCCGACGAGACGGGGAAGATTTATTTCAAGCAGACTATTACTAATGGCAAGTTAACTATCGATAATATGATCAGCAAAATAATATTTTTTATATTAGATTATTAGTAACGATAGTTTTCATCGCTAATATCCACTTGTTGTTGCTAATAATATTAAATTTTTTAAAAAATATTAATTTTTAATATTAATTTCTAAAATTTTTTTAAAATAATAGTTTTCCAAAATTATTTATGATAGCAAGAATGTCATCATTAATAATCTTTTTAAATTATACTTTAATATTAATTTTTTTCTCCTAAATCATTTTTTAGGTGGTTAAAAATTAATATTAAATTTTATTAAATTTTTAGGCTTAATTAATTTATGGATCAAGTCCTAATTGATTAAAATTAGATATAATTTAATTAGACTTGACTTAATTTGAAGCTAATTAGATTTTAATATTTCAAGTAAAACTTGGATTCAAAGCCTAATTGAATTAGGTTTGACAGGATTTTAAATTGGATTAGAATCAGATTCAAATTAGATTCAAATTGAACATAAATAAAAAATTATTTTTTTAATTAATTTAAATCATATTAAATTTAATTAAGATTGACTTAATTTGAGGATAATTAAATTTTATAATCTAATTAGAACTTAGATTCAAAGTCTAATTGAATTAGGATTGATAGATTTTGAATTGGATTCGAATCAGATTCAAATTGGATTTGAATCGAACCTGAATTAAAAATTATTTTTTTAATTAATTTATATTAGATTAAATTTAATTAGGCTTAACTTAATTTGAAGGTAATTGGGTTTGACTATCTAAGTTGGATTTAGATTCAATGTCTAAATGAACAAGGATTGATATTTTTTTGAATTAGATTCGAATTAGATTCAAGTTGAACCCAAATTAAAAGTTATTTTTTAAATTAATTTAAATTAAATTTTATTTAATTAATCTTAATTTAATTTAAGACTAATTAAATTTTATAATCTATATAGGACTTGGATTTAAAGCTTAATTGAATTAGGTTTGATAGAATTTTGAATTGGATTTGAAGCTGGTTCGAATTGGATTCGAATGAAATCATGGATCAAGTCCTAATTAATATAAATTAGATTTAATTTAAGTAGATTTGACTTAATTTAAGGCTAATTGGACTTTATAATCTAACTAGGACTTGGATTCAAAGCCTAATTGAAATAGGTTTGACAAGATTTCGAATTAAAATTGAATCAAATTCGAATTGAATTTGAATTAAACTTAAATTAAAAATTATTTTTATTTAATTAATTTAAATTAGATTAAATTAAATTAGATTGAACTTAATTTAAGATTAATTAAATTTTATAATTCAATTAAAACTTGGATTCAAAGTCTAGTTGAATTAGGTTTGATAAGATTTTGAATCGAATTCGAATCGGATTTGAATTGAATTCGAATTGAACCCAAATTAAAAATTATTTTTTTAAATTAATTTAAATTAAATTAAATTTAATTATACTTAACTTAATTTTAAGATAATTAAGTTTTACTATTCAAGTAGGACTTAGATTCAAAATCTAATTGAATTAGGATTAACAAGATTTCGAATTGGATTCAAATCGGATTTGAATTGAAATCAAATTAAATCCAAATTAAAAATTATTTTTTAATTAATTTAAATTAAATTTAATTTAATTAATCTTGACCTAATTTGAGACTAATTAAATTTTATAATTCAAGTAGGACTTGGATTTAAAGCCTAATTAAATTAGGTTTGGCAGGATTTTGAATTGGATTTGAATGAGACCTATTCTAGATTATTAGTGATAAAAAAGTATCACCATCACTAATTCCATCACTAATAGTATTTTTGAATGAAATTATTTTTTTAATTTATTATTAAGATTTTTTTTAAAAAAATTATTAGCAAGGTAGGATTTTTATTGCTAATAAATAAAATTCATCATAGCTAATAATTATTTTATATTTAATATTAAAAAATTAAATAATTTAAATAATTTTAGTAATGACTTTTGCCATCATAAATAATTAAAAAATCATTGCTAATAGATTATTATTAGGGATGGCAAGATTTTCGTCGCTAATAAACCAAATTCACTATCGCTAATAATTTTTAATATTTAAATATTAAAAATAAAATTTATACTTTTAGCAACGACTTCTGCTGTCGTTAATAATGAAACTGCCATCGCTAATAATATTAGCAATGGTTATTTTTTTGGTCAATTTTGTGATGGCTAAATGATATTATTGGCAACAAATTTTTTTTGTTGTTAATACCATTGCTAATATTCAAAATTCTTGTAGTATATACTTATCTTGTATTATTAATTATTTTTTTATCAAAAAAAATTGATTACTTTTGTACCAATTTTTTATAATTTTTTCTATAAATTTATAGATAAATAAACGTATATAATATATACAATATGTACACTACCTTCTTCATTCATACATATGCTAAAATCAAATTGATATCATTTTAACAATGACAATATATATATATATATATAGTGTTCATTTTTACAACCACACATGTTTCAAAACAAGTATATATACAATCCTATAAAATATCATATAAAAATATATACATTCATACAATATAAAACTCCACATGCCAAGCCATATCACAGACCTGCAATAGGTTAAAAAATGAAGTTAGCAAACTAATTATTTACTAAATGATGAAATATATAGATTAAAAATAATATAAAATAATATCGATTATAGGAGGACATCCATCATTATCATCGATGGAGTCATCATCATAGGCATCAGCAGAGACATCAGGAGTTAGTAGGGGAGTCATGCGGTGATATAACTTATCAAGCTTCACCCCAAATGCCACAATTTGAGACCTAAGCTCAACATTGTTATGCTGTAGGGCCGCTATATCCTCATGGGATCTACGGTGCTCCTCCTTAGCTCGATGCATCTCTACTTCATGTCTCCTATTAGCCTCACACAGTCGAGCATCCATTTTACGTAGATGAGCATCACAAGAAACATGTGGTACTCTAGAGGAGCTGGGAGTCAAAATCCTATATTCAAATCCCATAATATAGCTGGATCTCCTACCAAGCACTTCATCATAGATATCATCATCTGTGGATGGGATGGAGCCCTTAGCAGTGCACCGGGATTGTATATGCATTATCCACTCCTAATTAAAGAAAAAAATAAATGTAATCAAAAATCTAAACTTCATAATGAAATTGAAATATAAAACTTAATTAATTAATACTTACATGCCTCTCCCTAGTCTTAGGAAGCCAATCTCTCGTCGTCTAGTGATGGGTCTTCTGGTAGATGTTAATCCATTGGGACAGCTATCTTATTTCGATGTTCCTCTAAAATTTATGAATGTAAGTATATAGGCACACATATATTCTAAAAAATCATTAGAGATGTATGTATGTATACTTACCAGCTCATACTAATACTGCACAAATGACTTTGATTCACCATAATACATCACCGTGAGCCTCGATCGATCCTCTATATTCTTTTCGCATAAGACTTAATAAGTAGATGCATTCAAGATATTAGTGAATATATTACAATATCACATCAATTTAATAATTTATATTTTTATTATATATAATAGTTATATTTGGTATATAAGGTCCTCGTACTTGGTGTAGAAAAGATCCTAGTCGGGGCATGAAATAGTACTGTGTAGTGTCTCACAACCCGCCGCCACCCTACGTGCATGGAAGACCTCCTTCCAATGGCTATGGAGCTCATATCTGAACCCCTTAAGCAACTTCCCTCCTCATATGCTTAAGGATAGACTCCTACACGTACTGGGTATCAATCTTCTCGATGTCAAATTAAGTCATACTGCACAAATAATGTACAACATATGAGATTTAAAAAAATAAAAGTTAAGTAATTATCAAATTAAATATAAAATAAATATAAGGATCTATATTTAAAAAATATAATGTAATTTATAAGTTACCTATAAATGGTCGAGGAGGATCTGCTTTTGTAGCCTCGTAACTCTTTGCTAGTTAAATAGTATCAAGGGAGCATACGCTCGAATAATAATGCCAACCTCACATATGTACGAATCCCTGATGTAGCGCTTAAGTGGCATGACATATACAGATGGGATGACAACCCTCATCCTCTTTCCAGGATGTGCCCTCCTCCACTCCTTTAGCTTCTCATTTCTGGTAGCTCCACAAGTCTGCCTAATCACTATCTTAGCTGCAACAAAATAAAAGCTTAAAATCAGTTATTTATACATGATAAAAATTTAAAGTAAATTAAATATAAAAAATTATAATATATAAAATCATCCTATCATGGAAGGAGATGATGTGCCTGCCTTGGTAGACAGCTACTGAGATGAAGAGGTACCGACATGTAGATAACTATTGAGATGAAGAGGTACCGACATCTCCATATCGGTCCCCCCTGTCAGATCATCCTCCTGGTGACATAGCATAAAATTAATTATTTATACATGATAAAAAAATAAATCAAATTAAATATAAAAAACTATAATATGTAAAATCAACTTATTAGGGAGGGGCCACATGAAGATGTTAGTACATCTCCATCTCAGCAGTAGTCTCCTAATCAGGTAAGCCATCATCTCAATCAATTATTTATATATGATAAAAAACTAAAGCAAATTAAATATTTAAAACTATAATATATAAAATCAACCTATCTTAGCAAGAGATGATGTGCCTGCCTGATTAAGAGACTACTGCTAATATGGAGATGTACTAACACTCTACATGGGCCCCCCTTTGGGATCATTCTTCTGGTGGCATGTTTGTATCAAACAATATATTAGAGATAATATAATATAGATAAAAATTAAATCAATACTAAATGATATATGAGATATAAGATATATGAATTTTTTTAAAATATTATATATTATTATTCAATGTGTGTATCTTCATCAGGAGGATTATCAACATCTTTATTATCATAATCCACCAATGTATAATCTTTCTCATCATCATTTGTTAAGCTGTCATCATTATCATCATCATCCTCCGACATGTTCAGATTTAATTTATTAACATTAACATTATCAGGTTGCATGTCATCCCTAATCAGAGAAAATGTACTTCTAATATCGGCACTGTACTGTACCAAGTCATTTGTATTTTGTTTCTCTTGAAAGAAATCTTCATCTATTTTTATCTCAGAATTAACATGTTTGTCATAAACATCCTTTAGTGCAATCCTTTGTATAACATGCCATTCACCCTTATATCTCGTATCCTTTAGATATATTACCTACTTTGCTTGACTAGCAAGTATGAAAGGATCGGATTGGTACCATGTTCTCATAAAGTTGACGCTTATGAAGTATGCATTTTTGTGAATACAGTCTTATTATTTTGATATCCGACCATTGGCATTTAAATAAGTAAACAAGGCATTTTGACCCATATTTTAACTATATAATATTCGTTAGGATACCATAATATTTAATCTCATTATCTTCATCGGTTCTCAATGTCAAAATTTTACTATTTTGAGACTGTCTCTGCATATCAAGATCCCTTATATGAAATCTCTTGCCACCAATAATACATGAGCTATAATATTAAATCTTAGGATCGAGGTGGCATGCTAAATTATATAGTTCATTGGTTACACCATCTTCTTTATTATGATACATTAACATCATCTGCAACAACATAAGTATAAATTACAATAAATTATCTATGTACATTACATATAATAAAAATTTGAATAAAACTGCTATAGTGCTTATACATTGTCTGAACCAAGTTGCGAACTTTCTTCAATGCTATCTCTCAATATCTCTATTATTTTATCACAATAATATGTCTCTATACTCTCTAAAATAAGTACATGCTTATTATTTATTTTATCCTATGAAAAATATATAATATTGATTATATAAAAGTACTTACTCCATCAAATGATAGATTTCTTCATAATTATTTAGTACATAGAAATGCACCAGCTCACACACTTCTATGTTCATAATTTTATACTTTCTTTCACTAATGGGATAAATATTAATCTTGAAAATAGATAATATAGATTTAATGTCGGTCCACTCCCTATCTGCATTGCACTCTTCATGATTGAATTGTGTTTCTACATTATTGAGATACATTGAACAGAATGTAAAATATTCTATGAAAATACATGCTTCCATAATTGATTCTTTTGGATGTGTGTTATTTCATACATATTGTTTCAACTTATTCAAGAATCTATACATACAAAATGATAAAAATAAAAAATAAAATATATTTAATTAAAATTATAATGATTATAAATTAAATAAAAAAATTATTTTTTTATAATATTATTATCGCTTAATAGAATACATCCATCGATACTGAACTGACTCGATAAGCAAAACTTCTCTTGGAAGATGAACCACCAAGTATACCATAATATCAAAAAATGATGGCAAAATATTTTTTTCAAGCTTACATAGAATTAGGGCAATGTGTAATTGAAGCTTCTCGAGTATATTAATTTAGAATTTTTGATAACATAATTTTCAAAAGAAAATATCTAATTCAATAAGTGTATCCTATACCTCTATGGTGGAGAAGCCACACATCATAGTGGGTATAAGATGTTACATCATAACATGAGAGTCATGACTCTTCATACCATTACTATCTTTCAAGTTTACAAGGCTTGAAATGTTAGAGATAAAACCATCAAAAAATTTTACAATTTTCAACCACTTATAAAAACTTCTTTTCTCATCTTCTTGCAATGTATAACTTGCAATTGGCATTAAGAATTTTCCACCATCATGGGGCACCAAGTGCAACTCATGCCGTAATCCCATTCTTTCCAAGTCTAGCTAAAAATTCAAATTATCTTTTTTTCTTCTTGATGTTAAGAAGTGTCCCAATAATATTATTATAAATATTCTTCTCAATATATATGACATCCAAGTTATGATGATGTAGGAGATATTACCAATAAGATAATTTAAAAAATATGCTCTACTTCATCCAGTTTAACTCTGATTCATTATGCTTTCGCTTGCGACTCTCAGAAACTTTATCAAATTTGACACTGCTAATGGCCTCTAGTTGTGCTAATATGTCATCTCCGCTCATCACACAAGATGGCCCATGTATCTCTGACTTTTCATTAAAGCATCGATTCTGACGGGTCTTCCAAGAATAATTAGATAGTAAAAATCGATGGTGACATATATAGGCAATTTTCTTTCTATGCTTCAATCTAATGGAATGACTTTCACCGTTGTAAATTAGACATGCTAAATATCCTTTTATGCTCCATCCAGATAGGTTGTCATATGTCAGAAAATTATTAATTATTTATATTATCATTCCATATAATCAAAAAAAATTTTTACTAACTGAATCGTATGTTACAACACCAATCTCTCAAAGTTCTCTCAATTCATCGATTAAGGATCATAAATAAACATCTATCTCATTACCAGGAGCTATAAGTTTAGAAATAAATAATGATAAAAATATAAATAGCTTTTTCATATATTTTCATAGTGTAATATTGTACGGCATTAGCATAACCAGCCATATACTGTATGCATTACTCATGGTCCCAAATGGATTGAAACCTTCAAACTCTAGGCCAAGATGAATGTTGTGTGGGTCACTAGCAAAATAAAAATATTATTTATCAAATTTTCTTCAAACTATAGAGTCAGCTGGATGACTAATGATGTTATCATCAAAAATTCTCATCTCATGATGCCATCTCATCGCCTCGGCGGTCCTCAATGACTAATAAAGTTTCTAAAGTCTTGGTGTTGATGAAAAATATCTCAAAACCTTGTGAGGCCGCTTCTTATCTCTTTTGGAATCTTCAACATACCTTGACTCATCACATTCTGGATAATAATCTAAGTGTTGATATTCTTTATAAAATAATGCACAATCATTCTTGCATGCATGTATCGGTGTATAATCCATTCCAAGTTCACGCATATACCTTTTTGCCTATGAATATGATTTTGGAAGTTTTTCACCATCTGATAATGCCTCTTTAATTAAGTTCAATATACAGTTAAAAGATTTTTTACTCCAACCAAATATGATTTTACTATGGAAAAGCTTTATCAAGTACTCAAGCTTCGAGAACTTCTTACAATTTGAATACAATGGCCCCTTGGCATCTCTCATGAGTTTTTCAAAATGTCCATCATTTGTATTATTCGTACTATCAAGAAAGTTGTTATGAGTAGTTTTATTGGGTACAAAATTAACCCATGTTGGGTAGCATATGTTCCCCTTCATATAAATCATCTAACATTTCATAGATTCTAATTGATCTAGGTAATTGATCCATATGTTGGTCTCTTATGTTAGTAGGTCTATATTCTCCATGCAAATTCTAAATAGTATACTTTGGATCCATACCCCAATTTAATAAGTGCTCCAATGCTATATCTGTAGGCTAGAAGTAGTTGTTGTGACATCTCCAATAAGAATATTTGATTCTAATCATCAACTCTTTCTCGTGCAAATCTTATAAAATCCCTAACACCCTATTGATATTCAGATAAGATAAGATGATAGAGCGAGCATTCATCCAACTCTTATCAATATTTTTCATCTATCTATAAGAAATATCCATCATTAAAGTATGTGTTATAAAAAAGGTTTCAAAAATGCATGATTCTATCTATTTTAACTCATTACTAACAAGTGTGGCCTTATCTCTTTCAGAAAATCAATAATCTTATTATTATTATTAGTCGATATTTTATTCTATTATTATAAAAATTTTGACAGTATCTTCTCATGGTTCTCCAAGTATACGATGTGAATACGGTGCTTATGCAACCTATCTAATATATACCTGAAGAACAAAGGAGAGATAACTGCTAAATACTATATAATAAAATAAAACATTAACTATTAACAATAATAACATTAAGCTTTTCCAAACCACCTAAAATTGGGGCATCCAAGAGTCATTCAACGTATAAACAACTCTTGAATAGGAATCTAAGGTTCAATGCAACTTAACTACCATCTCTGAACATACATACAAAGATGGATTCTTCAAAAATTTAACTTTGCATTAAAATTTTTCTGCAAAAATTTTGGTAAAGTTTTCTTCAAAACATGGATGTTTCCCATATTTTCCTATTCATAGATATATTATAAGCATTAAATATATAAGATAGGTACTAATAAAATCAAGGATAAATATGAGATACAAGATAGATACCATTAAAGCTATCAAAATGGGCCAGGATCCATGGGCCAACCCATTTGGCCCTGAAAATGGGTCGGGCCGGACTGACAAATTCTGGCCCATTTATGAAAGTGAGCTTTTTGGCCTAGCCCCTATAGCCCATGGGTTGAACCAGATTAGGGCCGAGTCAGCCCATGGGCTAGCCCCTCCTGTCAAGCCCCTTGCCCTTCCCCTCCTCTCCTCCGGCCCTTCCTGTCTATCGTCTCGTCCACTAGGCCCCTCGCCCTTCCCCTCCCCGCTAGTGTTGAGCACATATGTGACCTCCCTCCCCAAGCCTCCACCATGGCTGCCCTCGTTCATGCCCTCTCCTCCTCATCCTTGATGTAGTCCACTAGGCCTGACCCATCATCCCCACCCACCCTTTGCCGCAAACTGCCCCACCCCCTCCTCCCTCCATCCCCCCCACCCCACCCCACGGCACCACCTGCGACCCGTTCCATGGCCGAACCCCTGAGCCCCCTCCTTGCCCCTTCTAGCTCATGAACATCTACCCTCTGCCTCAAACCACCCCACCCCCTCTCGCTCCCTGCTCTCCCCCCCCCCCCCAACAACACACCCACGACCACGTTCCCAATGGCCAAACCCCTCCCTACCCCTCTCTAGCTCATGAACACCCACCCACTGCTCAAAGTACCCCACCTCCCCTCCTCCCTCCTGCCTCACCTCACCCCAGACTGGTGCCACCTGTGACCACGTTCTCCATGGCAAAACCCCCGAACCCCCTCCCCGCTCGTCATTGCTCAATAACACCTTTTACCTCAAACTGCTCCACCCCTCCCGCCCTGGCCCCTCTCTGGCTAGATGAAATGAAATGAAAAAAGAAGATCAATCCATATGGAAAAAGTCTTACCTTTGATCGAATGATGGCATGATCGAGGTGAAAGCCGACTAGAGCGGGGCAGCATGGTGGCGGGGATCGGCAGTGGCGATGAGTGAAGCATAGTAGAGCTGGGGTGCCAACATGCATTGTGGGGTGGAGCAGGCAGAGGAGTCAGCATGGGGGAAGCGTAGTGGTGGTGGTGGTAGGATTAAGTAGAGAGAGAGAGGGGTGAGATGGCCGAGGGTAGGGAGGGAAGGAAAGCAATCTATGGGAGATGATTGGTGGGAAGGAAAAATAGGATGGAAAATGGAGATGGATTTCGGCAGTGAAAATGGAGAGCGAAGGTTCAATAGGAAAAAGGGTTTCGCGATGCTGATATAGCATTGCTATTTTTTGTTTTGTAAACTATTTATCGATGCAAATTTTTCATAGGTAAAGAGGATAATTACCTATGCAAACATGAGCATTGGAAAATTAACTCTTTCTTACGCAACATTTGTGTAGGTAAATTTTTTTTTATAAAATATTTATCGATGCTAAATTTATGAAGATAAATGATCTCTTTATCTATGCAAATTTAGCATCAACAAATATTAAACTATTTATCGATGCTAACATGCATCGATAAATGATTATATTTTTTATTTTTTTTATAAAATATTTGCTTTCTCCAACCCAACAGGGCAATGGAAAAATAATGACTATCTTAAGCAAGCTGAGCAGGAGAGTGGTGGCATATGGTGTAGAGCTAGGTAGAGCAAAGTAAAGGGAGAGCGATGGCGGCGGTGGTGGTAGGGATACAAAGGTTATCTCGAGTGAGCTAAATTTTTTCTATATTTTTTGTATATGATAAAATTTTAAAATTTAAAATCTATCTTCACCATTTATTATCAAAATAATTATCATTACAAAAGACTACCTCGATCCGATAGCCGTAACGATGTCGATCAATAAAATTTGATTTCGACGATCATGAACAACTACATGATGATCTGATAGATAGAGACCATCGATGAATCCAAAAACTTATAATGATGATCTTGATGATATTTGTAGGATACTATCAAAATTTACTTCAATCGGACATCATGATTATATCAATTAGTACAGAATAATTTTGAGTATTAAATAAAAAATGAGTGATCAAAAGGCTAAACGATATTCGATTATAAGATAAATTTTTAGATAAATTATATTTGCTACTACTTTAATTATTTATATAATAATAATCATAAAATTCAAATCATGCATATATGAACCATCCATATTAAGTAAATTTTATAAAAGTATAAGTATAATTACTTCAGAATTTTAAGAATGAGTATCAAGAGACGTATAGTTTTGGATAGTTCATATACGCACGATTTGAGTTTATAATCATCACCATACAAATGATTAAATTAGTAGCAAAGATCATTTATTTAAAAAATCATCTTATAATTGGATGTTATTTGGCCTTTTGATCACTATTTTTTATTTAACAATCAAAATCATCCCACGCTAAATTGACTATGATAATGATGTCTGATTAAAATAAAATTTTGATAGTATACTATAAATATCATCAAAATTATCATTATAAATTTTAGATCCATCGATGATCTCTATCTATCAGATCATTACACGATCATTTATGACCGTCGAAATCAAATTTTATTAATCGATACAGCTAGGACTACTGAATTAAGATGGTCTTTTATGACGATACTCTAACAATAATTATTTAGATAATGAACGATGAAGATAGACTTTAAATTTTAAAATTATATCAATAAATTATTTATAAAAAATAAAAATTTAATAAAAAAATATTTATCGATGCTAAATTAGCATAGATAATGAGGTTAATTATCTACACAAGGTATAAGCATAGGCAATTAGGCTTACTACCTATCCTAAATTAGCATTGATAGATATTTTTTTATTTATTTTTTATTTTTATAAATAATTTATCGATGCTAAATTAACATTGGCAATGAGCATAATTACCTACGTAAGATGGAAACATAGGCAATTAAGCTCATTGCTTACGCAAATGTAGCATTGACAAATAAATTTTTTAATTTATTTTTTTATTTTTATAAATAATTTACCAATGCTAAATTTGTATAGGCAATAAGCCTAATTGCCTATGTTTCTATCTTGTGTAGGTAATTATGCTCATTGCCTATACTAATTTAGCATCAAAAAATTATTTATAAAAATAAAAAAATAAATTAAAAAAATATTTATCAATTATAACTTAGCATAGGCAATAAGCATAATTGCCTATAAAAGATTGAAGCTTAGGCAATTAGCGTCATTGCCTATGCAAATTTGGCATCAAAAAATTATTTATAAAAATAAAAATATTAATAAAAAAATATTTGTCAATGCTATGTTAGCATAGGTAATGAGATTAATTACTTACGTAAGATGAAAGCATAGGCAATTATTCTTATTGCCTATACAAATTTAGCATCGATAAATAATTTACCAAAATTTAAAAAATTAAGACTATCCATAGTCGACGCTTTGAATTAAATACCAATACTATGGTTTTGTTGATAATTATATTTTGCAATGTTTTTTGTTTAGCCTAGCTAATTATGCTTATTTTATCGATATTTATTATTTTTTATAGCTAATTATTTTCTTTATCTATGGTAAATTTTGCATAGATAAATATTACGTTAGCAAAACCACTATTTCTTATAGTGATAAACCCCTTCTCAAGTTTTCTCCTATCCAATATGGGACTAAACAAAAGTTCGGGAATTATTTGGAAGGAATTTTGAGTTTTTCAATTCTCTCCAAAACACCAACAATCCTCCTCAAAACTTAAAATTTTTAAAATAATTAAAATTTAAAAATTTAATAATATGAAAAAAATTTTACTAGATATATATACTATGCAATAGGTGAAGTATCGTTTATGACTTAGCTTCACTTAATGTTAATAATATCAATTTGAAGGAATAGAGTAAACCAGATCTTGAACTATGTTCCTGTGATTCAAATTTCTACTATTACATATAATATAGAAGCTCATGTCACAGGTTTGCACATCAATGGCTGTGTACAAATATCTTGATTATTTTATGAGAGTTTCTAGAGATTGCTTATATCTCTAGCTATAGCTAAATATAGATATTCTCAGTCTCCTAAGGATGTGTGTAGTGTCACATCTTAAAAAATACCTCTCAAATCCTATTCAAAGATAAACTCTTTCTAATCACTACATGGAAGTACTAATCACCATAAGGATAGATTAGAGTCTATAACTTCTATATTAGATAAACCACATGACCAACTAATCAACTTGTTATTACTATATTGAATCTCTTTAAAGAAATCTCCTATCATAGAAGTTGAGTTTCTACTGTTAGAAGATCCTATATAGACTAAGATCCATCCCCTTCGATGACTCTAGTGTTGAAGATTTTGCAGGATCGGCCTGATTGGATCAAGTCATGCAATGAAATTTAAAAATTTTAACCTACTAATCAAATCAAATCTAAGAGTTCTTAGATCTGATTGGATAGATCTAAAATTAAAAGGTATAAAAAAGGTATCGAATACCACCTATTGTAAGTGATCTGATCACTTGTTCCGATGATCTAGAAGTAGTCCGAGGTTTTGACTTGAGTCACACACATGCCCGACCTTTAGCAACATGCACTCGGATTAGATTTGAAGGTCTTCTTCTTCTGGATCTGATCTCAAAAAATTAGATCTAGAACTTTACTTCGCACCTTCGATCCAATCTCTAGTAGCGATCGATCGACACACGATCGAGGCTTCTTCGACACGGTCTCGCAGCAGCAGCACTTCGACACTCATAATGCTGATTTGCCTAATCCTTTGACGTGGAGAAGAGGATGAAGAGGAGGGAGAGGAGGCATGGAGGAGAGAGGGAGATAGATCCTAGGTGTGGGATCAGGAATGGCCAAACTCTTTAGCCTAGGTCCCTATTTATAGATCAAACAAGGTAGCAAGGAGTCCTAGGACTTTAAGCAATTAACCAGGTCAATTTACTTAAAGAAGAAGGACTCTCCCAGGCCTCTATGCCCACTTCTAATACTTTTCCTCATTTTGTCGCATAAAATGAGAGAAAAGTGGCACCATTTAATTTGGATAATGTGGAGTTGGCACAGATAATCTCTCTCACCTAAGAGTTTGAAACTATTTCAAACTTATTTGACCTATTCAAACTCTTTTGAATGAATAACCTCTCAACTCTCAAGGCTCTATCTACAAGGGGCACATGCTAGGATGGGACATGCACCCTTCCGCTTTATGCAATGTTAGATATATGTGCCCTAGAAGCCAGAATTGGCTGACACTTGTAATACACTTCTAGGGGCAAAATTGTAATTTTGACTATTATTAATGAAATGAGTTATTTTCCTATCACACTATTATTTAGTGTCCTGTGATACATCTTTGAGTTAATGGTAATGATAATTCATATTTTGCAAGAGTTTTGAAATTTAAGAACATGAATAATCATTATTAAAGCTCATAAACAGCTCCGACTATAGATCATCACGAGGAATGTTGATTGATCCGGAAGGTTGGTGTACGATCGCTCTTCTTTAGTAGATGAAGTTCTTGAGTGACGCTGGGTGTCAGCCGGAGGACACGCCAGAGACGAGCGAGAGTAAGGTACTCGTTAGAGAACGAGGGACTGAGCGTGAAACCCCTCGAGTAGTCATTAGGAAGTCTACCTTCTCGTCAATGACTGACTCGATGCTGCAGTAGTGTGTCTGGTTCTTTGACCTGAGATGCATCGGCAGTTCACCTTGAGGGTGTTATAGTTTGACTACACCATTACTCGGTCTCCTAGCCATATGGAACCCTGAGGTGTATGTTGGCTATAGCATGTTCATTGTAGGAACTGGATTGCATCAAGATGGGATCTATCTACCTCGGTGGTAGAGGAGCAGCCCTATGATGATCATGAGAATCAAGTCCAGAAGCCCATGGCCATGGCAGAGTGAAATAATAGAAAGAGTTTCTATTTAGATTTTCACATTGGACTCGAATCGAATGATTACATCATATGACAGAGACTAGGGTTTGACGAGTTCACCTTAACCCTAATCTGATCGGGGCTCAAGATAGAAGAACTTAATCACACAGGTAGCTGCACCAAGAGGTTCGCATTCAGCTCTGATGGGTTGCCACCATATACTGCTAGGTGTCACTGGTGGATTTTGGGAGCAATTAGAATGATTTAGATGATCGATCATTCTAGCTGTTCGAATCAGAAGAGTTCTGATCCATCGAAAGGAGTTTCGATGATGTCTATGATAGAGATCATGACATATCCCATTACCATACAGAACTGAACCTAACTGGGTCACACAAACAAGGGTTTGAATCTGGTGATCATCAATTGAACTGATCTAGTTCAATTGATCTGAATGAGATTCAATTAGGTTCAAGGAAATCGTGCTAGCACTCGATTGAACCTAACGTTCTTCTTTTACTATCATAAATAAGTTGTCCTGACTGAGCCAAAGGAGTTTGTGCTCAATCAGAGGCCTTCATATGGTCTGACTGGAGGTTGTCCAAGTCAGAATAGGTTGTCTTATTTGTAAGACATTACCTGCCATTTTTGGTCACCTGCCATTTCTTGTTCTTTGACTTTGGTCAAAAGTCTACCTTTGACTGGTCAAACGTTGACCATTGACCCTTTGACTTTTGACCACATGTCATGCACCTATTGGAGAGCTGGTGGGGGCCTGTCCCCCTGCCAGAACCTGGCAAGGAGAAGGGCGCACGCCAAGGGTGGCGTGAGCCCAAGTAGGAGGCGCCTAGGAGTCCTTGTTGGACAAGGACTCCACCTCCCTTTTGGATTCCAATCAGAGTTCTACTAAGAATCCAGTTTGACTGGTCTTAGGCGCCCTCTAAGGAGGAATCCAGGGGTCTCTATTCCAACCAATCAGATTTAGATCTGATTTCACAAAGGGTTGTGATTGGTTGAGAGGAAGAGGAGTTGGATCACAAGAGGTCTATAAATAAGACCCTGCGCCCAACCCTAATTCCAATGCTATTAGACACGCCCCAAGGCTGCCTCTCCCCTCCTTCTCCATGCCATAGTCTCTTCTCCCCTTGCTCTCCACGTCCAAAAGGTGTTTTGGACTTTGGTTGGTGCGATTCAGATCAAGGAAAGGCGATCAAAAGCAAGAAGGCTGCGCTGCTGCAAAAGGACGACTGCAGATCTTCAAAAGAGTTTTGAAGATCCTCCAGATCAGATCCAGATCTGATTTTTGGAGGTGTGATAGAGAAGAAGAGGATCTCCAGATCCAACCCGAGTGGATACCGGTAGAGGCCAGGCGCTTGCGTGGCTAAGATCCAGAACCTTCCGCTGCAATCAGGATCATCTACAGGGTAATAGGATTACCCAAATCAGGTAAATTAAATTTGATTTAATTTATCTTATTTTATTTTATTTATTAAAATAATAAGAATCAGATCTGAAACATATCAAGATCTGATTGAGATCAAGAGAAAATTTTTGAAATATATCTCTTGATCTAATCAGATCTGGACGAACCTGGACCGGGAAATCAGGATTTCCCTTCAACTGGTATCAGAGCCATGGTTCTAAAATTGTTTAGATCTGATTTTAATTTTATTTTAATTAGAAAATAAAGTGATTTCAGATGTCACATGAGATGTGATCAGATCTGAAATCAGAAAAAATTAAAATTAAATGATTTGGATCTAAGAACATGAAGATATGCATGACTAGTTCTAGAATAGAATAGTTCTATAGAATAGTTTTGCATGTCTTTGATTTAATCTGATTAAATCATATTTTAGATCTTCTTATTTACTATTTTCTGATATTATAAGTGTTATAATAACATCTGATAAACAGCAAATAAAAATTATTTAATTTTAAATATCATATGAGATATGATAGATGCATGACTAGACTAGTTGTAGAATAGTTCTACATAATTGTCTAGATTAGAATTTATTTTGATTAGATCAATTTAAATCTAATTTTTTAGATTATTATGTGATAATTTAGATCTGAAAACATGCATGATTTGATACATGAGATGTATGCAAAATATGCCTTGATTAGATCTAAATTTGTATATGAGATATATGATATAGATCTATAACTGTTTTGTAGATTTACATGTTCCTGATTAAGGCGTTCCTCTTGGCCGTCCGGTCATAAGAACGAAGAAGGGTTTAAAGGCCCTCTCTTCCCATTCGATGGGGTGTTCTTATGACGTGTAGGGGTGCTGCGTGTTCGTCCTTAATCAGAAACCCAAAACTTACTTTCTGCAAAACCCTAGATCCTGAAACCCTAGGATTTATTGTGCATATTTTGTTTATGAACCCAACTTAATTAAGAATTAAGTTTATGGAATATTAATTAGGTCTAAAATTGAGAATTTCAGATCTAAGACATATTCATAATACTGGGTTCGGGCTTGGGTAGCTCAATTAGGTCTAAGCGGTTGATCAAACCGAATCAAGAGTTGGTTAGATGGGATCAACAATGCTTAAATTGACCAGCCTAATAGGATTAAGTCTGGGTCAAGATCGAGTCACGATCAAGCAAGACCTAATTAGGCTCAGAGGTTAGAGTCTGGATTGTAGGCTAACCCAATTGGTTCTGACTCAACAATTTGGTGTCTAAGGTAAGTTTGGCACAGACGACCGACTGGTTTTTAATTGGAAGCTACTCGACCTGAATGCGTTCTTGTGCGAGTTAACGGCATATTCCTTCCACCGGTCTCACTTACCTGGCCATATCTGTTGACACAGTTCTGATCTGAGGTGGTCAATAATCCGAGCTGACCCATGCCACTAGGTTAGTCATAATTGTTATGACTAAGCCAAGTCTAGTTTAATGAGACCTGAATCAATTCTCCCTAAGAAAAGATTAAGTCCGAGGTCTTCCACCATTGTAGACGTGCGGGCCCTTCCCGGGGTTGATTGTTCTCGGCTGGATACAGTGGCTCAGTTGCACCGGGAAGACGCAACCATGTCTATTAGGCATTGGATGCTATGGGCTGGAGGATGAGTTGGGCTCAATATTTCCGGATACGGTGAGAGACCCAATTAGGAACCCAGTCTATGCAAATGGTGGGTCTGACTTAACTAAGGAGTGGATCAATATTCCGGATACGGTGAGATTCATGAATTAGAGACCAAGTTTGGGTGCACCATGATTAGAGAATCATTGAACAAGAGTTGTTCACTCATTGGCTAACCCATCACCAATAACTGTTAGGTGAGGTGATGAGTCAGTTGGTGAGACCGCACCACCCACTAGAAATCATCAATCGCGGAGATTTTCGCATCTCTACAGAGGGAGTGTAGGGATCCGAGAAAATAGTGGGAGCTAATTTGTTTAAAAATAAAATCCCTAAACAAATTGGTCAAGTCAAAATTACAGTATCTAACTAGAATCTTTGACTCTCTACAGGAAAATGTCTGCGTCCAACCCACTGGCACGTATCCTAGACACACATAGACTGACTGGACCCAATTATAAAGATTGGCTCAGGAACTACAAAATTGTTTTGGGTTCAGAGAAGTTAACACATGTTTTGGACCAGGACCCTCCCACCTTACCAGCTCGTCCATCCACTGAACAGAGAGCGTCTCTGGAAAAATGGATTGACGAAGACAATAAGGCCAGATACTACATGTTGGGCTCGATGTCTGATGAGCTCCAGCGCCAACATGAAGATATCGGGACTGCTCGCCAAATGTTGGCTCACCTGCAGGAGATGTTTGGTGAACAGAGTCGCGCAGCCAAATATCAAGTCACGAAATGACTTTTTAAGGCTAAGATGCGTGATGGGCAGTCAGTCCAAGATCACTGTCTGACAATGATCAAGGACATGGAAGAGCTTGAGAAGCTCGGTGTGAAGTTGGACTTGGACTTGCAGAACGATATTATTCTGCAATCCTTGACTGATGCATATGGGCAATTCATCATGAATTACCACATGCATAAACTTCAAAATTCCTTGGCCGAGTTGATGAATATGCTGGTTACCGCTGAGCTTTCTATGAAAGGTTCTAAAGGCTCAGTTCTTGCTATGGAACGGACTTCTTCCAAAAGAAAGTCTTATGGAAAGAAAAAGAAGTCTGTGAAAAAGCAAAAGGTAGAAGGATCAAAGAAGAAGAAGGCAGAACCGAAGAAGAAGGTCGATGGCAAAGGAAAGTGTTTCCATTGCAACAGCGACGGCCATTGGAAGCGGAACTGCCCTACTTACCTGGCCACCCTGAAGAACAAGAAGGAAGGTCCTTCTGGAGGTATGCTCGTTATTGAGTCTAACCTTACGGTTTCTTCTGCATCCAGTTGGGTGCTTGACTCTGGTTCTAGTGCTCATCTGTGCACTTCTATGCAGGGTCTTGAGGATAGCAGGAGGCTGAGGGATGGAGACATGATCCTACGCGTCGGTAATGGAGCAAGAGTTGCTGCAGTAGCCGTGGGAACATACCCTCTGCGATTACCATCTGGTTTAGACTTAGTTTTAAAAGACTGTTATTATGTGCCTGCAGCTAGCAGGAATTTGATTTCTGTTTCATGCTTAGCACAAGAAGGTTATGTGATCACCTTCTTTAAGGACCATTGTAACATTCTTTATGAAAGAAATAAAATTGCAAATGGTTTCCTTGTTAATGGTCTTTATCAGTTGCATATTGATGTACCTGTTTTAACTATCGAGCAAAACGTGAATGCCAAACGACCTAGGGATAGTCCAAACGACAGATATCTATGGCACCTGAGATTAGGTCATATAGCAGAAGATAGGATTAACAAATTGGAGAAAAATGGGCTATTGAGTCCATTGACTTTTGAGTCATATCCAACTTGTGAATCTTGTCTTCAAGGCAAAATGACTAAACTCCCTTTTGTTGGACATGGGGAGAGGGCCACAGATCTCCTTGCCCTAGTACATACTGATGTGTGCGGCCCATTCGATGTGCCGGCTAGAGGCAATTTTGTCTACTTCATTACCTTTACCGATGATCTGTCTAGGTATGGGTATGTGTATCTTATGAGACATAAGTCTGAAGCCTTTTGAAAAGTTCAAAGAATTCAGACATGAAGTAGAAAAACAAACTGGAAAACCCATTAAGGTTCTTCGATCAGATCGAGGAGGTGAATACCTTAGCCGGGAATTCCTAGACTATCTTAAGGAAAATGGCATAGTCTCTCAATGGACTCCACCAGGAACACCTCAACTCAACGGGGTTTCAGAACGGAGAAATCGGACTCTATTGGATATGGTTCGATCCATGATGAGCTTCACAGACCTCCCAGATTTTCTTTGGGGACATTCATTATTAACTTCAATCTATTTACTGAATAGGGTTCCCTCTAAAACCGTTCCTACCACACCGTATGAGATATGGCACGGTAAGAAACCAAGTCTGAGTCATCTCAGAATTTGGGGTTGTCCGGCTCATGTCAAAAGACAACAAGCGGACAAGTTAGAGTTTAGGTCCTTTAGAGCTCGATTCATAGGATATCCTAAAGAGTCATTAGGATACTATTTCTACATTCCAGAAGACCACAATGTGATTGTGAGTCGACATGCCATATTTCTTGAAAAATAGTTTATTCAAGATAGTGGCATTGGAAAGCAGATTAAGCTTGATGAGAAAGTCTCACAAGCAGAACGAGCTAAGGACCAAGTGGAACCAAATCAGGTTGAGCCAATAAGAACACTACCTCCTCCACCTCGTAGATCGGAAAGAGTTTCCCGTCCCCCTGAAAGATACTTAGGTATTATTTCAGAGGACGTAGAGGAAATGTTCCTCATAGGTAATGGTGCTCATGGTGATGATCCCAAAACCTACAACGAGGCGATATCAGATATCGACTCCGAGAAATGGCTTGAGGCAATGAAGTCAGAGATCGACTCGATGCACTCAAACCAAGTCTGGACCTTGGTAGATCCACCAGAAGGTATAGTACCTATTGGGTGTAAATGGATCTTCAAGAGAAAGATTGGTGCAGATGGGAATGTGGAGACATTCAAGGCTAGACTGGTGGCAAAAGGTTATAGTCAACGTGAAGGCATTGACTATCAGGATACCTTTTCCCCGGTAGCTATGCTAAAATCCATCCGCACATTGCTTGCTGTTGCAGCCTATTTCGATTATGAAATATGGCAAATGGACGTGAAAACGGCATTCCTAAATGGATATCTTGAGGAAGATATCTATATGGAACAGCCGCTAGGTTTCACATCCAGTGATACTGATCACAAGGTTTGCAAGCTGCAAAGGTCCATATATGGACTTAAGCAAGCATCTCGGAGCTGGAACACTCGTTTCAATGATGTGATCAAAAAGTTTGGTTTCATCAAAAATGAAGAGGAACCATGTGTTTTCAAAAGGGTCAGTGGGAGCGCTGTTGTCTTCCTCGTATTGTACGTGGATGACATCCTCCTTATTGGGAATGATATTCCCATGTTGACATCAGTCAAGATGTGGTTGTCCAAGGAATTCTCCATGAAAGACCTAGGTGAAGCATCCTTTATTCTAGGAATTAAGGTCTATAGGGATAGACCGAATAGGATGCTAGGACTTTCACAGAAGATGTACATAGAGGAAGTACTAAAGAGGTTTAGTATGGAAAACTCTAAGAGGGGATTAATACCCTTCAGACATGGTATTCATCTTTCCAAGAAGATGTGCCCCAGCACACCTGAGGAAATAGAACGCATGAGCAAGATCCCTTATGCTTCTGCAATAGGGAGCCTCATGTATGCCATGCTATGTACACGACCTGATATAGCCCATGCTGTGAGTGTCACAAGCAGATATCAGTCAAATCCAGGTGAAGAACACTGGACTTCTGTGAAATGTATCCTTAAGTACTTGAGAAGAACTAAGGATATGATGTTGGTCTTTGGTAATGGAGAACTCCAAGTTCAGGGATACACAGACTCGGACTTCATGTCCGATATAGATGATCGAAAGTCGACATCTGGAAGACTGTTTGTGCAATGGTGGAGCTGTCAGCTGGAAGAGTTCCAAGCAAACTGTGATAGCAGATTCCACCATGGAAGCAGAATATATAGCTGCATCAGAGGCTGCAAAGGAAGCATTCTGGTACAAGAAGTTTGCTGCAGAAATTGGAGTAATGCGATTACCTTGAGAAAGGTTACGTTGAGGTCAAGAGAGTCAACTCCGCAGATAATGTGGCAGACCCACTTACAAAGCCGTTGGGCCAGCAGAAGATCGAAGCCCACCTTGAGAAGATGGGACTTAGACTTGTAGCCAATTGGCTTTAGGACAAGTGGGAGATTGTTAGATATATGTGCCCTAGAAGCCAGAATTGGCTGACACTTGTAATACACTTCTAGGGGCAAAATTATAATTTTGACTATAATTAATGAAATGGGTTATTTTCTATCACACCTGTGTATTTAGTGTCTGTGATACATCCTTTGAGTTAATGGTAATGATAATTCATATTTTCAAGAGTTGAAAATTTAAGACATGAATAATCATTATTAACTCATAAACAGCTCCCGACCATAGGATCATCACGAGGATGGTGATTGATCCGGAAGGTTGGTGTACGATCGCTTCTCTTTAGTAGATGAGTCTTGAGTCTACGGTGTGGAGACACCGGAGCGAGAGTACAGGTACTCGTTAGAGAACGAGGGCACTGAGCGTGACCACCTCGAGTAGTCATTAGGAAGTCTACCTTCTCGTCAATGACTGACTCGATGCTGCAGTAGTGTGTCTGGTTCTTTGACCTGAGATGCATCGGCAGTTCACCTTGAGGGTGTTATAGTTTGACTACACCATTACTCGGTCTCCTAGCCATATGGAACCCTGAGGTGTATGTTGGCTATGACATGTTCATTGTAGGAACTGGATTGCATCAAGATGGGAATCTATCTACCTCGGTGGTAGAGGAGCAGCCCTATGATGATCATGAGAATCAAGTCCAGAAGCCCATGGCCATGGCAGAGTGAAATAATAGAAAGAGTTTCTATTTAGATTTTCACATTGGACTCGAATCGAATGATTACATCATATGACAGAGACTAGGGTTTGACGAGTTCACCTTAACCCTAATCTGATCGGGGCTCAAGATAGAAGAACTTAATCACACAGGTAGCTGCACCAAGAGGTTCGCATTCAGCTCTGATGGGTTGCCACCATATACTGCTAGGTGTCACTGGTGGATTTTGGGAGCAATTAGAATGATTTAGATGATCGATCATTCTAGCTGTTCGAATCAGAAGAGTTCTGATCCATCGAAAGGAGTTTCGATGATGTCGATGATAGAGATCATGACATATCCCATTACCATACAGAACTGAACCTAACTGGGTCACACAAACAAGGGTTTGAATCTGGTGATCATCAATTGAACTGATCTAGTTCAATTGATCTGAATGAGATTCAATTAGGTTCAAGGAAATCGTGCTAGCACTCGATTGAACCTAACGTTCTTCTTTTACTATCATAAATAAGTTGTCCTGACTGAGCCAAAGGAGTTTGTGCTCAATCAGAGGCCTTCATATGGTCTGACTGGAGGTTGTCCAAGTCAGAATAGGTTGTCTTATTTGTAAGACATTACCTGCCATTTTTGGTCACCTGCCATTTCTTGTTCTTTGACTTTGGTCAAAAGTCTACCTTTGACTGGTCAAACGTTGACCATTGACCCTTTGACTTTTGACCACATGTCATGCACCTATTGGAGAGCTGGTGGGGGCCTGTCCCCCTGCCAGAACCTGGCAAGGAGAAGGGCGCACGCCAAGGGTGGCGTGAGCCCAAGTAGGAGGCGCCTAGGAGTCCTTGTTGGACAAGGACTCCACCTCCCTTTTGGATTCCAATCAGAGTTCTACTAAGAATCCAGTTTGACTGGTCTTAGGCGCCCTCTAAGGAGGAATCCAGGGGTCTCTATTCCAACCAATCAGATTTAGATCTGATTTCACAAAGGGTTGTGATTGGTTGAGAGGAAGAGGAGTTGGATCACAAGAGGTCTATAAATAAGACCCTGCGCCCAACCCTAATTCCAATGCTATTAGACACGCCCCAAGGCTGCCTCTCCCCTCCTTCTCCATGCCATAGTCTCTTCTCCCCTTGCTCTCCACGTCCAAAAGGTGTTTTGGACTTTGGTTGGTGCGATTCAGATCAAGGAAAGGCGATCAAAAGCAAGAAGGCTGCGCTGCTGCAAAAGGACGACTGCAGATCTTCAAAAGAGTTTTGAAGATCCTCCAGATCAGATCCAGATCTGATTTTTGGAGGTGTGATAGAGAAGAAGAGGATCTCCAGATCCAACCCGAGTGGATACCGGTAGAGGCCAGGCGCTTGCATGGCTAAGATCCAGAACCTTCCGCTGCAATCAGGATCATCTACAGGATAATAGGATTACCCAAATCAGGTAAATTAAATTTGATTTAATTTATCTTATTTTATTTTATTTATTAAAATAATAAGAATCAGATTTGAAATATATCAAGATCTGATTGAGATCAAGAGAAAATTTTTGAAATATATCTCTTGATCTAATCAGATCTGAACGAACCTGGACCGGGAAATCAGGATTTTCATTCATGCAATTCATCTGGGGCATGCACCCCAAGAGAAACTCCAGGGGGCATCCTCCTCCTTTCTTTCCTACAAAGATCAGGTCAAATTTGGTCTTGTCCTGATTCTCATCATATAAGACCAGGACAAGCCTTGATCTAACCAGGACAAGCCTTGATCTAACCAGGATAAGGTCCAATCAGACCAATACAAATTCATACAGGGTTCCTAGATGAGCCAAATCAAATTTGACTAAGTCCAAACCAATCAGAAAGTCCATAGTAGAAGAAAGTTATATTCAATCATGTGCTAGCATAATGTTTTTGAACCTAATTGGATATAATCCAAATCAATCGGACCATGTTAGCCTAATTAATGATATCCAAATTCAAATTCTTATTTGTGTGATCCATTTAGGTTCAATTCTGTATGGTAATGAGATATGTCATAATTTTTATCATCAATATCATCGAAATATCTTTTGATTGACTAGAACTCTTTTTAATTTGCCCAATTAGAATTATCAATTATCAAGATAATTTTAATTGATTCCAAAATCTATCAATGATACCTAGCAGTATATGATGGTAATCCATTAGAATCGAATAAACCTCTCGATGTAGCCAACTGTCTGATTGGGTTCTTCTATCATGAGCCCCAACATGATCTAGGTCAAAAAGAACTCATCAGATCTAATACTTGTCATATGATTGAATCATTTGATTCGAGTTCGATGTGAAATTCTGATAGAAACTTCTTTCTATTATTCACACCACCATGGCCATGGGCTTTAGGACTTGATCTCATGATCATCATAAGACTACTCCTCTCCTCTACCGAGGTTTATATATCCCATCTTGGTGCAATCCAAATCATACAATGAACATGCTATAGCCAACATATATCTTAGGATTTCAAATGACTAAGGGACTAAGTTATAGTGTAGTCAAACTATAACACCCTCAAGATAAATTATCGATATACCTCAGATCAAAGAACTAGACACACAACTACAGCATCAAGCTAGTCATTGACGAGAAGGTAGACTCTTTTATGACTGCTTGAGCTGGTCATGCTCAGTGCCCTTGTTCTCAATAAGTATCTATACTTTCACTTCGGTGTCTCCATACCGTAGATTTAAGATTCGTCTATCCTAAAAAAATAATCGTACACCAATCTTCAAGATCAATCATCATTCTCATGATGATCCTATAATCGAAAATAGTTTATGAGTTAATTATGACAACATATATCTCAAATTCTCAACCCTTGAGAATATATGTTATCATATCTATTAACCTAATGAATGTATCACAAACATTTTAATACATAAATATGATACAAAAAATAATTTTTTTATTAATTATAAATTAAAATTATAAAAATATCCTTAAAAAGTATTTATAAGTATCGATCAATCTAGTTTCTAGGGCACACATCTAACAAACTCTCACTTGACCTAAAGTCAATTGGCTACAAATCTAAGTCCCATCTTCTCAAGATGGGCTTCGATATTCTATTGGCTCAAAAGCTTCTTCAGTGGATCAGCCACATTGTTCGCGATATCGACTCTCTTGACTTTGACGTATCTCTTCTCGAGATAATCACAGATGAGGTGGAACTATCACTCGATATGCTTGGACTTATGGTGAGATCTCGGCTCCTTAGCTAGGACTATGACGCCATTATTATTACAGTATAGAGGAATAGCATCACATGGCATCACTTTGAGCTCTACAACAAACTTTTTGAACTAGAATATTTTTTTCATAGCTTTCGAGGCAATGATGTACTCTGCTTCCATGGTGGAGTCTGTTATCACTATCTATTTGAAACTTTTTCAACTTACAGCACCATCATTACATAAGACCAGACTTCTAGATGTCAACTTTCGATCATTTATATCAAATATGAAGTTTGAGTCTGTATACCCCTGGACCTGGAGTTCTCTATTACCAAAAATTAAAAATATATCCTTAATTCTTCTCAAGTACTTAAGGATACATTTTACAAAAGTCCAGCGCTCTTCGTCTGAATTTGACTGATATCTGCTAGTGACACTCATAGTATGGACGATATCAGGTCATGTACATAGCATGACATACATGAGGCTCCCTATTATTGAAGCATAAGAGATCTTACTCATGTGTTCAATCTTTTTTGATGTGTTGAGGCACATCTTCTTGAAAGATAAATACCATGTCTGAAGGGCATAAGTTTTCTCTTGAAATTTTCCATGCTGAACCTCTTTAGCACGTCCTCTATATACATCTTCTGTGAGAAACCAAGCATCCTCTTTGATCTATCTCTATAGACCTTAATACCTAAAATGAAGAATGCTTCTCCTAGGTCTTTCATAGAAAACTCTTTAAATAGCCACACCTTGATCGAGGTCAACATGAGAATATCATTTACAATCAGAAGGATATCATCCACGTACAGTACGAGAAAGACAACAGTGCTTTCACTGATCTTTTTGAATATATAGAGTTCCTCCTCATTCTTAATAAAATTAAAATGATTTGATCACATCATTAAAATGAGTATTTCAGCTCCAGAATGCTTGCTTGAGTCCATAGATGGACATTTGCAGCTTGTAGACCTTGTGATCACCATCATTAGAAGTAAAATCAAGTGGTTGTTTCATATAGATATCTTTCTCAAGATATCCATTTAAAAATACTATTTTTACATCCATCTACCATATTTCATAATCGAAATATGCTACAATTATAAGCAGTATGTAGATGGATTTAAGCATAGCCACTGGCAAAAAGGTATCCTGATAGTCAATGCCTTCGCACTAACTATACCCTTTTGCCACTAACCTAATCTTGAATGTCTCCACATTCTTATCTACACCAATCTTTCTTTTAAAAATCTACTTATACCTAATAAGTACAATATCTTTAGGTGGATCTACTAAGATCCAGACTTGGTTCGAGCACATTAAGTCAATTTCTGACTTCATTGTCTCTTGCCATTTTTCAAAGTTGATATCTGATATCACCTCGTCATAGATTTTGGGATCATCTCCATGAATCCTATTTTCAGTAAGGAATATTTTCTCTAAATTCTCTGAAATAATACCTAAGTATCTCTCAGGAGGATGAAAAATCCTACTAAACTTACGAGGTGGAGGAGGTAGTATATGGATCGGCTCAAACTGATCGAATTCCTCATGTTCCTTGGCTCGTTGCTCTTCGAAGACTTTCTCCTCGAGCCTAATATATCTTCTGATGCCACTATCTTGAATAAACTATTTCTGAAGAAATATGGCATGTCGACTTACAATCACATTGTGGTCTTTAGAAAGATAAAAGTAATATCCTAATGACTCCTCAGAATATCCAATGAATCGAGCTCTAAGGGATCTAGATTCTAACTTATCCACCTATTGTCTCTTAACATGGGTAGGCCAATCCTAAATCCTAAGATGACTTAGATTTGGCTTCTTACGATGCTATGTCTCATACAGTGTGATGGGAATGATCTTAGAAGAAATCCTATTCAGTAGGTATATTGTTAGTAGACTAAGTTTCCAAAAAAACTCAAGAAGGTCTATGAAGTTTATCATGGATCAGACCATATCTAATAGGGTGTGGTTTCTCCATTCTGAAATTTTGTTGAGTTAAGGCATTACAGATGGAGTCCATTATGAGACTATGTCATTTTTCTTGAGATATTTCAAAAATTTTTAACTAAGATATTTGCCTCCTCGATCTGATCAAAGAATCTTAATGGACTTTTTGATTTATTTTTCTACTTCATGTCTGAATTCTTTGAACTTTTTAAAGATCTCAGACTTGTATCACATCAGATACACATATCCATACTGAGAGAAATCATCGATAAAGATAATGAAGTAGACAAAACTGCCTCTAACCGACATATCAAATAGGCCATAGACATCTGAATGTACTAGGATAAGTAACTCTATGGTCCTTTCCTCATATCCCACAAAGGGTAACTTGGTTATTTTACTTTCAAGGCATGACTCACAAATCGGATATGACTCAAAAGTTAATGGATATATTAGTCCAAATTTCTTCAATTTGTTAATCTTGTCTTCAGCTATATAACCAAGATGCCATAAGTATTTTTCATTTAGACTATCTCTAGATCATTTTAATCCTATGGTATTCACACTATGCTCGATATTATTAACAGATATATCTACATATAACTGGTAAAGACTGTTTATTAAGAAACCACTTACAATTTTATTTTTTTCATAAAAAATAATATAGTGATCTTTAAAGAAACTAATTACATAGTCTTTCTATACTAGACAGGAGATAGAAATTAGATTCCTGCTCACAGTAGGTACATAAAAATAGTCTCTAAGAACTAAGATGCTTTTCAACAATAATCATAGAGGGTACAATCCAACGGCCATAGCAGCAATTCTTACTTCATTTTTTATGCATAGAATCATCTCACCATCCCTCAGCCTCCTACTATCCTCAAAATTCTGCAAAGAAGTGCATAAATGAGCACTAGATTCAGAGTCAAGCACTCAACTATATGTAGAAAAAATTGTTAGGTTCATCTCATTAACTAGCATACTTTCAGAAGGTCCACCTTCCTGCTTATTCTTAAGCTGGCTAGGTAAATAGGATATTTTACTTTCAATGGCCATCAGAGTTATAGTGGAAATACTTTTCTTTCTTCGTGGCCTTCTTCTTTGGATCACCCTTCTTGTCCTTCTTCTTTCCCTCCATCTTCTGCTTCTTTGTAAACTTCTTCTTTCCAGAGGATTTTCTTTTGAAAGAAGTCCACTCCACAGCAAAAATTGAGCTTCTTAAACTCTTCAAGGTCTCCTCAGTAGTCACTAGCATATTCATCAACTCGGCCAGGGTGAACTGAATCTTATTCGTATGGAAGTTCATAATAAACTACCCATACGAATCAGTCAAGGACTATAGGATCAAATCAATCTACAGATCCTTGTCCATCGATATTCTGAACTTCTCAAGCTTCTCTAATTCTTTAATCATCGATAGGCAATGATTATAGACTGACTGCACATCACACATCTGCATCTTAAAGAATCTCTTGGATACTTTATAGCATGCTGCATGACTTTACTTGCTATACAACTATTATAAGCAGGCCAACATTTGGCTAGCAGTCTTCATGTCCTCATGTTGTTATTATAATTTATCAGACATCGAAACCAACATATAGCACCTGACCTTATTGTCATCGTTCAACCAATTCTTATGAGACGCTCTCTGATTGGTGATTGGATGGGTTAGGAGAGTGGAAAGTTTCTGGTCCAAGACATAGGTTAGCTTCTTGGAACTCAAAATAATTTTTAAGTTCTGAAGCCAATCCTTGAAAGTTGGTCCAATTAATTGGTGGATTTCTAGGATTTTGACTAAGGGGTTGGATGCCGATATTTTTCTATGGAGAGTTAAAGTTTTTAATTAGATTTATAAATGACTTAATAAATTTATTTAAGAGTCTCACTTTTAAATAAATTTTGGGCTCCCACTATTTTTCTGAATCCCCACATTTCCTTGGTAGAGATGCAAAAGTCTTCGCGATCATAAACTTAAGTGGTGCAGTCCTACCGATTGGCTCACCACCTTACCTAACAGTTATTAGTGATGAGTCAACTGATGAGTGAACAACTTTTGTTTAATATTTTTTTAAACATGTTGCACCCAACTTGATCTCTAATTCATGAAGCTCATCGTATCTGAAATATTGCCCCACTCCTTAGTTAAGTCAAACCCACCATTTGCATGAACGGGATTCATAATTTGAACCCTTACTGTGTCCAAAATATTGAGCACAACCATCCTTCAATCCGTAGCATCCCATGTCTAATAGCTATAGTTGCATCTTTTTGGTAGAAATGAACCACTGCATTCATCTGAGAACAATCAATCCCGAGAAGAGCCAGTACAACTACAATGGTGGAAGACCAATTGACTTAATATTTTCTTAGAAAGATTTTAATTCAGATCTCTTTAATCCTTAATTAGTCATAATGATTATGACTAATCTAGTAGCATGGATTAGCTTGAATCATTAGCAATTTCAATATAGAACTGGGTTGATCCAATCGGCTAGGTAAGTGAGATCAATGAGAGGGATATGCCATTAACTTACCGTGGATGCATCTAGATTGAGTAGCTCCTAATTAAAAACTATCAATCATATCTATTAGACTTATCTTAGACACTGACTTATCAAATCAGAATTGATTGAGTTCGTTTACAATCCAGGCTCGAACTGTGAAGCCAGATTAGGTCTTAAAGTGATCGACCATATATGGGTATGAGTCAATCTTAACCAAACTTATAACTATTGGGTCGATCAATTTTAAGCACTCTTGATCCCACCTAACTAACTTTTGATTTGATTTGATCAACCGCTCAAGCTAGACCTAATCAAACTATCCATACCCTAAACCTATATTTTATGAAGGTGTGTTAGATCTAAAAGTTCTTAATTTTTAGATCTAATTAGTCTTAATTCTTAATTAAATATAACATGGCTTAGAAAATAAATCATGTAACCAAATTCTAGGATTTTTGGATTTAGGATTTTGCAGAAAAGTAAGTTTTTTTTTTATTTTTTGTTTGAGGATATACATATAGTACCCCTACATGCCATAAGAGCATCCTATCGAATGAAAAGCGAGGGCTTTTAAATTCTTCTTACTTTTATGACCGAACGGCCAAGAGGAATGCCTCAATTAAAAAAATAAACTATTGCTGTATGAACTAAATCTAGCACATATATCACATATACGACTACAGATCTATTCTACACATGCTTTGCATACATCTCATGTATCAAAATTTAAAAATATATCTTATGCATTAGATCTAAATACATCTCATGTAACATCATAAAATAATATGATCAAATCAAAATTAATTTTCAAATCTAATATAGATCTAGAATTAGAACCTGACTTTGATACCAGTTGAAGGTTTTGCAGGATTGGCTTGATTGGATCAGATTGTGCAGCAAAATTTAAAAATTTTAATTTATTAATCTGATTAGATCTGAGAATTCTCATATTTGATTAGATAGATCTAAAATTAAAGGCATAAAAATGGTATCAAATACCATCTATTACAAGTGATTCGATCACTTACTGCGATGATCTGAAAGTAGTCAAATATTCTAACTTGAGCCGCACACATGCCCAGCATCCATTTGGGTCAGATCTAGAGGTCTTCTTCTTCTTCTAGATCTGATCTCAAAAAATTAGATCTAAAACTTCACTTCATGCCTTCGATCCAATCTCTAGCAACGATCCGATCGACATACGATCGAGGCTTCTTCGACACGATCTCGCAGCAACAGCACTTCAACACTCGTAGCACTAATTTGCCCAACCATTGGGTGTGGGGAAGATGACAAAAAGGAGGGAGAAGAGGCATGGAGGAGAGAGGAAGATAGAGCCTGGGTGTGGGATCAAGAATGGCCAAACTCTTTGGCCTAGGTTCCTATTTATAGACTAAACAAGGTACCAAGGAGTCCTAGGGCTTTAAGCAATTGACCGAGTTAATTTGCTTAAAGCAAAAGGACTCTCCCTAGCCCCCATGCCCACTTCTAATATTTCTCCTCATTTTGTCATACAAAATGAGAGAAAAATGGCGCCATTGAATTTGGATAATATAGAGTTGACATAGATAATCTCTCTCCCTAAGAGTTTGAACCGTTCAAACTCATTTGACCTATTCAAACACTTTTGAATGGATAACCTCTCAACTCCCAAGGCTCTATCTATAAGGGGCACACACTAGGATGGAGCGTGTGCCCTTCCTCTTCATGCAATTCATCTGGAGGCACGCACCCCAAGAGAAACTCCAGGGGGCACGCCTCCACCTTTCTTTCCTATAAAGATCGGGTTAAATTTGGTCTTATCCTGATCTGACCTGGACAAGCCCTAATCTAATCAGGACAAAGTCCAGTCAGATCAATACAAACTCATACAGAATTTCTGGATGAGTTAAATTAAATTTAACTAAGTTCGGACCAACCAAGAAGTCCATAGAAGGAGAAAGTTAGGTTCAATCATGTGCTAACATAATTTTCTTGAATTTAATTAGATCTAATCTAAATTAACTAGACCATGTTAGTCTAATTAATAACATCCAGATCCAAACTCTTATTTGTGTGATCTAGTTAGGTTTAACTCTGTATGGTAATGAAATATATCATGATCTCCATCATTGACATCATCGAAATATCTTTCAATGAACCAAAACTTTTTTTGATTTATTTAATTAGAATTATTGATTATCGAGATAATTCTAATTAGTCTTAAAATTTATCAATAACATCTAGTAGTATGTGGTGGCAATCTATCAGAATCAAATATGAACCTTTTGGTGCAACCAACTGTCTAATTGGGTTCTTCTATCATGAGCCTCGATAGGATCTAGGTTAAGATGAACTCATCAGATCTAATACTTGTCATATGATTGAATCATTTGATTTGAGTTTCATATGAAATTCTAATAGAAATTTCTTTCTATTATTTCATACTGCCATGGCTATGGGCTTTAGGACTCGATCCTATGATCATCATACGATTACTCCTCTACTGAGGTTAATAGATTTCATCTTGGTATGATCCAATTTCTACAATGAACATACTATAGCCAACATACACCTTAGGATTTTAAATGGCTAGAAGACTAAGTTATGACGTAGTCAAACTATAGCATCCTCAAGATGAACTATCGATGCATCTCAGTCAAAAAATCAGACATACAACTGTAGCATCGAGTTAGTTATTAATGAAAAAGTAGACTCTCTTATAACTGCTTGAGGTAGTCATGCTCAGTACTCTTATTCTCAACAAGTATTTGTACTCTCGCTCTAGTGTCTCCACACCATAAACTTAAGACTCGTCTATCCTAAGAAAGCAATCGTATATCAATCTTTCGGATCGATCATCATCCTCATAATGATCCTATGATCAAAAGCAGTTTATAAGTTAACTATGATAATATATATCTTAAATTCTTAATTCTTGAGAATATATGTTATCATATCCGTTAATCCAATGGATGTATCACAGATACTTTAATACACAAATATGATAAAAAAATAATTTTTTTTATTAATTATAAGTTAAAATTATAAAAATATTTTTAAAAAATATTTACAAGTATCGACCAATCTGGCTTCTAGGGCATATATCTAACATCTAGGACCTTAGTCCAGTTTAAGCCTTCTATAATAAGGCAATCGGGAAGATCAAGATTAGTTGCAATATGGTTCAAAGAAATAATTTAAAAATTTTCTTTTCTTGCTATAGACTTTTCTTTTAGTTTAATATGCCTATTTATTTAGTATTCATGAGCTTCTTTTTATCAAAATCTATTGCCACTTTTGAATCATAGTAGATAAATATGGGAGGAATAGGACAAGATACTAAAAGAATATCTAATAGAAGTTCTCTTAGCTACTCAGCTTTGAAATAGGTAGAATCAAGAGGTACAAAATTTTGCTTTTATAGTACTTCTAGCTAAAATAGTTTATTTGAAATATTGCTAAGAAATAACACTCTTCTCAAAAAGAAAAACATAACCAAAAATTGATTTGATATCTAATGGGTCAGCAATCCAATTAGAATCACTATATCCTTTAAGTACATCTAGATAACGCACAAAACATAGAGAATAATTAATATATAATATCTTTTAAACACCAGAATACTCTTTCTAAAGTAGTCCAATAAACCACATTAGGATTATTAGTATATCTATTGAGTCTAAAAATGGCATAAGTAATATCAGGTCTAGTTTGAATAGACAGATATATTAAAAAACCAATAATTTGAGCATACCTCTCTTGGTTCATAGATTTTTCTATGTTCAAGGGATGAATGGATGGATAAGGAGTGGACACAAAAGAGTAATCAAAATATCCAAATTTATTAATAACCATTTGAGTATAGTTAGATTGGGATAAACATATTAAATCAAAAGTCTGAATGATCTTCATACTAAGAATTAGATCAGCTTCACCTAAATCTTGCATATCAAAATGATGTGATAGAAAATACTTGATGTCATTTATTAAATAAAGATTAGGAGCAAGAATCAAAATATCATCAATATAGAGGTAAAAAAGAATGAATCAATTATCAACTCATTTATGATGTAGACAATTATTTGATTCATTGATTTAAAATCCATAGGAAAGGATCATCTGATCAAACTTTTCATGACATTGCTTTGGAGTTTGCTTTAACCCATAGATGGATCGAATGAGTCTACAGACTTTGTGCACCTGGTCTAGTATAAAAAAACCCTCAAGTTACTACATGTAGATCTCTTCTTTAAGATATCCATACAAGAAGATAGTCTTAATATCTATTTGATGAACAATAAGTTTATGGATGAAAGCTAAAATAAATAGGACTCAAATAATAATAATATAAGTAACAGGTGAATAGAAATCAAAGAAATCAATACTAGCTTTTTGTCCAAAATCTTGAGCGACAAGCCTTGCCCTGAATTTCTCTATTATGCCATTAGTTCTCATCTTCTTTTTGAATATCCACTTGAGGCCCAAAGATTTATTTCTAGGAGGTAAATCAGTGAAAATCTAAGTATTATTTTCGATAATAGATTTAAGTTCACTATTTATTGCCTCCTTCTAGAATGGAGCATCATTTATGACTTCTTAGTAAGAAGTAGAAGTAAAATCTATCAAGAAAGTAAAGAAGCCTTCACCAAAGTATTTTTCAACCCTAGCTCTCTTACTTTTTCTAAGCTTAGGTTCAAGAGTTAATTCTACTAAAGTAGCACTACATAATGATGGTAAATCTGAAGAGGATAGATGATAAATCGCTGATCAAGAAATTTGACTTTAAAAGAATAAGATATTTTTAAAAAATTTTGCATCTATAGATTCAATGATAATATTATTTGATATTACAAGAATTTCAAAATTGACAACAAGAAATTTATAAGTATTACCATCAAGAGAGAGCCAACAAAAATGACATCAATAGTTTTAGGTCTTATTCTATTTTTTTTTGGTTCAAGAATTCCAACTTTAGTCAAGTACCCTCATATTCGAAAGTAATCAAGTCTAGGTGGATGTTCTTTTCAAAGTTCATAAGGTGTCTTCTCTCTATCCTTAGGTGAAACTCTATTTAGGATATAGTAGCTAATAGAAGAGCATCCCCCCATAAATTTTGAGGTATGCCATAACTTATAATCATAGCATTGATAATATTCAGTAGTATTTGATTCTTTCCCTTAGCCACACTATTTGATTGAGGTGAATAGGGAGCAGTGATTTCATGAATTATCCAATTTTCTTCACAGAATAGGATCAATTCATTTAAAGTATATTCATCTCCTTGGTCAGATCTTAGGATTTTAATTCTTTTTTTCAAGTTTATTTTCAATTTTGGCTTTGTTAATCTTAAACTTGTTAAGAATTTCATCCTTAGTCTTTAAAAGATAGGTATAGCAAACTCAATAAAAATTACAAAATAATGACTATCTCTACGGGTTGATCTTTTTTGGAATCATAGACATCACTATGAATAAGTTCAAAAATTTGAGTATCTCTAAAAGCTACATGCATAAAATATTTTCTAAGTTATTTGATTGAACATAAACTTTATACTTAGAATTATGTTTGATGTTAAATTTTAGAATCAAATTAAGATTAGACTTTTCTTGGTAGATCTAAGCTTGATATCACCCAATCTTCTATACCAAATTTCACAAGATCTAGAATTTAACACAAAAGATGTAGAAGAATTAACTGAATTTTTATTAAATTTGGGAGAAGAAATTACATTCAATTTGAATAGTCCCTCAGACATAAAGTTCTTTCAAATAAATAGATCTCCTTTAGAAATTATAATTTTATTGGATTCTAAGACAACCTTAAAAACTAGCAGAACAAGTAAAAAATTACTTAACAAGTTTCTTCTTTTGGCAGATAAATATTGTACATTTCAAAGATTTAATGTCTTTCCTTAAGTAAACTTTAGATTAACTATTCCTCTTTCTAGTACCTTGATAGCTGTCCTATCACCCATGATCGCACTTCCTCCATTTGATCCCTGGTATGAGGAAAACCAAGATCTATCAGTATAGATGTGGATGTTGGCTCTAATATCTAACCACCATTCTAAATTTAAATAGGTTAAATCGACAAAATGAGTGAAAATAACCAACCTAAAGGATGATGGTTCTCCTTCGATCATGTTAACCTGAGGTCTAGGTTAGTGTTGGTTCTTCATATTCTTCTTTTTGTAGATAATCTTCTACTTTTCTTTGTAGAAACACTAAGATACAAGATGATTGTCTCGACCATAGATGAAATAGAACCTCTCAGCACCTTGTTCCTTAGATTTTTGGACTTGATTGTTAGGTTTAGGCTTTAGGTTTTGGTGTCTCGGTTTATCTTTTTTTTAAAATTTTTGCTTTTGGCTTTGAAATTTGGGTTTTGACCTTTAAGATTCTGACTTGGATATTGAGATTCGGTAAGATTGACCTTAGCTTCAAGCTGATTTTTATAAACTCTTAAATTTCTCTAAGTCTAAATTAATCCTCTATCCTAATGGATTGAAGAATAGACCTAAGAGTGAGAGAAGACTGGGATCTTCTAAGGTCATCGACAAATTAAGATCAAGAGGATGGAAGTTTGTTCATCAAGCATGATATTTGACAAGTTTTATCAAGAGTAAATCCCCCTCTATGGATCGCTTAGACTAAATTTTAAAATTGGTGAATCTGGTCGTTGATGGATATGTTGTCCATCATTTTAAAATTATAAAAGTTTGAAATAGTGAACCTTATAGTCTCTTCATTATCTTAGGTATAGGTTTCTTCTAAAACCTACCAAAGTTCTTTCAAGGTTTTATATTTTCTATATGTTTTATATAATTCATCTGATAGGTAACTAAGTATTCTAAACCTATAATTTTAGTCAATTTCTTTAGGAGATTTAGAAGTTGATCCTGTATCTGAGGAAGATTATTTGAAAAGAAATGATTTTCCTAGAACAGATATTAAACCTAGAGAGATTAACTAGGCTTCTAATTGTTCTTGCTAAAAAAATTCTTTTCCATTAAATTGATCAGATTGGAGAATAGATAAATCCTCTGAACCTATGGGAAGATATCAAAAAGAGAAAACTAAGAAACAAGATTAAGAGAGATAAAAGCTATGTAAAGAATGCACTGAATTCTTTTACTAATTCCATATCATAGATCTATTTGTAAAGTTTTTTTTTAAAATTTTGTTGAATTTTTTCAATAGAAAATGATAAATTTAATTTAGGGGCCAATGTTATGTTATATACAATAAAAAATCAAGTTTTCCTCTTCTTTTCAAAAAAAAAAAATAAATAAATAGACTACTTACAAAAAAATTCAAAGAAATACTATATATGGTTACCAGAACTCATTGTATAAGAATTAAATAACTATGATATTTTATATATTGTTAGTACGTGAATTGCAATTGGAAAGGGCTTAATCACCTTAGATTGTTGTGAATACATAATATAAATTTATTTCCTACATAGTCGGTTGCGGTTCACTTGAACTAACAATTGTATTATATGATCAAATAAATATTAACATCAATTAAAATTTTAAATAAAATTAGTGAATATAATATTTTTTAGAGGCATGCAGTACACTATTCTAAGATAATTTTTGATCCATTTGTACAGGATCAATCTCGAGAACTATACCCCAAGATATAATCGAAGTCCTTCCCTATGGGCATAATCATAGAGATGATGATAGAGCTTCAATCCAGCAACAAAGAAATTGATAAAAAAAACTTAAAAAAAAAGAATTTAAGAGAGAAGAAGAGAATTAAAAAAAATTAAAAAATAAATCAAATTAGGAGAGAAGAGAGCAAGTTTTTCTTACAAATTCTAATTTCTATCAAGGGCCCAATTTATAGGCCCAGGAACTAGCCATTGGGGCTAATCCAATAGTCAAAGTATTAAGCACATATTTAATCGGCTAATGGGTATAAAACTAACGGGCAAAATATTAATCAGACGATCAATATTAAGCGGTGTTAAAATATGGTATTTATCTCCAAATAAATAAGAAAAAATGGTAATATTCATTATAGAAAAAATTAAACAAAAAAATATGGGCCCCAGCATGTCTGAGCTTAGCCAGGCCAGGTCGCATGCGTGTGTGGTATAAATGGCCCAAAATTGCTAAACTTTTTGATAGAGTTTGGGAGGAGTTTCCATTCTAAAATCCTTTTCAAGTTTTCTCCCATCCAATATGGGACTAAATAAAAAGTTGAGAATTAGTTGGAGGAAATTTTGAGCTTTCTAATTCCCTCCAAAACACCAATATTAGGTTCGCCTCATTTCTTATCATTGTTCAAAAATTCATTAAAGTCTCCTATTAGAAGTCGCAGACCAGAAATATTCACGGCATAGCTTTTAAATTCTGACATAACTTTCCCCTTCCTTTGTTTTTTTTAATCTCTATCATCTAAGTTAGCATTAATGCAAGAACACAGCCAGGCCTTGCCTTCCTCATCCTCCACATTCATATGGATGGTTGTTTGACCAGTATTCACAGTTCTAAAGAACACAGCCCACCTGATAGCCTATGAGCATCACACTCAACTATTTTAGAAGTTGAACTAATTCTTCAAACTTTGCATGTCTAAAGCATTAGAAAGATAGTTTACGAACTCTATATACGCCTATATAGTTGTTGAACTCTACAAACTAGTGTAGACATTCACCTCATTCTTCAAACTTTGTATCATATTCTTCAAACTTACCAACATTTGCAAACCCTATATATGCAAACCAAATCCTATACAATGCTTGGGTCTACAACTATAACTAGTATTTACCATTGTTGTAACTTCTGTCTCTTATATCTTCAAATTGAAATGGTTTGGTAGTAAGAACTCATGCACCATGAGATGAAAATGATATAATTCGTATTCTTGAAAGAACTTTGAGCGGAAGTTCTGAGTTTTTACCCTCAATTTAAGGCTTGCTTAGGCTAGAAGTTAACATAGGCTGAAAACTTAATTTTATTGCAAGTATGTACAAACTCAAACTAACATTTTAGATGAACTAAAAATAGAGAGAAGTGAAAATCCTACTCTAACAGAGGAAAATCACTTCAAGAAGTTCAAGTTATTTGATCTTTCCATACTTTCAAAGCTTTTCTCTATTCTTAAGTATAAATCATTTTTCTGAGAATCTTCCCATAGTATATAAGTGTTTGCCTGCATTTTTTTCCTAGTATTTTTGTTTCTTTTTTCTAGTGGGAGTTGTAAAGAACTTTGAAGAACTTTCCATCAAGATCTTCTAGTAGTTTAATCTTATACATAATTACATTTTGTTAGTATATTATGTTTAGATGAATAGATTCGGTCCATTGATTTATGTGATTTTTATTTTAACTACTTGTATAAAACTTGAAGAATCTTAATATAAAACAAAAGGCTAAATTTAAACAAATAAAGAGCTAGAAAAAAATTATTTAGTGTTAATTAATTCTATGAACCAAATGGAAAATGAGGCTATTTTACCAAAATAATGTCTAATTAAAAAGTAATTACTAAAATAATGCTCCTTCAAAATTATTTACAAAAATGCTGCTCAAACAAAGTCATCCTTTAAAAGGGCAACTTCATTTCCTGACTCACCAGGCAACCACTGGTGACGTGGTGAAGGGCCCGAAAAAGCTATAAGTAGCCCTTTGGTATGGCGGCTCTATGAGTCGTCCTTTGGTAGAGCGACCTAGTCGGGTCCCAACCTAAAACAAAAATCCTAAACCCCCTTGTCCCCACTCTCCCATCTCTCTCAAACTCTCTCAATCTCTCTCTCCCTCTCGGTCCGGTGCATGACACCCTCTCCCCCTCTCTCTCCCCCTTGGTCCCCAATGTGAGACCCCCCATTCCCCTCTCAGTCCCCAGTGCGAGACCACCCGTTCCCCCTCCCTCTCCCTCTCAGTTCTCAACGCAAGACCCCCCATTCTCCTCTTGGTCTCCGGTGCGAGACCCCCCCTTTCCCTCCATCTCATTCTCAGTCTGGCATGTGACACCGCCTCCCTCCTGTTGTCCGCCCGTGACCCTTCCCCATGCACCCCTACATCTCCCTCTTGGGTCCTAGCTCGAGAACCCCCTTCCCTCTCCTTCTTAGTCTGCGGGACCCGTCCCTCCTCCTATTGGCCCACCGCCCTCACTGTGCACACCCCAACCTCTCTCTACCCCTCCTTGTGCATGGTCCTGGCATAAGAAACCCCTCCCTTGTCCTTCTTAGTGTACCACCACCCCTACCTCCTCCTTTTGGTAGTTCTTGGCACCCCTCTCCGCTCCTCCATCCCTCCTCTCGATGGTCCCAATGCCTCTCCCTCCTCTCAATGGTTTCTAGCATGCCACCCCATCATTCAGTCATCATATTAATTGGTATATGATTTTCTCCTCCTTAATTATTTTATTTTTTATTTTTTTATTTTAAATTTTTTATATTATTATTTAAATATAAAATGCAGTATATATTATTTAGCTAGATGGTAATTAGACTACTTAAAATTTTTATATTCAGTCACTTATTTTTAAAAATTTTGTATTGCATAGAATCATAGATCAGTCTTTTGATTAATGTACATATTCTAGCACATCCGTACTTTTATATATTTTTGTATGGATGAAAGAATTATGTATATTGGTCGATTGATTATATAGTTTGGATAATTTAAAAATTATAATTAATTCTATGGATAACTACAGTAATCAAACGATATGCAGAAGGCTCAAAAAAAATTTTGGATAGCATTTTTCTTCAATTCTCCTCACACATCTTCAGCCGTATGGGGAGAACTAAGAAAAAATGCTACCAAAATTTTTTTGGTCGTTATTACATATCGTTTGATCACTATGATTATCTATAGAATTAATATAATTTCTGAATAGGATAGAACTTAACTTTAACTATTAGTTTTTGATAGGATGCATTTATCATATAGGTCATATGAAATATTAAGTACTTTCTCCTAGTAAATATATGTTCATATGTTCATGCAGTTACTTCTCATAAAAATTTTCAATAAAATAAATTCAAGTCATGTCATTATTATCTTCCATTAGGATGGAAGGATCAGTTATAATGCTAACGGTGCATATTATGATGGTGGAAGGATCCAGATGATCATAATAGACTGTAACGCAATATATCAAGAATTTATGCGAATCTACTATACTATCACTAGATGGAATCTCAATCACTATGAAGTTTTTCTAGTCTATAGACTTTCAAATAATAATGCTTCATAGTATTTGGATGTATCTATTGAAGATTATCAGAACACGAACTCCGTCTTGGACATCCCATCATGAGGTTTGTTCGAGTAGTTGAGATTTTCATTAAGCCAGCAGTAGTGAAAGTTTTGAATGATAGTGAACAGCTTGTGAGTATGTCTCAGGCTGTATCTACCTCATTTGCACAGTCGGGGATGGGGAGATCTCTACCTAATGTAGCTTTAATGGTCGATGAATCTAGATATGAGTATCGAGGCACTCATGTATGTACCGTTGGTAGACCAATAACATTGGTAACTGATAGTTCTCAATTAATGATAGGGGTAGAGTCTACATATCAATATCCATATAACACCATATTTGATGATATAGAGGTCGGTTCTAGTTATATGTCAACTACAATAGAGCATGTAAAGCGTGAATCTTACAACTTTGCATCAGTTAATCAGTCACATGCAACACATGCTGAACTTATTGGAGGATTGGAAATCACAATGGATGATTTTGCAATTTTATTTGAAAATAAAGTCGCTGTTAGTTATGATCCTAATTCTATGGATGATGAAATTAAGGATAATGATGCAAAGTATGATGGTAGTGATAGTGGAGAGTCTAGTGTGGAAGAGGATGTCCCACCATATGAGGCACCCCTTGTTTCTAAATTTGGACTAATTGATGCATCCGATGATGATGAGGCTGCATCCCTTGGAATATTGCTAAAACATCCATTCTTTGGTGGAAATAAGGAGTTAAGAAAGGATTCAGGTCAAAGGAGGAAGTCCAACATGCCATAAAATAATATGTCATTCGCACCCACCATTCTTTTAAAGTCATTGAGTCAAATAAAATTAAATAGAGCATCATCTATAGATAGTCAGAGGATTGCAGTTGGCATCTTCGGCTATACTATCAGACCAGGACACAACAATGAAAGATTACTATATATAAAAGACTACACACATGCTTGAATGCAGATATGATGCGAGATCATTCATAGTTTGATGCACGCATGATTACCGATATCATTATAGGATCAGTGAGGACAGAGACATCTATATCCATATCAGTATGTCAGGCTTATGTACAAGATACATGGCAATGTGAGGCATTTTACACGAAGACTTGGATAGCTAAACAGCTTATTATCGATGAGCTGTTTGGAGATTGGTTTGAGTCCTACAACACATTAGGTCTTTGGTTAGCTATAATTTATTATGCTAATAAGAGGATTATAGCCCCGATGAACTTGATTATACACAAATAGTCGACTTAGGAGCGAGTACATGCACATGTCGAAAGTGGTAGTTACTATATTACCCGTGCTTCCATTTGTTTACTATATGTGCTAGTGAGAATTTAGATAGAAAATAATTTATTGATGACTATTATACTATTACCCATGATGAGCAATTCTATGTGCCTACTTTTTATCCTCCAGAAAGTCATTATTAGCCTATATGGACTACATTTAGACTCATACCAAACCTATCTACAAGATGACTTGAGAAGGGGCGACCATAATCGAGAAGGATCCGAAATGATATGAATACAATGGAGAGACAAAATATAGTTCATTATGGCTTGTGCAAGCAGATAAGATACAACCGACATAGATGCCCTAAATGGCATTGATTTATCTTTTTTTCATGTGATTTGTAGAGTTTCTTTATGTAAAGATTATATTTTTTTAACTATTTTGGTTATATAATCATATCATATAAATACTTGAAGATATTAGTGAAATAAATTTGTTGTATATGTTGGCAATTTATCATTAATATTATTTTAACTATTCTAGCTTCTCAATTTTTTTGATGATTAATAAATCTATTAAATTTGTGGGACCGATAGATATGATATAGCTAGTTTAGATTCTGATGTGCACTCAAGATTGATGGATCCTACGGTACTATATCTCTAGACTTGACACAGGAGTGACCGTATATATTCTGGAGAGAACCTGAAGCTCCTACGTTATAGGTACGAATATCTACAGCGATGCACTGGGGGCCATATGACAGGATCATGTAGTAACTTCATATGTCAAATTTTTATTAAGTATATAGAGTCTGCGATGTACAGCTTGACTAGGTTCTCATCATAGCCATGGTAGAGTGATGACATCAGGAGACTCACATCTTTCATCCATGCATCGAGGAGGCGACGATCACATTATAGGAGGTTGTCGTTCTTCTTAGATTATGAGTGCATGGGCCTGTTATCACTGATACTATACACATCATCTGGCCAGATCTTTGCGAGAAGTTGTTCAGGATTATACTACCAGAGATGATATTGTTAGGATCTTCTTTAAGGCTACAGTAGCTTCGACACATGTTCTAGCATTTACCCGATGATGCAGATGATGAGACTATGCGATGGCATGCTCGAGCATTCATTTTATATCTTATTGATGGCTATTTATTCATCGATAAGTCTGAATCCCATGTGCAGCTTATTGGGGTATCAGCTACTTTGATACCACTTTTAAGGATGTAGTACCAAATTATTATGGTAAAAAAAAAAAATAAAAAAATAAGAAAAGCAATCAAGTACATAGATCAGTCTAAGGGCTCGCCTCCATGGGACATGCAAAGCTCTACTATGAAAGAAAAAAATAGGTATAAGAGGAGAACACCCACTTTCAACTCATCGTATATAAATCTCTCTCAACTAGAAGCTACGCTCACAAAAGCTCTATTAGAATCTCAAGAAAATCCTCAGAAGCTACAAAATGTTTTGCCCTCACAGCCTCCTCATCGGATGCTATGCACCTGTTGCTTCTCTCTCGCGGGCTGTACGTACTCAGCGCTCTACCAAGCTTCTCTCGATGGCTGTCTGAGCCTCTTTACGTGCCTTTCATGCCACACATACCATCCTTCTATTTTACAGCACCTCAGCCTTTTAAATAGGATGAAAATTCTTTTCTTAGCAGTTCACAGGAGTCCTAATATGATTCTTTCTCCTAATATGAGTCGAACATGACTTTGATGGAGTCTTAAAATATTTTTCAATCTTCAGATCATGATCGTAATTCTTTATGGCCACTGGATCCTATGGTCCATGTGCAACTCTTGTAGATCCTTTGGATTAATCACAATTTGAGTCCAAACAGAAAACCCCATCCTATTCTATTCGTTTCTATCGAGTCAGCTCGATCAGAGATCGAGCTGGCTCGACTGTATCTCATTCGAACTCCTATTTTTTATCTATCTGAGGGGACCAGCTCAACTGTGGTTCGAGCCAACTTAGCTGTGGTTTGAGCTGGCTCGATCTCAGTCCAAGCCGGCTCGACTTCGTATCCGAGCCAATTCAACTGCTTGCTGATACTGATTCTTCTCTACTTTGGATCAAATTCGAGATGTCAAATTCTAACAATCTCCATCTCAACTAGATATTTGGTCTCTATCTGAATTTAAGAGCTTGTGATCCATCTCACCCCCATGCTTTGAGGCATGCTTGCTGATCATAGATGGACAAACGTGAGAGTCGAGTCAGGCCTCTCGATCCCATCTCCGCCATAGGCTATGTCCACTCTGACCAAAGACCTACTTGAAAAAGTCTCCTATGGTAATAGAAACTTCACTCTGCAATGTCGCCTCTCATCCTTCCGAGTCTCCCATCTTGTATCCGATCCATCTCTACCTGGAGCTCCACCTCATGCTAGGCTTTCTCTAGCTCCTGAAGCTTCATCTCGCACTGAGTTTCCTGCTAGATAGTAATATCCTCTCATCTTCTTTTTTTCCTTCAATATCATCCTATCATCATGCATGATCTTCAGGATTTCATCACCAGCTACCCACTTATAACCATTTGAATTCAGTCTACATAGTGAGATAAGATTCTGCTTGAAATTGGGTATATATCGGATCTTTCCTAATCTCCTTACTGCACCATCATGTATCCTCCAACTGACCCTCTCGATGCCTCTGATCGCACAGCTCGATCCATCCGATAGATAAATAGTGCCCTTATTACTCTTTAAGGAGTCAAACTGCTTCTCTCTTCAACAAGCATAATATGTACATGTAGACTCTAAAATTTACTACTAAAAAGAAGTAGATATCTCATCAGATATCTCCATGACATCATCCTCTAACTCGCTACTGGCCGTCGCTATAGTATCCCTCATCCGATCCTTAAGTTATGGGCAATCCTTGATTCGATGCCCCAACTCATCGCATCTATAGCATCTGATCTTGCTATGATCCCTTATCTTAAATTTGGATCATCCTCCTCACGATTCTCTGCCGCTCTATCTACTATCTTTTGCTCCTCCAAAAACTGTCAAAGCTAAGCTGCCACCATCTGAGCTTGAAACTGAGTTCTTCCTTATAAAAATCTCATTTTGGAGTATCACTACAGTGACCTCGTCCATCTTGATGGTGCTCTTTTCCACTAGAAGAGTAGTCATCAAGGACTCATACGAAGCAAAAAAGTGATGCTAGCAAGATCAATGCCCTGATCTTCTCCTCAACTTTTTCACCAATACTGAGGAGGTCAGTGAAGATCTTCTGAAAGTTGGATAGATACTCTCGCACGCTCTGACCTTCATCCATCAACAGTTGATAGAACTACCTCTAAAAGAATAGCATCTTAGTGAGTGACTTTGCCATATACAACTCCTCAAGCTTCGACCATAGTGCCATTGAAAAAATCTCGCCAAGTACATGGATCACGACATCATCCATTAGGTATAAGCGGATCATGCTCACCACTTGCATCTGGATCCACTTTCAATCCTTCACCTCTATGGTAGCTAGCATCTCATCATTCAAGAGAGAGTTGATCAACCCATGTTGGATGAGGAAATCCTTTACCCTTGCTTGCCACAAGAAGAAATTATCCTTTCCATCGAACCTATTGATCTCCATCTTGATTGCACTTGTCTTATCCATATTCTTTAATCTCTATCCACTGCTACAATCTGCGCTCTGATACTATCTGGCTCTGATATCAATCTATTGGGGTATCAACTACTCTGATACCACTTTTAAGGATCTAGTACCAAATTATTATGATAAAAAGAAGAAAGAAATAAAATAAGAAAAGCAATCAAGTACGTGGATCAATCTAAGGGCTTGCCTCCATGGGACATGCAAAACTTGACTATGAAAGAGAAAAATAGGTACAAGAGTAGAACACCCACTCTCAACTCATCGTATATAAATCTCTTTCAATTAGAAGCTATCCTCATAAAAGCTCTTTCAAAATTCCAAAAAGATCCTTAGAAGCTATAAGATGCTCTGCCCTCACAGCCTCCTCGTCGGATGCTATGCACCTATTGCTTCTCTTTCTCATGGGCTGCATGTATTCGGTGCTCTGCTAAGCTCCTCTCGACTGCTGCCTAAGCCTCTCTACGTGCCTCTCACACCATATATACCATCCTTCTGCGCTACAGCACCTCAATCCTTTAAATAGGATGAGAATCCTTTTCTCAGTCATTCACAGGAGTTCTAACAGGGCTCTTTCTTCTAATATGAGTCAAACATGATTTTGATGGAGTCTTAAAATATTTTTTAATCTTTAAATTATGACTGCAATCCTCTATGGCCACTAGATCCTATGGTCCACGTGCAACTCCCATAGATCCTTTGGATTAATCATAATTCAAGTCCAAACAAAAAATTCCATCTTATTCTATTTATTTCTATCGAGCTGGCTCGGTCAGAGGTTGAGCTGGCTTGACTGCATCTCATTTGAACTTCTATTTTCTATCTATCTAAGAGGATCGGCTCGACTATGGTTCAAACTGGCTCGATCTCAATCCAAGCCAACTTGACCCCGTATCCGAGCCGACTCGACTGCTTGCTGATACTGATTCTTCTCTACTATGGATCGAATTTGAGATGTCAAATTTTAACAATCTCCATCACGACTCGATATTCAGCCTCCACCTGACTTTAAGAGCTTGTGATCCATCTCGCTCTTATGCCCTAGGACATGCCTGCTGATCATGGATGGATAAATATGAAAGTCGAGCCAGGCCGCTCAATCCCACCTCCATCATGGATCGTGTCCACTTTGATCAAAAATCTAATCAAAAAAATCTCCTACGACAATAGAAACTTTACTCTACGATGTCGCCTCTCATCCTCCCAAGTCTCCCATCTCGTGTTCGATCCATCTCCACCTGGAGCTCGATCTTGCACTAGGCTTCCTCTAACTCCTGAAGCTCCACATCGTATTAGACTTCTTGCTAGATAGTAATGTTCTCTTATCTTCTTTTCTCCCTTCAATATCATCCTATCGTCATGCATGATCTTCAGGATTCCATCACCAGCTACCCACTTATAACCATTTGAATCTAGTCTGCTTAGTGAGATAAGATTCTACTTGAAATCGGATATGTATCAAACCTATCCTAATCTTCTCACTATACCATCATGTGTCCTCCAGCTGACCATCCTAATGCCTCTGATCACATAGTTCTATCCATTCGATAGATAAACAGTGCTCTCATTACTCTCTAGGGAGTCAAACTGCTCCTCTCTTCAACAAGCATGATATGTGCATATAAAATCTAAAATCCACTACTGAAAAAAAGTAAATACCTTATCAGATATCTCTAAGACATCATCCTCTGACTCGCTACTGGACGTCGCTATAGTAGCCCTCATCCGATCCCTGAGTTATGGGCAATTCTTGACTCGATGCCCCAACTTGTCGCACCTGTAGCATTTGATCTTGCTAGGATTCCTCATCTTGGACCTGGATCATCCTCCTCACAATCCTCTATAGCTCTATCTACTGCCTCCTACTTCTTCAAAAATTACCAAAGCTGAGTTGCCACCATCTAAGCTTGAAGCTGGATTCTTTCTTTTGAGAACCTCATTCTGGAGTATCGCTACAGTAACCTTATTTATCTTGATGGTGCTCTTTTCCACTAGAAGAGCAGTCATCAAGAACTCATACGAAGAAGAAAATGATGCTAGCATGACCAATGCCCTGGTTTTCTTCTCAACTTTTTTGCCAACACTGAGGAGATCGATGAGGATCTTTTAAAAGTTGGATAAATACTTCCGCATGATCTGACCTTCGTCCATCCATAATTGGTAGAATTGCCTTCAAAGAAATAGCGTGTTGGTGAGCGACTTTGCCATGTACAACTTCTCGAGCTTCAACCATAGCACCATTAGAAAAGCCTCACCAAGTATATGGATCACGACATTATCTACTAGGTACAAGCGGATCATGCTCACCACCTGCATCTAGATCCGCTTTCGATTCTTCACCTCCATGGTAGCTGGCATCTCGTCGTTCAAGAGAGCTTCGATCAACCCATGTTGGATGAGGACATTCTTTATCCTTGCTTGTCATAAGAAAAAATTATCCTTCCCATCGAACCTATTGATCTCCATCTTGATTGCACTTATCTTCTTTATATTCTTCAATCTTTATCCACTATTATAATCTGTGCTCTGATAGTGTTTGGCTCTGATACCAATCTATTGGGGTATCAGCTACTCTGATACCACTTTTAAGAATCTAGTACCAATTTTTTATGACAAAAAGAAGGAAGAAATAAAATAAGAAAAGCAATCAAGTACGTAGATCAGCCCAAGAGCTTGCCTCCATAGGGCATACCCTTTGGATTAATCACAATCCGAGTCCAAATAGAAAACTTCATCCTATTATGTTCGTTTTCATCGAGCTGGCTCAATCAGAGATCGAGCTGGTTCAACTGCATCTCACTTGAACTCTTTTTTTCTATCTGCCTAAGAGGGCTGGTTTGGCTGTGGTTTGAGCTGGCTCGATCTCAGCCCGAGCCGGCTCGACCTCGTATCCGAGCCAGTTTGACTGCTTGCTAATACTGATTCTTCTCTATTGTGGATCAAATTTGAGATGTCAAATTCTAACACAATTACTATACTTACTCCTACTACATGATCTCCATGCATGTGGGCAGTTGAGTTGAGGCAGCGCCAGTTTAGCCTTCCTATATCACGAGCAGTGCAAGACCATCAGGGTGGATGCCCATGAAATAGCTGGGCAATTGATGTTGTTACAACTTTGAATATAGGAGCATTTGCATTTTGGATGGTCGGATAGAGTGCTCCTCGATGTAGGAGCCCACCAGTCGATGTTGGAAGATGCTGCTATAGGACATGAACCATTAGATGTCCATGATGCTGCTGTTCAAGATCCATTTGGCAGGATACAATATGACCAATTTGATGCATTAGGATGCAGGTATGTAATCAGTAGCACTAACCTTTCTATCATAAATGACTATATATTTTATCAAAATTAATATTGACTTTGTTTTTAATAGGTGGAGGACTCGACTAACATGTGCTAGCAGTTCTATGCCGTACACATTTATATATTATAGAGATCAGCTAGAAAAGTAGCATGACGATAAGATGATATGGATGCCTTACACACCCAAGATATTAGCTACATTGCTTGAGGTATGTCGATTAGATCAGCATGTATGGAGGACACACGCATCTCTCGTCTGCTTCAACATCATAGAGATCTATTGTCTAGAGTGCGTGATGCGACAGTTCGGCATGCATTAGGACGTTCTTCCATCATGCGATACTCAGAGACAAGCTCCACACTCTCGATCGACAAGAGCAACATTGACATGATTAGGCCTGAGAGCATCGGGAGCATATTGAGGCGTGGGAGCAATGGGAGGATTTGGTTATGGCTACTTGTGCTAGTTACGATAGCGGCCAGAGATGAGGTTCCATCCTTCAGGTAGCGTAATACACGTTGTTGTAAGTATATTTATTTTTTATTTTATTTTATTTTTTAATCTAATTTTATTATATCATTTTTTTATATTTATTAAATAATATCTATTTTTTAGTTTAAATCTCATAGTTTTAGAAGATCACGATACTATACTATCAAGCGAGGAGTGACTTTCATTCAATCACTATTAGGTGCAAGGACCGAGCACTTGCCAATATCATAGACAGCCTTATTCCATGCGAGTTATCTTAGAGGATAGACAACTTGACATAGCACCTGCACCATCGACGGATGATCCGAGTACATCATTACATGATGTCTTTGACTTTGACCTCTCCATAGATGGTGCATCCATGTCACAAAGGATGACTAAGCGTGGAGAGCCATCCAAACATCGCGCACATATTGATAGGCCCAACATGACAGCATCTTTCTTTGTACCGATCGATACTATGCCAGAGCCATCCCACTGCCAACTAAAGGTGATGCACATTTACGAGAGATGGATATGTAGGAGGCCATAGTATCTTAGCATATATACCTCTCGATAGTTATATGATCTATATTTTTTTTTATAATAATATTATAATAACCAACTATAGATTTATATTATTTTAAAATTAATATTATAATTTTTTAGTCTAATTGTGCATCCTATATTTTTTATTATTATAATGATCAACTATGATAATTCTTCATCTTTATCCTAGCTTTTCATCTCAATACATGGATAGGTTTGTTGCCTTACAAGATCGATGCTTTCATCTTGGCACATGAACATAATTTTTATAATTAGATCCCTTTTTCAAGAAATAGTTCCTTATTGGTTTGCAAATGCAGAAATACCTTCAATTTGAGAAACCTCTTGAAACATCTTTCACAAAGAGGATTTATGAAGCTCTATCGAGGTGGAGTATCAAAGTTGCCCAATGGTAGGCTAAGCCTACAAATTTATTAAATTTAAGATGTAAACTCAAATTTTTGAAAGTCTTAAGAGCGTTCAAGATAATTTCGAAACATTCGGTGGCAACTTCGAAAGTTTCGAAAATCAAAATTAAGAAAAAAATCAGTTTCAGATTTTAAGAGTCGACTTCTACTGCACCATAAGCTAAAATAGAAAAACGTGTAGCTATGCTAGAAGGCGTATCAAGAAGGGCTCAACGGGTTCTCTCAATGGCCCGAAAGCATGGAAACTCCTCTATGGGACATGCAAGAAAATATCGGCCTTCAGTACTTAGGATGAAATAGGAATCAAAGTCATCCTCTGATAGGACGACTTATAGAATCGTTCTACCATAGGACAACTTAAAGAGTCGCCCTATGATAGAGTGACTTAGTAAGTCACCCTATTATAGGACAACTCATTCTTGATGATCGACTCTTTCTTGATTACCATACGGCCCACATGGCATGGAGAGTGATGAGTCAACATATAAAGTTGCCCTATGATAGAGCGACTTTCATTTAAATAGTATTTTAGTAAATAACTTTGGAAGGACAAAATTATTTGGATAGCATTTATCCGATGATGCAGATGATGAGACTATGCGGTGGCATGCTCAAGCATTCATTTTATATCTTATCGATGGCCATTTATTCATCGATAAGTTCAGATCCCATGTGTAGCTTGTTGGGGTATTAGCTACTTTGATATCATTTTTAAGGATGTAGTACCAAATTATTATGGTAGAAAGAAGAAAAAAATAAAATAAGAAAAATAATCAAGTACGTGGATCAGCCTAAGGGCTCGTCTCTACGGGACATGCAAAGCTCCACTATGAAAGAGAAAAATAGGTACAAGAGCAGAACACCCACTTCTAACTCACGGTATACAAATCTCTCTCAACTAGAAGCTACGCTCACAAAAGCTTTCTCAGAATCTCAAGAAAACCCTCAGAAGCTATAAGATGCTTTGTCCTCATAGCCTCCTCATTGGATGCTATGCACCTATTGCTTCTCTCTCTTACGGGCTGCACATGCTCAGCGCTCTATCAAACTCCTCTTGGTGGCTTTCTGAGCCTCTCTTCTGCTCCACAGCATCTCAGCCTTTTAAATATGATGAGAATCCTTTTCTTAGCAGTTCATAGGAGTCCTAACAGGGTTTTCTTCTAATATGAGTCGAACATGACTTTGATAGAGTCTTAAAATATTTTTCAACCTTCAGATCATGACGCAACCCTTCATGATCGTTCGATCCTGTGGTCCATGTGTAACTCCTATAGATCCTTTGGATTAATCATAATTTGAGTCCAAATATAAAATCCCATTCTATTCTATTCGTTTCCATCGAGTCGGCTCGGTCAGAGATCGAGTTGGCTCGACTGCATCTCATCCGAACTCCTATTTTTTATCTACTTAAGAGGGTTGGCTTGGCTATGGTTTGAGCTGGCTTGGCTGTGGTTTGAGCTGACTCAATCTTAGCGCAAGTCGGCTAGACCTCGTATCCAAGCCAACTCGACTGCTTGCTCATATTGATTCTTCTATACTTTGGATCGAATTCAAGACGTCAAATTCTAACAATCTCCACCTCGACTCGACATTCGGCCTCCATCTGACTTTGAGAGCTTATGATCCATCTCGCCTCCATGCCTTGGGGCATGCCTGCTGATCATGGATGGACAAATATGAGAGTCGAGCCAGGCCGCTCGATTCCATCTCCATCATGGACTGTGTCCACTCTGACCAAAGACCTACTCGAAGAAGTCTTCTACGATAATAGAAATTTTACTCTACGACATCGCTTCTCATCCTCCTGAGTCTTCCATCTTGTGCTCGATCTATCTCCACCTGAAGCTCCACCTCGCACTACGCTTCCTCTGGCTCCTGAAGCTCCACCTCGCATTGGACTTCCTACCAGATAGTTGTTAGATATGTGTGCCCTAGAAGCCAGATTCGTTGACACTTATAATACACTTCCAAGGATAAAATTATAATTTTAACTATAAATAATAAAATAGATTATTTTCTATCATAGTGTGTATTTGAAAGTGTCTGTGATACATCCCTTGAGTTAATGGTAATGATAGTTCATATTTTCAAGAGTTGAAAATTTAAGATATGAATTTTCATTATTAACTCATAAAATGCTTCCGATCATAGGATCATCATAAGGATGGTGATTGATCTGAAAGATTGATGTACGATCACTTCTTTATGATAGATGAGTCTTGAGTCTACAGTGTAGAGACACCGAAGCGAGAGTACAGATATTCGTTAGAGAATGAGGGCACTGAGCATGACCACCTCGAGCAGTCATGAGGAAGTCTACCTTCTCGTTGATGACTGGCTCGAAGCTGCAGTGGTGTGTCTGATTCTTTGACCTGAGGTGCATTGATAGTTCACCTTGAGGGTGTTATGTTTGACTACACCATAACTCGATCTCCTAGCTATTTGAAATCCTGAGGTATATGTTGGCAATAGCATGTTCATTGTAGAAATTGAATTGCATCAATAAGAGATCTATCTACCTCGATAGATGAGGAGCAGCCCTATGATGATCATGAGAATCAAGTCCATAAGCCCATGGCTATGGTAGAGTGAAATAATAGAAAGAGTTTCTATTAGGGTTTTTATATTGGACTTGAATCGAATGATTAATTTATATGACGGATATTAAGGTTTGACGAGATCACCTTAACCCTAATCCAGTCGGGGCTCAAGATAAAAAAACTTAATTACATAGATAACTGCACCGAGAGATTCGCTTCCAGTTCTGATGGATTGCCACCATATGCTGCTAGGTGTCACTGATGGATTTTAGGAGTAATTAGAATGATTTGGATGATCGATCATACTAGTTGTCTGAATTAGAAAAGTTCTGATCCATCGGTATTTCGATGATGTCGATGATAGAGATCGTGACATATCCCATTACCATATGAAAATAAATCTAATTGGATCATACAAACAAGGGTTTAGATCTAGATATCATCAATTGGACTAACTCAGTTCAATTGATTTGAATAAGATTCAATTATGTTCAAGAAAATCGTGCTAGCACACGATTGAGCCCAATATTCTCCTTTAACAATCATTAAAACTTATCTCGACTGAGCCAAATATATTCAGGCTCACTCAAAAATCTTTATTTGGTCTGATTGGAGCTTGTTCAGATCAAAAAAGGATTATCTTAATTTATGAGATAAATTTGAGACAACACCTGCCATTTTCCATCACCTGCTAAATCTTATCTTTGGACTTTGGTCAAATGTTGATCTTTGACACTTAGACATCTGCCCATATGTCATGCAGCCATAGAAGAGAACCTTAGACTTTGTCCCCCTGCTAAAAAGTAGACAAGCAAGGGGCACACGCCTAAGGAGGTGTGCACCCCATGAGGATAACGCATGGAGTCCCATACAAATGGGACTCCAGGTTGCTTCATGAATTTAAATGTTGTGGCGCCAAGAAGTTCTGTTTGACCAGTCTTGGCACCACCTAAGAAGGTTCATGAGGAACTCTAATCTAATTAGATTAGATGATGTCATCTCACTAATCAAATTTATATTTGATTGCACAAAGAGCCATGATTGACCGGGATGATGTGGCACTACATAGCACAGCAGGATCTATATAAACCCTATCTGCGCCTAGAATTAAGAGCTTCTGCTTTAGCCCATGCCATATAGCTCCTCTCCCTCCCTCTCGATGCCATCCTCAGGTCCTCTCTCTCCTCTCCATGCTCAAGGGACTTTGGGCACAAGTTGAAGGAAAATTCTGATTTTTCGGATCATGTTCGTTCAGATCTGATCAGATCAAGAGATATATTTCAAAAATTTTTCTCTTTGATCCAGATCAGATCTAAGATATTTTAGATCTAATTATTATTATTTTAAAAATTAAAATAAAATTAGATAAATTAAATTAAATTTAATTTATCTTGAAGTGGATAATCCTATTACCCGTTGATGATCCTGTAAGCAGCGGAAGGTTCTAGATCAAGCCATGCAAGTGCCTGACCTCTATCGGTATCCACTCAGGCTGGATCTAGAGATCCTCTTCTTCTCTATCACGTCTCCAAAAATCAGATCTGGATCTGATCTGGAGGATCTTCAAAACTCTTTTCGAAGATCAGTAGTTGTCCTATGCAGCAGTGCAGCCTTCTAGCTTTCAGTCGTCTTTCTTTGATCTGGATCGCACCAACCAAGAATCCAAACACTTTGGACATGGAGAAGGAGAGGGAGAAGGTGGGTTTGGCATTGAGGAAGAGGGGAGAGGCAGCCTTGGGGCATGGGATTTCAATTCTCCAATCATACAATCATACAATCTGAGTTGGGCGCAGGGTCTTATTTATAGACTGTCTATGATCCAACTCCTCTTTTCCCAACCAATCATAACTCTTTGTGAAATCAGATCTAAATCTGATTGGTGGAAATAGAGTCCCCTGGATTCCTCCTTAGAGGGTGCCTAAGACCAGTCAAAGTTGGTTCTTAGGAGAACTCTAATCGGAATCCAAAAAGAAGATGGAGTCCCTATCCAACAGGGACTCCTGGGTGCCTCCAACTTGGGCACACGCCAAGGGTGGCGTGCGCCCTCTTCCTTGCCAAGTTTTGGTAGGAGGACAGGCCCCCCACCAGCTCTCCAATAGGTGCGTGACATGTGGACAAAAGTCAAAGTGTCAATGGTCAACATTTGACCAATCAAAGGTAGACTTTTGACCAAAGTCAAAGAACGAGAAATGGCAGGTGACCAAAATTGGCAGGTAATGTCTTACAAAATAAGACAATCTTTTCTAACTTGGACAACCTCCAGTCAAACCATATGAAGGCCTCTGATTGAGCACAAACTCTTTTGGCTCAGTCAGGACAACTTATTTGTGATAGCAAAAGATTTGTGATAGCAAAAGAAGAACGTTAGGTTCAATCGAGTGCTAGCACGATTTTTTTGAACCTAATTGAATCTCATTTAGATCAATTGAACTAGATCAGTTCAATTGATGATCACCAGATTCAAATCCCTTGTTTGTGTGATCCCAGTTAGGTTCAGTTCTGTATGGTAATGGGATATGTCATGATCTCTATCATCGACATCATCGAAACTCCTTTCGATGGATCAGAACTCTTCTGATTCGAACAGCTAGAATGATCGATCATCTAAATCATTCTAATTGCTCCCAAAATCCACCAGTGACACCTAGCAGTATATGGTGGCAACCCATCAGAGCTGAATGCAAACCTCTTGGTGCAGCTACCTGTGTGATTAAGTTCTTCTATCTTGAGCCCCGATCAGATTAGGGTTAAGGTGAACTCGTCAAACCCTAGTCTCTGTCATATGATGTAATCATTCGATTTCAAGTCTAATGTGAAAACCTAAATAGAAACTCTTTCTATTATTTCACTCTGCCATGGCCATGGACTTCTGAACTTGATTCTCATGATCATCATAGGGCTGCTCCTCTACCACCGAGGTAGATAGATTCCATCTTGATGCTATCCAGTTCCTACAATGAACATGCTATAGCCAACATACACCTCAGGATTCCATATGGCTAGGAGACCGAGTAATGGTGTAGTCAAACTATAACACCCTCAAGGTGAACTACCGATGCACCTCAGGTCAAAGAACCAGACACACCACTGCAGCATCGAGTCAGTCATTGACGAGAAGGTAGACTTCCTAATGACTACTCGAGGTGGTCACGCTCAGTGCCCTCATTCTCTAACGAGTACCTGTACTCTCGCTCTGGTGTCTCCACACCATAGACTCAAGACTCATCTACTAAAGAGAAGCGATTGTACACCAACCTTTCGGATCAATCACCATCCTCGTGATGATCCTATGGTCGGGAGCATTTTATGAGTTAATAATGATTATTCATGTCTTAAATTTTCAACTCTTGAAAATATGAATTATCATTACCATTAACTCAAAGGATGTATCACAGACACTAAATACACATATGTGATAGAAAATAACCCATTTTATTGATTATAGTCAAAATTATAATTTTGCCCCTAGAAGTGTATTACAAGTGTCAGCCAATTCTGGCTTCTAGGGCACATATATCTAACAATCTCCCACTTGTCCTAAAGCCAATTGGCTATAAGTCTAAGTCCCATCTTCTCAAGGTGGGCTTCGATCTTCTGCTGGCCCAATGGCTTTGTAAGTGGGTCTGCCACATTATCTATGGAGTTGACTCTCTTGACCTCAATATAATCCTTCTCGAGGTAATCGTGGATGAGGTGGTATCGCCGCTCAATGTGCTTGAATTTCTGGTGAGACCTCGGCTCCTTAGCAAGGGCTATGGCACCATTGTTGTCGCAGTATAGAGGAATGGCATCTAATGGCATTACTCCAATTTCTGCAGCAAACTTCTTGTACCAGAATGCTTCCTTCGCAGCTTCTGATGCAGTGATATATTCTGCTTCCATGGTGGAATCTACTATCATCATTTGCTTGGAACTCTTCCAGCTGACAGCACCACCATTGCACATAAACAGACTTTCAGATGTCGACTTTCGATCATCTATATCGAACATGAAATCCGAGTCTGTGTATCCCTGGACTTGGAGTTCTCCATTACCAAAGACCAACATCATATCCTTAGTTCTTCTCAAGTACTTAAGGATACATTTCATAGAAGTTCAGTGTTCTTCACCTGGATTTGACTGATATCTACTTATGACACTCACAGCATGGAATATATCAGGTCGTGTACATAGCAGCATAGCATACATGAGGCTCCCTATTGTAGAAGCATAAGGGATCTTGCTCATGCGTTCTTTTTTCTCAGGTGTGCTAAGGCACATCTTTTTGAAAAGATGAATACCATGTCTGAAGGGTATTAATCCCCTCTTTAGAGTTTTCCATACTAAACCTCTTTAGTACTTTCTCTATGTACATCTTCTATGAAAGTCCTAGCATCCTATTCGGTCTATCCCTATAGACCTTAATTTCTAGAATAAAGGATGCTTCACCTAGGTCTTTCATGGAGAATTCCTTGGACAACCATAATTTGACTATTGTCATCATGGGAATATCATTCCCAATAAGGAGGATGTCATCCACGTACAATACGAGGAAGATAACAGCGCTCCCACTGACCTTTTTGAAGACACACAGTTCCTCTTCATTTTTGATGAAACCAAATATTTTGATCACATCATTGAAATAAGTGTTCCAGCTCCGAGATGCTTGCTTAAGTCCATATATGGATCTTTGCAGCTTGCAAACCTTGTGATCAGTATCACTGGATGTGAAACCTAGCGGCTGTTCCATATAGATATCTTCCTCAAGATATCCATTCAAAAACACCATTTTCATGTCCATTTGCCATATTTCATAATCAAAATAGGCTGCAACGGCAAGCAATGTGCGGATGGATTTTAGCATAGCCACTGGAAAAAAGGTATCCTGATAGTCAATGCCTTCACGTTGACTATAACCTTTTGCCACTAGTCTAGCCTTGAATGTCTCCACATTCCCATCTGCACCAATCTTTCTCTTGAAGATCCATTTACACCCAATAGGTACTATACCTTCTGGTGGATCTACCAAGGTCCAAACTTGGTTTGAGTGCATCGAGTCAATTTCTGACTACATTGCCTCTAGCCATTTCTCGGAGTCGATATCTGATATCGCCTCGTTGTAGGTTTTGGGATCATCACCATGAGCACCATTACCTATGAGGAACATTTTCTCTACTTCCTCTAAAATAATACCTAAGTATCTTTCAGGGGGATGGGAAACTCTTTCTGATTTACGAGGTGGAGGAGGTAGTATTCTTATTGGCTCAACCTGATTTGGTTCCAATTGGTCCTTAGCTCATTGTACTTGTGAGACTTTCTCATCAAGCTTGATCTGCTTTCCAATGCCGTTATCTTGAATAAACTATTTTTCAAGAAAGATGGCATGTCGACTCACAATCACATTGTGGTCTTCTGGAATGTAGAAATAGTATCCTAATGACTCTTTAGGATATCCTATGAATCGAGCTCTAAAGGACCTAAATTCTAACTTGTCTGCTTGTTGTCTTTTGACATGAGCCGGACAACCCCAAATTCTGAGATGACTCAGACTTAGTTTCTTACCATGCCATATCTCATACGATGTGGTAAGAACGGTCTTAGAGGAAACCCTATTCAGTAGATAAATTGAAGTTAATAATAAATATCCCCAAAGAAAATCAGGAAGGTCTGTGAAGCTCATCATGGATCGAACCATATCCAATAGGGTCTGATTTCTCCGTTCTGAAATTCCGTTGAGTTGAGGTGTTCCTGGTGGAGTCCATTGAGAGACTATGCCATTTTTCTTAAGATAGTCTAGGAATTTTCGGCTAAGGTATTCACCTCCTCGATCTGATCGAAGAACCTTAATGGGTTTTTCAGTTTATTTTTCTACTTCATGTCTGAATTCTTTGAACTTTTCAAAAGCTTCAGACTTGTGTCTCATAAGATACACATATCCCATACCTAGACAGATCATCGATAAAGATAATGAAGTAGATAAAATTACCTCTAGTCGGCACATCAAATGGGCCGCACACATCAGTATGTACTAGGGCAAGGAGATCTGTGGCCCTTTCCCCATGTCCAACAAAAGGGAGTTTAGTCATTTTGCCTTGAAGACAAGATTCACAAGTTGGATATGACTCGAAGTCAATAACTCAATAGCCATTTTTCTTAATTTGTTGATCCTATCTTCTGCTATATGACCTAATCTTAGGTGCCATAGATACCTGTCATTTGGACTATCCCTAGGTCATTTGGCATTCACTTTTGCTCGACAGTTAGAACAGGTACATTAATATGTAGCTGATAAAGACCATTAATAAGAAAATCATTTGCAATTTTATTTCTTTCATAAAGAATGTTACAATGGTCCTTAAAGAAGGTAATCACATAGCCTTCTAGTGCTAAGCATGAAACAGAAATCAAATTTCTGCTAGCTGCAGGCACATAATAACAGTCTTTCAAAACTAAGTCTAAACCATATGGTAATCGAAGAGGGTATGTTTCCACAGCTACTGCAGCAACTCTTGCTCCATTACCAACGCATAGGATCATGTCTCCATCCCTCAATTCCTTATCCTAAGACCTACATGAAAGTGCAACAGATGAGCACTAGAAAACAAAGTCAAGCACCCAACTGGTGCAGAAGAAATCGTAAGGTTAAATTCAATAATGAGTATACCTCCAGAAGGACCTTTCTTCTTATTCTTCAGGGTGGCCAGATAAGTAGGGCAGTTTCGCTTTCAGTAGCCATCACTATTGCAATGGAAACACTTTTTTTTGAATCGATCTTTTTTTTGGGCTTACCTCTTCTTTTTGTTCTCCACTGCTTTTCGCAGACTTCTTTTCTTTTTATAGACTTTTTTTGAAAGAAATTCTGCAAGAACTGAGCCTTTAAAATCTTTCATAGAAGTCAAGTGGTAACCAGCATATTCATTAATTCGACAAGAAATTTTGAAGTTTTATGCATGTGGTAATTATGATGAATTGCCCATGCATCAGTCAAGGATTGCAGAATAAAATCGTTCTGTAGGTCCAAGTCTAACTTCACACCGAGCTTCTCAAGCTCTTCCATGTCCTTGATCATTGTCAGACAGTGATCTTAGACTGACTACCCATCATGCATCTTAGCCTTAAAAAGTCATTTCGTGACTTGATATTTGGCCGCGCAACTCTGTTCACCAAACATCTCCTGTAGGTGAGCCAACATTTGGCCAGCAGTCCCGATATCTTCATGTTGGTGCTGGAGCTCATCAGACATCGAGCCCAACATGTAATATCTGACCTTATTATCTTCGTCTATCCATTTTTTCAGAGACACTCTCTATTTAATAGATGGACGGGCTGGTAAGGTGGAAGGATCCTGGTCCAAAACATGGGTTAACTTCTCAAAACTTAAAATAATTTTGTAGTTTCTGAGCCAATCTTTATAATTGGATCCGATCAGTCTGTGTATGTCCAGGATATGTGTAATAGGGTTGGACGCAAATTATTTTTCTGTAGTGAGTCAAAGATTCTAATTAGATACTATAATTATGACTTGACCAATTTATTTAAAAATTTTATTTTTAAATAAATTAGCTCCACTATTTTTTGGATCCCTACACTCCCTCTGTAGAGATGCAAAAATCTCCATGATTAATGATTTCTATGTGGATGTGCGATCTACCAATTGACTCATCACCTCACCTAACAGTTATTGGTGATGGGTTAGCCAATGAGTAGATAGAACCTCTGTTCAATGATTCTCTAATCATGTGCATCCAAACTTGATCTCTAATCATGAATCTCACCGTATCCAAAATATTGATCAACTCCTTATTAAGTCAGACCCACCATTTGCATAGATTAGATTCCTAATTGAGTCTCTCATCGTATCGAAATATTGACAAATATCACCCAGTCCTAAGCATCCATACCTAAAGACATGGTTGCATCTTTTCGATGCAACCTCGACACTGTATCCAGCCAGAGAACAATCAATCCTGGAGGATCGCACATCTACAATGGTGAAGACCTCAGACTTATCTTTTCTTAGGGAGAATTGATTCAGATCTCATTAACTAGACTTATCATAATCAAACAATTATGACTAACCTAGTGGCATGGGTTAGCTCGATTATTGACCCCTCAGATCAGAACTGTGTCAATGATATGGCCAGGTAAGTGAGATCGGTGAAGAATATATCCATTATGTACAAGAATGCAATCAAGTAAGCTTCCAATTAAAATCAGTCAGTCGTATGTGCCAAACTTACCTTAGACACCAAATTGTTGAGTCAGAACCAATTGGGTTAGCCTACAACTAGACTCTAACCTCACAATTAGGTCTTGCTTGATCGTGACTCGATCTTGACCCAGACTTAATCCTATTAGGCTGATTAATTTAGCATTGTTGATCCCCTAACCATTTGATTCGGTTTGATCAACTGCTTAGACTTAATTGAGCTAAACAAAGAATCCAGATCTATTATGAATATATCTTAGATCTAAAATTCTTAATTTTAATTAATTAATAATTTTATAATCTTAATTTTTAATTAAGTAGGATTCATAAATAAAAGATGCACAATAAATCCTAAGATTTCAGAATCTAGGGTTTTGCAGAATAGTAAGTGTTGGATTCTGATTAGGCGAACGCACACACCCTACACATCATAGAAATGCCCCATGAATGGAAGAAGGGCCTTTAAATCCTTCTTCATTCTTATGACTGGACGGCCAAGAGGAACACTTAAATCAGGAACATGCAATACAATAATTTTTAGATCTATATCATATATCTCATATACAATAGATCTAATCATAAGCATATACATCTCATGTATCGAACCATGCATATTTATATCTAAATTATCTCATAATAATCTAAGATTAGATAAAATTAATCTAATCAAAATAATTCAAGACAATTATGTAGACACTACATAGCTAGTATCAATCATATCTCATATGATATTTAAAAATTAATATATTTATTATTTTTAGATTGTTATTATAAACTATTATAATATCAAAAAATATAAATAAATTGATCTAAAATATGATTTATTAAATTGAATTAAACATACAAGACTATTCTATAGAACTATTCTATTTTAGAACTAGTCATGCCATAATTTTCTATCTTAAATCCAAATCATTTATCTTAATTTTTTTTATTTCAGATTTGATCACATCTCATGTGACAATCTAACATCACTTATTTAAAATATAAAATTTAAATCATAATACTTTTAAACCTTGGGCTCTGATATCAGTTGAAGGGAAATCCTGATTTCTCGGACCAGGTTCGTTCAGATCTGATCAGATTAAGAGATTATTTCAAAAAAAAATTTCTCTTGGTTACATCAGATCTAAGATATTTTAGATCTAATTATTATTTATTTAAAAAATTAAAATAAATTAGATAAATTAAATTAATTTAATTTACCTTGAAGTTAATCCTATTACCCGTTGATGATTGTAAGCAGCGAATAGATAAAGCAAGTGCTGCTTTATCGGTATCCACTCAGGCTGGATCTAAAGATTCTCTTCTTCTCTATCACTCTCCAAAAAATATCATAGGATCTTCAAAATCTTTTTGAAGACAGTAGTTGTCCTATCAGCAGTGAGTCCTAGCTTTCAGTCGCCTTTCTTTGATCTGGATCGCACCAACCAAGAATCCAAACACTTTGGACATGAAGGAGAGGAGAAGGTGGGTTTGGCATGGGGAAGAGGGAGAGGCAGTCTTGGGGCATGATTATTTCAATAAAAATCATACAATCTGAGTTGGCGCAGGGTCTTATTTATAGACTGTCTATGATCCAACTTCTCTTTTCCCCAACCATCAAACTCTTTGTAAAATCAGATAAATCTGATTGGTGGAATAGAGTCCCTAGATTCTCTTAGAGTGTCTAAGACCAGTCAAAGTTGATTCTTAGGAGAACTCTAATCGAATCCAAGAGAGATGGAGTCCCTATCCAACAGGACTCCTGGGCCTCCACTTGGGCACACGCCAAGGGTTGCCAGTTCTGAGCAAGAAAAAAGGCCCCCACCAGCTCTCCAATAGGTGGTGACATATGTGACAGAAGTCAAAGTGTCAATGGTCAATATTTGCCAATCAAAGGTAGACTTTTGACCAAAGTCAAAGAACGAAAAATGGCAGTGACCAAAATTGAAGTATGTCTTACAAAATAAGACAACCCTTCTCTGATTGGACAACGTCAGCTATATGAAGGCCTCTGATTGAGCACAAACTCCTTTGGCTCAGTCAGCGAAACTTATTTGTGATAGCAAAAGAAGAACGTTAGGTTCAATCGAGTGCTAGCACGATTTTTGAACCTAATTAGAATCTCATTAGATCAATTGAACTAGATCAGTTCAATTGATGATCCAAATTCAAACTTTGTTTGTGTGACCAGTTAGTCAGTTTGTATGATAATGGGATATGTATGATCTGTATCATCGACATCATGAAACTCCTTATAGGATCAACTTCTGATTCAAACAGCTAGAATGATCAATATCTAAATCATTCTAATTGCTCCAAAATCCACCAGTGAATAGAAGTATAATGGGCAACCCATCAGAGCTGAATGCGAACCTCTTGGTGCAGTTACTGTGTGATTAAGTTCTTCTATCTTGAGCCCGATCGATTAGGTTAAGGTGAACTCGTCAAACCCTAGTCTTTCATATGATGTAATCATTCAATTTCAAGTCTAATGGAAATTAAAATAGAATACTTTTATTATTCACTCTCTGATGGATACTGGACTTGATTCTCATGATCATCATAGGGCTGCTCCTCTACCATCGAAGTAGATAGATTCCATCTTCTATCAAAACAGTTCTCTACAATGAACATGCTATAGCCACATAAACAAGAGTCTCAGAGCTGAATGCGAACAAGTTACTTGTGATTAAGTTCTTCTATCTTGAGCTCCGATCAGATTAGGTTAAGGTGAACTCGTCAAACCTAGCTCTTAGTCTTATTAATATTTTCAAGTCCAATGTGAAAAACCTAAATAGAACTCTTCTATTATTTCACTCATGGCATAGAGACTTCTGACTTGATTCTCATATCATATATACTGCTCCTCTACATCGAGGTGAGATAGATTCCACTGATGCCCAGTTCCTACAATGAACATGCTATAGCCACATACACTTAGGGTTCATATGGCTAGAGGAGATCATATAGATGTGTAGTCAACACTATAGACACCCAAGATGAAGCTGTCGATACACCTCAGGTCAAAGAACCAGACACCCACTAGCATCAAGTCAGTCATCGACGAGAAGGTAGATCCTATGACTACTCGAAATATCCTCGATTCCTAACAGTTATCTGTACCTCAGTCTGTGTCTCCACACACCGTAGACACATCTACTAAAGAGAAAAAAAACTTCCAGAATCAATCCCATCCTCATGATGATAGAGTTAAAGCATTTATTATTAATAATTATGTCTTAAATAATAACTCTTGAAAATAAATATATCATTTACATTAACCAAAGGATGTATCACAGACACTAAATAACTGTTGATAGAAAATAATCATATTTATTGATTATAGTCAAAATTATAATTTTGCCCCTAGACCAGTGTCACTTCACAAGTGTCAAGCCCAATTGTGGCTTCTCCAGGCAATATACATAATATCAAACACGAGTTAGGTATAATAAGAAAAAGCGCTGCTGAAAAAAAGAGAAACACGTTGATCTTAAAGAGTTTTTGAGAGTACCAAAAATCAAATACAAAAAGAAAAAATTTCACAGCGCTTTATCTTATATTCAAACTTTCTGATTAATAACTCAAAATAAGTTTTCAAGATCAGATCTATATTGATTTTTGGAGGATAGAATTGAGAATGAGAAGATCTTCAGATCCTATCCGAGTGGATACCGGTAGAGGCCAGATGCTTGTGTGGCTACATCCAGAATCTCAGGCAAACATTGAGATCATCATAGGATAATTGAATTATCCAAAATAAAGGTATAATTAAATTAAATTTAATTTAATTTTTATTTTATTTTATTTTATCAGATCAATAAGATCATATCTGAAAAATCTCAGATCTGATTAGGATCTTAAAGAAAATTTTTAAAATATCTCTCTTGATTCAATCAGATCTAAATGAATCTATCCCAAAAAAATAAGATCTTTCTCTTCAACTGATATTATAAAATTAATTAGATCTAAAATTAAAAATATTAAAAATTAAATAATCTAGATGTAAGATGTATAAGATACTTGACTAGACTAGGAATAGAATTATTCTATGTGTAGTCTAGGATGATCATAATTTTAATTTGATTGATTATATTTTTTTAGATCTATTTATTTATTATTTTTTAATATTATACATATTATAATTAAATCTAAAAAATATAAAATAAATTTATTTAATTTTTTCATATAAGATATGATAGATGCATGTTTAAGACTAGTTATAGAATAGTTCTACAAGATTATCTAGAATAAATTTTAATTTAATATGATCAAATTTAAATCTTATTTTTTAGATATTTATGAGATAATTTAGATCTAAAAATATGCATAATATGATACATGAGATGTATGCAAAATATATTTTTAAGTTAGATCAATTTTTATATATGTGATATATATGTAGATCTAACTAGTTTTGTAGATTTATCATGTTTCTAATTAAGGTGTTCTCCTTAACCGTCCGATCATTAGAATAAAATAGAATTTAAAGACTTTCTTCTTCCATTAGATGGGAAGTTCTTATGGTGTGTAGGAGTGCTACGCATTCATCCTTAATCAAAAATTCAAAACTTATTTTCTACAAAATTCTAAATCCTAAAATTTTAGAATTTTATTCACATATTTTATTTATGAATTTTAAACTTAATTAAAAAAATAAGATTATAAAATATATTAGGTCTAAAATTAAAAATTTTTAGATCTAAGATATATTCATAAAATTGGGTTCGGACTTGGGTAGCTCAATTAGGTCTAGCGATTGATCAAACCGAATCAAGAGTTAATTAGATAAGATCAAGAGTGCTTAAATTGACCATTCTAATAGAATTAAGTTTGGGTCAAGGTTGAGTCACATGAGTGATCGATCAAGTTAAGACCTAATTAGGCTCCGTGGTTAGAGTCTGGATTATAGGCTAATCCGATTGGTTCTGACTCAATAATTTGGTGTCTAAGATAAGTTTGGCAGATACGATCGATTGACTTTTAATTGAGAGCTACTCGACTTGAATGCATTCTTATCGAGTTAATGGCATATCCCTTCCACTGGTCTCACTTATCTGACCATATTTGTCGACTCAGTCTTGATCTAAGGTGGCTAATAATCCGACCTAACCCATGTCACTAGGTTAGTCATAATGGTTATGACTATGTCAAGTCAAGTTTAAAGAGACCTAAATCAAATCTTTCTAAGAAAAGATTAAGTCTAAGGTCTTCAACTATTGTAGATATGCGGATCCTTCCCGGGATTAATTATTCTCGATTGGTCACAGTGGTTCAGTTGCACGGAGAAGATGCAACCATATTTATTAGGCATTGAATGCTACGGGCTGGAGAATGGATTGGGCTCAATATTCCAGATATGGTGAGAGATCCAATTAGAAATCTAATCTGTGCAAATGATGGGTCTAACTTAAGAAATCTAATATTATAATTTTTTTCTGCATTCAGTTGGGTCCTTGACTCTAATTCTAGTGCTCATTTGTGCACTTCCATGCAGGATCTTGAGAATAACAGGAGGCTGAGAGATAATGAGATGATCCTATGCATCGAAAATGGAGCAAGGATTGCTGCTATGGCCATGGAAATCTACCCTCTTCGACTACCATCTAGCTTAGATTTAGTACTTAGGGATTATTATTATGTACCTGCTGCAAGCAGAAATTTGATTTTTGTTTCATGTTTAGCACAAGAAGACTATGTAATTAGTTTTCTTAAGGACTATTATAATATTCTTTATAAAAAAAATAAAATTGCAAGTGATTTTCTCATTAATGGTCTCTATCAGTTACATATTGATGTATCTATTTTTAATATCAAGCAAAATATGAATGCCATAAGATCGAAATGACCCAGAGATAGTCTAAACGATAGGTATCTATGGCACCTAAGGCTAGGTCATATAGCAAAAGATAGGATTAACAAATTGAAAAAAATTGGGCTATTGAATCCATTGACTTTTGAGTCATATTCAATTTAAGAATCATGTCTTCATGGCAAAATAACTAAGCTCCCTTTTGTAGGACATGAGGAAAGGGCCACGGAACTACTTGCCCTAGTACATACTGATGTGTGCGATCCATTTGATGTACCGGCTAGAGGCAATTTTGACTACTTCATAACTTTTATTGATGATTTATCTCGGTATGGGTATGTGTATCTTATGAGACACAAGTTTGAAGCTTTTAAAAAATTCAAAAAATTCAGACATGAAGTTGAAAAGTAAATTGGAAAACCCATTAAGGTTCATCGATCAGATCGAGGAGGTGAATATCTTAGTCAAAAATTTCTAAACTATCTCAAGCAAAATAGCATAGTCTCTCAACGGACTCCACCTAGAACATCTCAACTCAATAAGGTTTTAGAATGGAGGAACTAGATCCTATTAGATATGGTCCGATCCATGATGAGCTTCACAGATCTTCCTAATTTTCTTTGGAAATATAGTCTGTTAACTACTATATATTTACTGAATAGGATTTTCTCTAAAATCATTCCTACCACATCGTATGAGATATGATATGATAAGAAATCAAGTCTGAGTCATCTCAAAATTTAGGATTGTCCAGCTCATGTCAAAAGACAACAAGCAGATAAGTTAGACTATAGGTCCTTTAGAGCTCAATTTATAGGATATCCTAAAGAGTCATTAGGATATTATTTCTACATTTTAGAAGACCACAACGTGATTGTAAGTCGACATATCATCTTTTTAAAAAAATAGTTTATTCAACATAGCGGCATTGGAAAGCAGATCGAGCTCGAGGAGAAAGTCTCGCAAAAGCAACAAGCTAAGGATCCTATGGAACCAAATCAGATTGAGCCAATACAATCACTACCTCCTCCACCTAGTAGATCGAAAAGAATTTTTCATCCTCTTAAGAGGTACTAATGTACTATCTCAGAGAAAGTAGAGAAAATGTTCCTCGTAGGTAATGGGGTTCATGGTGATCCCAAAATCTATCACAAGATGATATCAGATATCGACTCCAAAAAATCGTTAGAGGTAATGAAGTTAGAAATTGACTCGATGCACTCAAACCAAGTCTGGACCTTGGTAGATCCACCAAAAGGTGTAGTACCTATTAAGTGTAAATGGATCTACAAGAGAAAGATTGGTGCAGATAGAAATATGGAGACATTCAAAGCTAGATTAGTGGCAAAAGAGTATAGTTAGCATGAAGGCATTGACTATCAGGATACCTTTTTGCTAGTAGCTATGCTAAAATCCATCCGCATATTGCTTGCTGTTATAGTCTATTTCGATTATGAAATATGACAAATGAATGTAAAAATGACATTCTTAAATGGATACCTTGAGAAAGATATCTATATGGAACAGTTGCTAGATTTCACATCCAATGATGCTGATCACAAAGTATGCAACCTGCAAAGGTCCATATATGGACTTAAGCAAGTATCTCGAAGCTGGAATACTCATTTTAATGATGTGATCAAATTATTTGGTTTTATCAAAAATGAGAAGAAACCATGTATTTTCAAAAAGATCAGTGAGAGTACTATTATCTTCCTTGTACTGTACGTGGATGATATTCTTCTTATTGGGAACGATATTTCCATGTTGACCATAGTTAAAATGTAGTTATCTAAAGAATTCTCCATGAAAGACCTAGGAGAAGCATCCTTCATTCTAGAAATTAAGGTCTATAGAGATAGACCGAATAGGATACTAGGTCTTTCACAGAAGATGTACATAGAGGAAGTGCTAAAAAGGTTTAGTATGGAAAACTCCAAGAGGGGATTGGTATCCTTCAGACATGGCATTCATCTCTCCAAGAAAATGTATCCCAACACACCAGAGGAGATTAATGCATGAGCAAAATCCCTTATGCTTTAGCAATAGGGATCCTCATGTATGCCATGTTATGTACACGACCTGATATAGCCCATGCTGTGAGTATCATAAGTAGATATCAGTCGAATCTAGATGAAGAACACTAAACTTCTGTGAAATATATCCTTAAGTACTTGAGAAGAACTAAGGATATATTATTGATTTTTGATAATGGAGAACTTCAAGTCCAGGGGTATACAGACTCGAATTTTATGTTCAATATAGATGATCGAAAGTCAATGGCTGGAAGTCTATTTGTATGTGATGGTGGTGCTGTCAGTTGGAAGAGTTTCAAGCAAATAGTGATAGCAGATTCCATCATGAAAGCAGAATACATCGCTGCATCAGAAGCTATGAAGAGGGCATTCTGGTACTAGAAGTTTGCCATAGAGATCGGAGTGATGTCAACGGATGTCATTCCTCTATATTGCAATAATAATGGCACCATAACCCTAGCTAAGGAGCTGAGGTCTCACCAAAAATCCAAGCACATCGAGCGGTAATACCACATCATCCGCGATTACCTCGAGAAAGGTTACGTCGAGGTCAAGAGAGTCGACTTCATAGATAATGCGGCGGATCCACTCATAAAGTTATTGGGCCAACAGAAGATCGAAGTCCATCTTAAGAAAATAGAACTTAGATTTGTAGCCAATTGGCTTTAGGTCAAGTGGGAGTTTGTTAGATATGTATGCCCTAAAAGCCAGATTGGCTGATGCTTGTAATATACTTCTAAAGATAAAATTATAATTTTAATTATAAATAATAAAATAGATTATTTTTTATCATAGTGTGTATTTGAAAGTGTCTGTGATACATCTCTTGAGTTAATGGTAATGATAGTTCATATTTTCAAGAGTTGAAAATTTAAGATATGAATTATTAACTCATAAATTGCTATTGACCATAGGATCATCACGAGGATGGTGATTGATCCGGAAGGTTGGTGTACAATCGCTTCTCTTTAGTAGATGAGTCTTGAGTCTACGGTGTGGAGACACCAGAGCGAGAGTACAGATACTTGTTAGAGAATGAGGGCACTGAGCGTGACCACCTCGAGTAGTCATTAGGAAGTCTACCTTCTCGTCAATGACTGACTCGATGCTGCAGTGGTGTGTCTGGTTCTTTGACCTGAGGTGCATCGACAGTTCACCTTGAGGGTGTTATAGTTTGACTACACCATTACTTGATCTCCTAGCCATATGGAACCCTGAGGTGTATGTTGGCTATAGCATGTTCATTGTAGGAACTGGATAGCATCAAGATGGAATCTATCTACCTCGGTGGTAGAGGAGCAGCCCTATGATGATCATGAGAATCAAGTTCAGAAGCCCATGGCCATGGCAGAGTGAAATAATAGAAAGAGTTTCTATTAGAATTTTTACATTGGACTTGAATTGAATGATTAATTCATATGACGGATATTAGGGTTTGACGAGATCACCTTAATCCTAATCCTGTTGGGGCTCAAGATAGAGAAACTAAATTACATAGGTAACTGCACTGAGAGGTTCGCTTTCAATTCTGATGGGTTGCCATCATATGCTGCTAGGTGTCACTGATGGATTTTGGAAGCAATTAGAATGATTTGGATGATCGATCATACTAGTTGTCTAAATCAGAAAAGTTTTGATCCATCGGAAGGTATTTCGATGATGTCGATGATAGAGATCACGACATATTCCATTACCATATGGAACTAAACCTAACTGAATCACATAAATAAGAGTTTGGATCTAGATATCATCAATTGGACTAACCTAGTTTAGTTGATTTGAATAAGATTCAATTACGTTTAAAAAAATCGTGCTAGCATACGATTGAGCCTAATGTTCTCCTTTAACAATCATTAAAGCTTGTCTCGACTGAGCCAAATGTGTTTGGGCTCACTCAGAAATCTTTATTTGGTCTGACTAAAGCTTGTTCAGATCAGACAAGGATTGTCTTAATTTATAAGATAAATTTGAGACAACATCTGCCATTTTTCATCACCTGCTAAATCTTGTCTTTGGACTTTGGTCAAATATTGACCTTTGATTTTTAGACATTTGCCCATGTGTCATGCACCCATAGAAGAGAACCTTGGACATTGGACCTTGTCCCCCTGCTAAAAAGCAAACAAGCATGGGGCACACACCTAGGGAGGCATGCACCCTATGAGGATAATGCATGGAGTCCCATATAGATGGGACTCCAGGTTGCTTCATGAATTTAAATGCTGTGGTGCCAAGGAGTCCTGTTTGACCAGTCTTAGCATCACCTAAGGAGGTTATGAGGGACTCTAATCTGATTGGATTAGATGATCTCATTCCATCAATCAGATTTAGATCTGATTGCACAAAGAGCCATGATTGACCGGGATGATGTGGCACTACATGATGCAGTAGGATCTATATGAACCCTATCTGCGACTAGAATTAAGAGCTTCTACTTTAGCCCATGCTATATAGCCCCTCTCCCTTCCTCTCCATGCCATCCTCAGGTCCTCTCTCTCCTCTCCACACCCAAGGGACTTTGGGCACAAGTTAGGTATGATCCAAGCAAGTGAAAGGTGACAAAAAAGGAAGAAGGCAGCACTGCTGCAAGAGACAACAGTTGATCTTCAAAAAAATTTTTGAAGACCTTCAAGATTAGATCTAAATCTAATTTTTGGAGAATGGATTGAGAAGGAAAAGATCTTCAGATCCTATCCGAGTGGATATCGGTAGAGGCCAAGTGCTTACGTGGCTACATCTAGAACCTCAGGCAAACATCGAGATCATCATAGGATAATTGGATTGCCCAAAATAAAGATAAAATTAAATTTAATTTAATTTAATTTTTATTTTATTTTATTTTATCAGATCAATAAGATCAGATCTAAAAAATCTTAGATCTAATTAGGATCTTAGAGAAAATTTTTGAAATATCCCTCTTGATCCAATCAGATCTGAATGAACCTGTTTCGAGAAAATAAGATCTTTTCCTTCAATAGTAATGTCCTCTCGTCTTCTTCTTCTCCTTCAATATCATCCTATCACCATGCATGACCTTCAGGATTCGATCACTAGCTACCCACTTATAGCCGTTTGAATCTAGTCTGCTCAGTGAGATAAGATTCTGCTTGAAATTGGGTATGTATCGGATCTTCCTTAATCTTCTTACTGCACCATCATGTATCCTCCAGCTGACCGTCTCGATGTCTCTGATCGCATAGCTCAATCCATCCAATAGATAAATAGTGCCCTCATTACTCTTTAGGAAATCAAACTGCTTCTCTTTTCAAAAAGCATAATATGTACATGTAGACTCTAAAATTCACTATTGAAAAGAAGTAGATACCTCGTTAGATATCTCCAGGACATCATCCTCTGACTCGCTACTGACCGTCGCTATAGTATCCCTCGTTCAATCTCTAAGTTGTGGACAATCCTTGATTCGATGCCCCAACTCATTATACCTATAGCATCTGATCTTGCTAGGATCCCTCATCTTGAATCTAGATCATCCTTCTCACGATTCTCTATCGCTCTGTCTACTGCCTCTTGCTCCTTCAGAAACTGCCAAAGCTGAGCTGCCGCCATCTGAGCTCGAAACTAGGTTCTCCCTCATGAGAATCTCATTCTGGAGTATAACTGTAGCGACCTCATTCATCTTGATGGTGCTCTTTTTCATTAGAAGAGTAATCACCAAGGACTCATACGAAGAAAAAAAGTGATGCTAACAAGATCAATGCCCTAATCTTCTCCTCAACCTTTTCACCAACATTGAGGAGGTCGGTGAGGATCTTCTGAAAGTTGGATAGATTTTCTCACACGCTCTAACCTTCGTCCATCCACAGTTGGTAGAACTGTCTCCAAAGAAATAGCATCTTAGTGAGCGACTTTGTCATGTACAACTCCTCGAGCTTCGACCATAGTACCATCGAAAAAATCTCGCCAAGTACATGGATCACGATATCATTCGTTAGATACAAATGGATCATACTCGCCATCTGCATCTAGATCCACTTCCAATCCTTCACTTCCATGGTAGCTAGCATCTCATCATTCAAGAGAGAGTTGATCAATCCATGTTGGATGAGGATATCCTTTATCCTTGCTTGCCACAAGAAGAAATTATCCTTTCCATCGAACCTATTGATCTCCATCTTGATTGTACTTATCTTTTCCATATTCTTCAATCTCTATCCACTGCTACAATCTGTGCTCTGGTACTGTCTGGCTCTGATACTAATCTATTGAGGTATCAGCTATTCTGATACCACTTTTAAGAATCTAGTATCAAATTATTGTGATAAGAAGAAGAAAAAAATAAAACAAGAAAGCAATCAAGTACGTGGATCAACCCAAAGGCTTACCTCCACGGGACATGCAAAGCTCCATTATGAAAAAAAATAGGTACAAGAGTAGAACATCCACTCTCAACTCACCATATATAAATCTCTCTCAATTAGAATCTACCCTCACAAAAGCTCTCTCAGAGTCCTAAGAAGATTCTCAGAAGCTACAAGATGATCTGCTCTCACAGCCTCCTCGCCGAATGCTATGCATCTATTACTTCTCTTTCTCATGGGCTGCACGTACTCAATGCTCTGCCAAGCTCCTCTCGACGATTGCCTAAGCCTTTCTACGTGCCTCTCACACCATACGTATCATCCTTCTACTCTACAGCACCTCAGCCCCTTAAATAAGATAAGAATCCTTTTCTCAGCAGTTCACAGGAGTTCTAATATGACTCTTTCTTCTAATATGAGTCGAACATGACTTTGATGGAGTCTTGAAATATTTTTCAACCTTCAGATCATGATCGCAATCCTCCATAACCACTAGATCCTGTGGTCCACGCGCAACTCCCATAGATCCTTTGGATTAATCACAATTCGAGTCTAAACAGAAAATCTCATCCTATTCTATTCATTTCCATCGAGCTGGCTCGGTCAGAGATTGAGCTGGCTCGACGGCATCTCATCTGAACCCTTATTCTTTGTATGTCTGAGAGGACTGGCTCGACTATGATTCGAGCCGGCTCGATCTCAGCCCGAGTCAGCTTGACCCCATATCTGAGCCAACTCGACTGCTTGCTAATACTGATTCTCCTATACTGTGGATCGAATTCAAGACATCAAATTTTAACAATTTTCATCATGACTCGATATTCAGCCTCCACCTGACATTAAGAGCTTGTGATCCATCTCGCTCCTATGCCCTAAGACATGTCTGCTGATCATGGATGGACAAACATGGAAGTTGAGCCAGATCGCTCAATCCCACCTCCATCATGGACTGTGTCCACTCTAATCAAAAATCTGCTCAAAAAAGTCTTCTACAGTAATAGAAACTTCACTCTGCGATGTCCCCTCTCATCCTTCCGAGTCTCCCATCTCTTATCCGATCCATCTTCACCTGGAGCTCGATCTCGCACTGGACTCCCTCTGGCTCCTAAAGCTCCACCTCGCATTAGACTTCCTACTAGATAGCGATGTTCTTTCATCTTCTTCTCTCCCTTCAATATCACCCTATCACCGTGCATGATCTTTAGGATTCCATCACCAGCTATCCACCTATAGCCGTTTAAATTCTGTCTACTTAGTGAGCTAAGATTCTACTTGAAATCGGATATGTATCGGACCTCTCCCAATCTTCACATTATACCATCATATGTCCTCCAGTTGATCATTCTAGTACCTCTGATCACACAGCTCGATCCATCCGGTAGATAAACAGTACTCTTATTGCTCTCTAGGGAGTCAAACTGCTTCTATCTTCAACAAGCATGATATGTGCATGCAGAATCTAAAATCCATTTCTGAAAAAAAGTAGATACCTTATCAGACATCTTTAGGACATCATCCTCTGACTCGCTACTGACCATCGCTATAGTAGCCCTCATTCGATCTCTGAGTTATGGGCAATTCTTGACTCAATGCCCCAACTCATCGCACCTATAGTATTTGATCTTGCTAGGATCCCTCGTTTTGGACCTAGATCGTCCTCCTCGCGATCCTCTATAGCTCCATCTACTACCTTTTGCTCCTTTAGAAATCGCCAAAGCTGAGCTGCCACTATTTGAGCTCGAAGCTGGGTTCTTCCTCCTGAGAACCTCATTCTGGAGTATTGCTGCAGTGACCTTATCTATGTTAATGGTGCTCTTTTTCACTAGAAGAGCAGTCACCAAGGACTCATACGAAGGAAAAAACGATGCTAGCACGACCAACGCCCTGATCTTCTTCTCAATTTTTTTGCCAACGCTGAGGAGATCGATGAGGATCTTCTAGAAGTTGGATAGATGCTTCCACACGCTCTGGCCTTCATCCATCTGCAACTGGTAGAACACCTCCAAAGGAATAGCATGTTGGTGAGTGACTTTGCCATGTACAACTTCTCGAGCTTCGACCATAGTGCCGTCAGAAAAGCCTCATCAAGTACATGGATCATGACATCATCTGCTAGGTACAAGCTCACCGCCTGCATCTAGATCCGCTTTCGATTCTTCACCTCCATGGTAGCTGGCATCTCATCGTTCAAAAGAACGTCAATCAACCCATGTTGGATGAAGACATCCTTTATCCTTACTTGCCATAAGAAGAAATTATCCTTCCCATCGAATCTATTGATCTCCATCTTGACTGCACTTATCTTCTCCATATTCTTCAATCTCTATCCACTGTTACAATCTGCGCTTTGGTATTATTTGGCTCTGATACCAATCTGTTGGAGTATCAGCTACTCTGATACCACTTTTAAGAATCTAGTACCAAATTTTTACGACAGAAAGAAGAAAGAAATAAAATAAAAAAAGTAATCAAGTACGTGGATCAGCCCAAGGGCTCGCCTCCATAGGGCATATCCTTTGGATTAATCACAATCCAAGTCCAAACAGAAAACTCCATCCTATTATGTTAGTTTTCATCGAGCCGGCTTGATTAAAGATTAAGCTGGTTCAATTGCGTCTCACCTGAACTCTTATTTTCTGTCTGTCTGAGAGGGCTGGTTCGGCTATGGTTTGAGTTGGCTCGAGCTGGCTCGACCCCGTATCCAAGCCAGCTCGACTGCTTGCTGATACTGATTCTCCTCTATTATGGATTGAATTCGAGGCGTCAAATTCTAACATAACTGCTATACTTACTCCTACATGATCTCCATGCATATGGGTGGTTAAGTTGAGGCAGCACCATTTTAGCCTTCCTATATCGCGAGCAGTGCAAGACCACCAGGGCGGATGCCGGTGAGATAGTTGGGCCATTGATGTTGTTACAACTTTAAATATAGGAGCATTTGCATGTCGGATGGTCGGATAGAGTGCTCCTCGTTAGAGGAGCCCACCAGTCGATGTCGAAAGATGCTGCTGTTGGGCATGAACCATTAGATGTCCATGATGCTGCTATTCAGGATCCATTTGGCAAGATACAACATGGCCAATTTGATGCATTAGGATGCAGGTATGTAACCAGTATCACTAATCTTTCTATCATAAATAACTATATTTTATCAAAATTAATATTGACTTTATTTTTAATAGATGGAGGACTCGACTAACATGTGCTAACAGTTCTATGCCGTACACATTTATATATTATAGGGATCAACTAGAAAAACAGCATGATGATAAGATGATATGGATGCCTTACACACCTAAGATATTAACTATATTGCTTGAGGTATGTCGATTGGATCAGCATGTATGGAGGACACATGTACCTCTCATCTACTTCAACATCGTAGAGAACTATTGTCTAGAGTGCGTGATGCGACAATTCGGCATGCATTAGGATATTCTCCCACCATGCGATACTCAAGACAAGCTCCACACTCTTAATCGACAAGAGCAGCATTGACATGATTGGGCCTAAGAGCATCGAGAGCATATTGAGGCATGGGAGCGATGAGAGGATTTGGTTATAGCTGCTTGTGCCAGTTACGATAGCGGCCAGAGATGAGGTTCCATCCTTCAAGCAGCGTAATAGACGTTGTCGTAAGTATATTTTATTTTTTATTTTATTTTATTTTTAGTCTAATTTTGTTATATTATTTTTTTATATTTATTAAATAATATCTATTTTTTAGTTTAAATCTTATAGTTTTAGAAGATCACGATACTATACCACTGAGCGAGGAGCAACTTTCATTCAATCACTATTAGGTGCAAGGACCAAGCACTTGCAAATATCATAGACAGTCTTATTCCATGCGAGTTATCTCAGAGGATAGACGACTTGACATAGCACCTGCACCATCAACGGATGATCCGAGTACATCATTACATGATATCTCCAACTTTGACCTCTCCATAGATGGTGCATCCATGTCACAGAGGATGACTAAGCCTGGAGAGCCATCTAGACGTCGCGCACATATTGATAGGCCCAGCATGATAGCATCTTCCTTTGTGCCAGTCGATACTATGCCAAAGCCATCCCACTGCTAGCTAAAGGTGATGCGCATTTATGAGAGATGGACATGTAGGAGGCCACAATACCTTAGCATATATACCTCTCGATAATTATATGATCTATATTTTTTTTGTAACAAATATTATAATAACCAACTACTGATTTACATTATTTTAAAATTAATATTATAATTTTTTTAGTCTAATTATGCATCCTATATTTTTTATTATTGTAATAATCAACTATGATAATTCTTCATCTTTATCCTAGCTTTTCATCTCAGCACATGGACAGGTTTGTTGCTTACAAGATCGATGCTTTCATCTTGGCACATGAACATAATTTTTATAATTAGATCCTTTTTTCAAGAAATAGTATCTTATTGGTTTGCAAATGCAGGAATACCTTCAATTTGAGAAACCTCTTGAAACATCTTTCATAAAGAGGATTTATGAAGCTCTATCGAGGTGGAGTATCAAAGTTGCCCAATGGTAGGCTAAGCCTGCAAATTTATCAAATTTAAGATGTAAACTTAAATTTTTGAAAGTCTTAAGAACGTTCAAGATTATTTCAAAACATTCGGTGGCAACTTCAGAGGTTTTGAAAATCTAAATTGAGAAAAAATTTAGTTTCAAATTTTAAGAGTCGACTCCTACTGCACCATAATAGAAAAACATGTAGCTATGCTAGAAGGCGTATCAAGAAGGGCTCAATGGATTCTCTCAATGGCCCGAAAGCATGGAGACTCCTCTATGGGACATGTGAGAAAATATCGGCCTTCAATACTTAGGATGAAATAGGTATCAAAGTCATCCTCTGATAGGACGACTTATAGAATTGCTCTACCATAGGACAACTTAAAGAATCGCCCTATGATAGAGTGATTTAGTAAGTCACCCTATTATAGGACAACTCATTCTTGATGATCGACTCTTTCTTGATTACCATACGGCCCACATGGCATGGAGAATGATGAGTCAACATATAAAGTTGCCCTATGATAGAGCGACTTTCATTTGGATAGTATTTTGATAAATAATTTTGAAAGGATAATATTTTGATAATTAATTTAAAAATGAATATTATTTTGATAAATTTATCAAAAAATAATTATAATATCATTATTCTATATGCTTCTTTTTCCATTATTTTTTTTGTAACCTTATTATTCCTTTTTTGTGTTTGTTTACCATGGTTTAGATCAATTGAACAACCATTAAAAAGAAGCAACTATCATTCATTAGGATGTTCTTTTAGTTCTAGATTTTTCTTCTTCATGTACATATATGTTCTCCATGTATATATATGTATGTATGCATGTGTGCATGCAGATACTAAATTTTAGAGGTATAAATGGACTAAATTGGATTAGATTATATCGAAATCCAACTCCAATCTGAAATATTTTAAATTTGAAAACTTAGCTCCAAAATTGAACCAAATACTCTACTAATCCAATCTAATTCAGTTCAAAAAATTTGGATTAAATTGGACTAAATTTTTAGACTCTTATATATATTAGATTGTAATTTAGATTATAATACAAAAGCAAGAAATATGCATAATTTATACATACTCTATAATATCATCATATATCTAATAACTAATATTATAAAAATAATAAATAAATAATATAAATTTTGAATGCTATGATGGCATCATATTAAAAATATAATAATTAAATTTAAAAAAATATATATTATTAAAATATAATAAATTTTATAATATTTTTAAAAAAAATAAACTCGAAAAATATACGGCACGCCAATCACCGCGCGGTGCTGAAAGTATTGCCCGTTCTTGTTGGAGCGGTTTGGTGTTCGGCCCACCCTCAGCGAATTCTAGGGTTTAATAAACAATGCCCAAAAATGACCAAAACCCTTTACCTTCTCCGATGGCCTCCCCTCCTTCCTCCCCTCCCTCCCCCAAAAAGCTCAAGATGACCTCCTCCTCCGCCACCGCCTCCGACGCCGACGACGGCCCTGTCGCCGCTGCCGCCGACCCCACCGCCGCGCCCCCGCGGCGCTACAAACGCCGGAAGGTAGCCATTTTCCTCGGCTACTGCGGCGCCGGGTACCAGGGCATGCAGAAGAACCCTGGCGCCCGCACCATCGAGGGCGACCTCGAGGAGGTCTTATTTCTCGCCGGCGCCGTCCCCGAAGCTGACCGCGGCCTTCCCCGCCGCTACGACTGGGCCCGCGCCGCCCGCACCGACAAGGGCGTCTCCGCCGCTGCCCAGGTCGTCTCCGGCCGCTTCTACGTTGACCCCCCGGGTCTCGTTTCCCGCCTCAACTCCCACCTTCCCGACCAAATCCGGATCTTTGGATTCAAGCGCGTCACCAACTCCTTTAACGCCAAGAAGTTCTGCGATCGCCGCCGGTACGTCTACCTCCTCCCTGTCTTCGCCCTCGACCCCAGCGCCCACCCCTATCGGGAGGCCGTTATCGCGAGCATGGGGTCCGGGAACGAGCTCGCCCGATGCCTCGAGTGCTCCGAACGCGGCCGGAAGGTCCCCGGTCTCATGGGTCGAGAGCCGAGGACATCAGGTGGTGAAGAAAGGAAAGTGGGTGGGGAGGACGACAGTGCCCCCAATTTGAATTCGGAAACTAGGGTTTCGACTGGTTTTATTGGCGAAGGTAGCAACAAAGCTGGCAATGGCGAGCTTGAATCAAATAAGGTAGAAAAATCCGAGCTTGGTGGCAGTACAGCAGGTGGAAAGCATGATGGCGCTTCTAATTTGAACGTTGAAGATGAGAATGATGAAGCGAAAATTGGTGAAATTGAATCTGGAGTAGACGATGGATCTGCTGCTAATTCAATTCTAGATTCTGTAGTCGATTCTGGGGCTTCTAAGGTGGAAGAATGTAGCAAATTAGGGAATGTGAATTTTGTAGTTGAAGATAAAACCATTGTGGAGGCACTGGTTTCAATGGAAGAAAAGAGATTAGAAACTGGAGTTGGTGATAATACTAATGGAAAGCAAATGGCTGTGAGAAAAAGTGGGTTCTCTTATGGGGATGAGGAGAGAGAGAGGTTTAACAGAATACTAAAGCATTATGTGGGAACTCACAACTTCCATAACTTCACAACAAGAACTAAGGCCGAAGACCCCTCTGCTCAGAGGTATATCATTTCCTTCAATGCCGGTCGTGTCGTTAGGATTGAGGGGATTGAGTTTGTCAGGTGTGAGGTCGTTGGTCAGAGTTTTATGCTTCATCAGATACGCAAGATGATTGGCCTTGCTGTTGCAGTGATGAGGAACTGTGCACCGGAGTCCTTGATGGATACAGCATTAAGAAAGTATGAACTTTTCTCAACTGCATTGCTTATTTTGCTTTGTATTCTGGATTTTGGGTGACTGCAGGTGTGGTTTTTTCTTTCTCTTTATTGGTTCAGGGAAGTAAACATTAACGTGCCAACTGCACCTGAGGTTGGATTGTACCTGGATGAATGCCTTTTCACTTCTTATAACCAGAAGTGGAAGGATTCACATGAGGAGTTGTCCATGAAAGCCTATGCCGAAGAGGCTGAGGAGTTTAAGATGAAGTACATATTCTCTCACATAGCATCTATGGAGCACAAAGAAGGAGCTGTGGCATTGTGGCTTCACTCCTTGAACCGCCGTAATTACCCTGATTTCCATTTTGTGGAGACAAATAAGGAGCATGTTGATGCAGAACAAACTCAAGTTCCTCAAGCAGATAGCTTGAGAGACTGATTGCTTTTGGAAGAAAATTGGTATTATCTATCTTCTCTGCATCAACAGAGGAGGAATTTTGTACTTTGTAGGAAGCCATAAGCTTCGATCCTTTTGTATCCATCTTGGTAACTTTATTTGAAAAATAATTTTGAACCTATTGAAATATTTGATAAATAATTTGAATCTACTTAAGTGGAGTGATCTTACACGCATAAAAAATTATCTCATCCTTAAGTTCTGGTGTCCTTTTCAGTTTTATGGTATTTGTATGGTGATAAAGTGTGAAAAACATTGCTGAAACCTGATTGTTTGTGTTGGTGAAAGATATATTCAACATAAAAGTTTGTCAATTATCCATAGTTGTGTTTGTAGGCTTCCTTTTCACTGTATCGTTTTGCATCTCCATGCAGTTGTTGTTCAGATAAATTGATAGGTGAGTGCAGTTGTATATTTGTATAAATTACTGAGATGCTGAGCATAAATCTGCACTTCTGAAAGAAGTATATGAGTTGGAAATTTGATGAAGTAGGCTAAAGAGGCTAGGGTTTTGAATTAGGAAAATAGGATGATATTTACGCTAGTCTGTCTTAGCCAGACATACAGCACAGATTTTAAGGGTCCAAATGTCCAGAAGAGCGTGATAGGGTTAATAAAGAATCAGATACAAGGGTATGTATGTATGTATATATTTTGCTTATTATGTTCGAGTGTCATGAAGAAAACTAGATTTTGAAGTGTCCTGGTAACACCGGCACTAGTTGTACATAAAGGAGAGCAAATCTTTGGGCAGAAGGTTTGGGAGCATTCACAGGTTTTTTCTGGGTGTTATGTGGAACTCACATTGTTCATAGCTTTGTAATGAAGGAGAGCAAAATCATTGTAATAAACTAGAAGTTCTGTCATGGGCAGAAGGTTAGGGAGCATTGACAGGTTTTCTTGGGTGTCATGTGGAACTTACATGATCATACCTTGGTAATGGAAATTGAAAGCTTAGTTTTGCTGTAATTATTCTAGATACAGGATTTGTATGATATAACAACCCTTGAGGGATCTTATTGTGTGTCAAGTTGATCACTTGTTGTAGGATCCTTTGTATTTTCGGTGCAGATGTATGGGCAACAGAGAGGGAGGTGGGAAAGAAGTTTTTAGGGATGGAGATAATCTTGTGCAAGGTTGTGGATCAAGTAACTTTATCTAGAGTACTGATAAATACAACCTCAAGATATTTTGGCTTCTCATATTTGTGAAATACTATGGTTAGTATTTTCCTTTTGTTGCTCCTCTTAAAAATATGATGGTAAACTAGCTACTGTGATAATAAGCAAATGATTGTAGAAGCTTGCTCTTAAAATCCCTGAGCCAGATATTTTCACTGTGAGTGTTTTGACTGCACTCTCTACATCATAATTCATGTTCAAGTAAAGCTACAGTTTTGGGAATTTAGAAAATGAGTAGCTTCGCACAGGGAGTTTGCCAAACACTTGGAGATGAAACATTTCTGTTCTTTATGTTGTGTTTGATGGGGCAGAAAGAATGAAAGGTGCTCAACAGTTTTCTCTCTCCGAACTATCTGCGGGAACTCTTTACTTTTATGTATAGAATGTTAGAAGAATGTACTTGAGGTTTGATCATGTTTTTTTTTTTCCTTAAAAAAGAAAAGAAAAAAAACTGAAGTCTTTATTTTCTTTATTATTATTGTTTTGGCAGAGCTTGATTCCAGGGTGATGCTCAGGTGGAGCTTGATTCCAACTTTATTTCAGGACTAGCTGACTATAGGCTGTTTTTAATCTCCACGAATGACCTAAGGTTTTGCAGATGGTCATTGGTGGCTTGATGCGCACTTCCTGTATTCAAATATTGAATTCAATTTGTTCCTCTCAATAGGCTCTCTATATGAGATCCGTGCCAACACCCCCCCCCCTCCCGAACCTCTTCTGCAACTAATCTATATTGAATATTAGTATATATCAGACTAATCTATCTCTTTCTATGCGGGACAAAACACGTCAGTACGAGTCCTCACATGCTCTCTCTTCGTTTAAGCCCCGTATTGGCCATCTATCTCTCTCCGTTTAAACCTTTTTTTCGGGGGAGTCTTGGGTTGTTACAACAACCGATAGCACCATTGAACCCTTAAACCTCCCAAGAAAGTGGGTGCGACCATTGAGCCAATGCTCGAGTCCTTGGGACTTGGCTTTTAATGCTAGAATAGATACGGTCGTGCCTTTGATGTGGCGGTACAACTCAAAAAGTTTGCAGACAAAACTACTCCTGGATAAAGCTTTAGTTGACAAAGTCAGATTGGTTTTTTCATGCTATACAAGTTATTAAGCTTAAATCACTTACAAGGACTAAAACAATAGTCAATACAGCAAGGCACGAAAGGCTCATGCAGTAGTAGTATCTCATAAAAGAAGTTTTGACCTGAAGCTGTTGCCATCATCCATTATTGGATCAGACCTCCCATATGTCAGCAATTTTCATTAGACTTGGCTCGAGCTAAATATGATGCACTGCAATGGTGATCAAGTGACGTGGATGATTTCCTCCATCTAGTTCCACAGGTCTGGGTGCTCCAAAATATGTTGGTTAGTACAAGGAGGCATCTAATGCAGCATGGTGGTGATTTAGAGAGTAGATAAATTCACCTCCTCCTTGCTCCACTTGGGCATATGTATTTGGCCTTGTTTAAACTCTAGTATTGGTTAGATGGGGAGAACCTAAGCTTTGTCATCGTGCTTGTTTATCATTAAAAAAGATTTTAAAAATTCCGTCATAAATGTCCACCTGCTTGTCCTAAACTCTTGTGAGGTGGATTGCAAGACCTGCAAACCTTATCGTGGAAAGCTTCTTCCCTTCTTGGTTCCATCGAATATAATGTTGTCTTAAATCTAGCCTTTTCTGTTGGTTTTGTCATCATTTAAAGGACATTAATGTACATCCATGCACAAGATTTCCTCTGCACATCTCTATGATGAAGCTAATTCTAAGATCTTGGACTTGTATCCAGAATGTGATAAGCCAGGAGCAGTGTGCCAAGACCCACGCTTAATTTATAGGTGGCGATGGCATCATGTTCTACTTCCATGGCAGAAAGGGCAGGGATTTCTGCCTTGTCTCGCTCCGATATCCACATCAATGCTCGACAGAAGAGAAAGAAGTGGAGAGACTTCACCTGGGTCCAATCCAAAGGGGTCGATGGAGACAACGTCAAGATCCCGTCGGGTGAAGGCGAGATGTGGTGGTCGTCGGAGGCTGGACCGAAAATAAAACGCATTGCAGAAGAGAATGCCATAGCGGTTGAAGTAGATGGATTGTTCAAGATGAGAGCAAGGGTGGTGCCTATTGCTCCAGATGAGTCGAGAGTGCATGGGTACGATATAACAAATTAAGGATGATATCTTTGCACATCTGGAGCTCAGCTTCGAGTTCAGCTCATTGACTGCTTAAGTGAATGGTGTGTTGGGGCAGACCTATACGCCGGGCTACCGCAGTAGAGTCAAGATGGGTGCTATAATGCCAGTGATTGGTGGTGAAGAGAAGCTTGCGTCATCACATCCATTTGCTGCAGATTGTCTTGTCTTAAATTTTGGGTTGAAAAGAGAAGGAGCTGAGCTTGAGGATCCCTCAGTAGCTGCCTGTGAAGCTAACAATGGTGGAGGACCGGGGATTGTTTGCATAAGGTAGGAGGGAGATGTGATGCTTGAAATAAGGACCCATATATTAGTTAATGATGTACGTTGGAATATCCATTACCATGTAAACCAGCAATGGGCATTAGCATGGTCGGTCCTCTATGATTTTTTTTTGCCCCCCTGTATTGAAGGATGTTAAATCATGACGTAACAATCTAATATCTTTTGAGAACCATTTGTGTGATCACAAGAATTACAATTTTCTTTGTTGAAAATTATTTTGTTAAATGTATTAGTGTCCGGTTAAAAAATTATCTCCTAAAAACACAAGCAATTTGAATAATAAAATATTTCCCTTGTCATACTGAAAGCCTACAGCCTAAAAATATAAAAGAACAGGGCTGGTCATGAGATACGCCGACAATAGTCCCACATCGGGAAACTAAAGCTGCTCCAAGCCTGAGGGAGGATTTAAAAGGAGAATGGAAGCGCAGCTTTGGACCATCTTTGCGCTTGGGGCAATGACGCAGCTAGTGAGGTTATAACCGAGGCGCGTCAATTGCTGGTTGAAAACTATTTCCAAAACCCCTCTTTGGCCTGTGTTCGGCCCTGCGCCACTGAGAATTTCTAGAAGGGCTCCCTCTAATCCAGGGTAAGCCCTGCAATTCTAATCTCAAATTTTACCTATGCTTTTGCGTCCGATTTCTTTCTCTCCGGTCAAACCAAAATCTACGTTTCTGCGCTTGTCTATGTTTGTTTGCATAGAAATTTGAATCGCTTTTTTTTTTTAAAAATTTTTGCTGATCAATTGTATGCCAAATTTTTAGTCAAAATTCTTTCTTTAAATATGTTGAGAAGTAAATTTTGCACAAAATTTTGAACTTCAGCATCTCATCAAAAAAAAATAAAATAACACAAAAGAGAATACTTTTCTACCGTAAACTGTTTAATGGTGTCTTCTTGGCTGAATTCTTGAGCAAGCTCACTTCTCTGCCACTTCTCAAAAGAACCCGGAAAAAACGGTGCACCATACAACACCGATTGGTTTATATCATTAGCTTATAATGATGTAAAATGTGCACCAATTGATCCATTAGTGCCATAATTTGATCTTTTTTTTGGCGTATGGTCATGTTTAAAGTTTGTATTCCAACATTCATATGTTTGCCGTCTATTAAGCATTCAGTTCTAGGTGACTCTGAAATGAGGTTGCCCTGCTGCCCCGCCTGCCAAAGTAGACAGTGGATCCCAAGGCTGAGTGCTTTTTGATCAGCCGATTCGACTTCAAAAATATAGCAACAGGGTAACACGTTGTGCCCCCACGGTTAACCTGATGAATTCGAACAGGTTCGATTACTACTCAAATCAATTCAGTAGTTATAGAGTACACTTTCTTACGTAACCATGTATCTTTGCATGTACCCAAAAAAAAAACCCACATACCGCAAAGCATTGATGTATTATTGTTCATGATTCAGATTACATTCTCAGTAATATTTGGCCAGGCATACATCATTAGACACTGAACTCTTTCTGTACAGGCACAGTTTCATTGTTGCACGTAGCCTAAGAGTAGTGCAGTATTCTCCTTAGATCAAGAACTGCTATTGTAAATTTGTTCTTCAATTTTCTCATAAACAATTATGTACGTGAGGATTAACAAAACCAGCCAGAGTTTTTATGTATTTGGGCGAATGGTGCCCCAGTGGGCAATAAGGCTACAAAAAGTCGCATGCTTGCTACCTGAGGTGGGTCTCAACCGTTCGGCTCGTGAATATTTCTCCATGGCTTGGTCGAAGGCTTAAGAAGGATGAAAATCTTCAAGAATAAATCCAGATGCTTCTGCCAGAGCTGGTAATTCCTGCTCTCCACTTAAAACCTAAAGGAAAAGAAGAAAAAAAAATGATGGGCTTTGCTCAGAAGAAAACTATAAAACAAGATCGACATCAGAGAACTACATAAGCTGATGAACTTCCATGCATGTCGTCAAGTCACCTTACAGAGAGCTTACAACCTCACATTGTTGTCTTAGCAAGCAGTCAAAAGAAAGATAACAAGAAGGTTGATCGATCAATCGACAAAATGGGGACATGCATAGTTTTATACTGGCTGACAAACTACAAATATGAACATATCCAACTTGAAGAACTTTGGTAGTCCACCACTATCACATTATTTTTAACTGGTGTTAGGAATAGAAATGGAAGAATCTCAAATGCAAGTATTTTGGGGGGGGGGGGGGGGGGGGAACCAACTAGAAACCTTGTCTTTTATAACCCATGTCGGGAAGCCTTCAATACCAACAGCACTACATTCCTTAGCCATTTTTCTTCCTTTCCCAGCTCCATCAGGGAAGCACTCAACATAGTCCAATATTTTTGCAGCCTCGCGCCCAAACATCTATATCAAAAATAGAAGGAAATGAAAAACAAAAAAGAAAAAAGAAACAATTAGAAATTGGTTATGTAATGTTTTGAATAGTGAAGAACGTTCAGACTCCAGAATCTATAGGCCACTTATTTAAGGTCTTATTGGACTTCTAGATGACCTCCTTATAATTTTTTTTCACATATGTTTGGATTTGGGCAGGTTTATCATTTTTTGCACTTGTGCTTTCGATGAATCTTGGTTTCCTACAGCAAACACCTCCTTAGCATTCTCGCCTCTAGATATTTGATGCTCCAAATAAATTCAGTGAGACACAAAGATTTGAATTTGGAAAATGACAAATAAATTGCCAAAAGTGGGAAGAACTTAGGTACTGACAAAATAGAATAGCATAGAAAACAGATAAAGTCACTAATAAAGTTATATACTTATTGATTAAACAATAAGCAAGGAATGTTACCAAAAAAATTAAGCATGGAAAGGACAACAAAAATAGGCAACAGAGCAGCAGCAACAGAACCACCACCACCAACAACAACAACAACAGATAGCATTATTAACCTTGCATAAGAATTGTATAAATCATGAATGCATCGTAAAACTTGTGAATCACCGGAAAACCTTTCATTAGCCTAATTATTGGAGAATAACTGAGAGAATAATTTAGCCAACAATAACAAAATGAATATCCTGATCATTTTTCCAAAGGCAGAAAAACATGCACACACAGAGTGAGTTGGATTTTGCACTGAAATGTTTAAATCTTTGATAAAAGATTCAACGGTCTACAAATAAATGATGGGTCACCAACAATGGATATCTAAACCATCAATCATGATCTACACTACTAATGCCTAAAAATTAAATATCATATGTTCTGGAAATCTTTAACCATACATCAAGTGGATGCAAATGTGTGGAATATTAGTTTCACTTGCATGTTAAAACGTATGGAGTACCTAAATCTCAGACTGATCTCAGCATCTTACAACATATCATCAGAATTTAATAGGTTTTGATGCCTACAGAATAGCAAAACATTGTATCATATCATCAAAAACATCCATTTTTGCACCCATTTGATGCAATAGTGATAGACCACTGGAACATATGACTTCTACACATTTTTAATGGCATAGATCATAATCAACACGTTAGGTCTCCAATTTAGACAGCTTACTGTTGATTTTGAATGGTCAAGCCCACCAAAAATTTTAACTTTTGGTGTGTAGTCTAACTTCTGTGTTTCAAGTGTGAATCCTTACTGGCATTGGTAGGTATATGGGTGTGTCTTTGTGTGAATGGCAAGTGGTAGTACACAAAAAGATGTGGAGGATGAGTCTAAAAGGCACAACAAACAAATTTGATAGTGGGGAATGATTTTGAGAAGTTTACAACTCAAAACAGCAATGAATCGAAGGCTCTAGGGTTTGTTTGTTTCAATGTGAGGGGCCCAAACTGAAATTAATTGGTATGCACAATTCTGGAAATTTGTTTATGGTCCAGTACTCATTTCCAAAAAAATGCTGAACTTGATTTTGGCATAGGGGGCTCTGAGTTCAGGTTCATTGTGGATGAGTAGGGCATTCATGCTGTTTTAATGCAGTTCCTCATAGTATGTTATACATATTTCAAATCATAAGATCCCTATGCCAACATCCAGAATCATAAAATCAATTACGTGATTCAATGGAATAAACAAAGGAGAACCCCTAATTTGAGAATTTTCTAGTTTCATTGGAAGTAAATTCTACCAATACACACCAAGTTTCATGCATCTCTCCTGGATTTAGCTATCATTTCTCTCTCCCCTATAGCGCAATCAATGTGAAATGACAACCTTAGCTCTACCCCTATAGTTACAGACTATTTTTAGATCTTTAATGCCCTGTCAATGTTACTATGAGACCAACAACATCAAGCCTTGCCCCCATTATTTGGGTTAGCTTTATGAGTCCACTAATCATTCAGATTAGAGCTACATCTTGCTCTATCTTTTCTTGAAGGTACTACATATTGCTCTATGAACATCATAATATAGTCCATTATGTTATCTTAAGTTTGTTAGTAGAAGCCGCTCCTATCTCCCAACTCTCATCTCCGATGGCTAATACACATCACTCTGGGACTAGTGACATGGTAATAGGTTTGCACCCATCTCCATGATCAAATGTGCTTGAAATTCATGTGCACAAAGATCATACCAATAAATGATTTTTCCTTCAAGACCAAAATCTTAAGCACTACGGAACGAGCAAAATCACTATCAAGTTTATTTAAGTTTTTGTAATCCTTAAAGCAGGGAATGTAATCTAAATTGGTTGGAAGAATGACCTTGTATGATGTAACTATCAAAAAAAAAGCTTGTCATCTATGAGGATTTTTTGTGCTCCTAAGCCTTAGGAGGTCATAGGTGGAGACTAGGATAGGAGTGGTCCTAGGATGGAGGCGATACATAGCCCTCCACGGGCTCGAGATCTGGGTGTTCGGGACTTTGAGGAGTTTGGTTGGTGCTTCGAAAACCTGGAACACAAGATGGAGCGAGGAACCAAAGCCAGAAAATTGAAGACTGCAGAAAAGGAGCTTTCTGCAGGTTAGCCGACTCAGTCCAAAACTGGATCGGTTAAGTCTCAGAGCACAGGACGGACAGAAGGTCGCGCTTGGAACTGCAGGCATGGTATATAAACTGGGCCGGCTTAGTCTGAAATTGAGCCGAGCCAGTCTCAGGTTAGCCAGCTCGGTGCTGAGACTGAGCTGGCTCAGTCCGCGGGCAGAGTTACACGTGGGTTCTGTTTAGACTAGGACAGGGACTTATCCTAGGGGTCTTAAGGCCTAGTTCAAGAGGTCTTAAGGAGGTTAACTTATCTATGAGTCGGGTCTAGATTCAGAGGATGAGAACATGGGAGACATGGGTGTACATGGGCTTGGTGAGTACTTTCATGTATTGGGTTAGCCGGGGAATTTTTGATCGGGCCTAATGGCTATGTATAAATACATAGGTTAGATTAGGGTTTCATTAATGCTGTGAAATATAAATCTTTTCTCCCTCAGCTCTCTCTTCTTCTCTTCTCTCTAGAGTTGCCGTCCTAGAGTTCTTGAAGAAACCCTAGAGAGGGGGGCGTCTCCCTCAAGCCCAAGGAGGGAGACGCCCCATCATAGATCCAGGTGGAGGATCGGTGGTTTGCTGCCCATAGAGAACATCACAGGTTCCTTTAGATTCGTGCTAAAGATCAGGGGCTTCCACAACATGGTATCGGGGCTTATGATGCCAAGGATGATTGGCGTTCGAGCGATATCATGGAACATCAATTGGTATCAGGGAGAGGTGATGCCAGTTGGTGCGCTTACATTTGGTATCAAAGCCTGATGGTGCATGAAAGGAAAGGAGAAGTCATACAAGGTAAAATCAGAAATCTGCATAAGAATTCCAGGGTATATCTCAATTATATTTTTGTTGTTGCTGTGGTTTGGCCAACCGGGAGCAGCGGGTTGAAGATGGAGGTTGAGAGGATTAACGGAAAGAAATTTTTTCGAGATGGAAGGATTGGATGAATGATTTGCTGATCGATCTTGGTGGAAAGGCCAGGATGTATGACAGTTATGTGACAGGCAGGGAGCGCTGGAGTGCTGCAGTAGCATTTTTCTAAAGATGTGGGGCTAAAAGAGGCTTGGCGATGCAGCAACCAAGGGAGGTATCTCAGCAGAGAGCATCAGGGTTCTCTAGAAAGATGGGCAGTGTGGGGCTGTTGAAGAGAGGTTTCCCAAGGGGTGATGATCGAAGGAAGGCTGAAGTAGCGACTATTCGTCCTTCGATGTCAGGAAGGCGAAGTAGTCGAGGGTGCATTCAGTAGTTTGACTAGAGCATGGATTGCGAAGCCTTGGGGATGATGGAGATGGATGATCCATGGAGATCCAGCAGGTTAAGGCTGGGCGGCTGTAGAGCGGTGCAGAGATAAGGCTAGGGAGCGCTGGAGTGCTGCAGTAGCACTTCCCTAGAGACACGAGGCTGAGAAAGGCTCGATAGTGCAGTAGCCAAGGGAGGTATCTCAGCAGGTGGTGTCAGGGGCATCTCAGGAAAACCGAGTGCAGGTCTCAGGGAGAGCCAGGAGGTCTCAGAGAGCGTTAAGGGCATCAAGCAGCCAGAAGTATCATGGATCAAGTTTCTTCTGCAGGAGCACCAGGAAGAGTCACGGTTCATATGGAGGATGATTTTCCGGGCGCAACTGAAGCGATGGCTGGTGTAGGAGCAGAAGAGGAGAAGACTAGGGTGGAATTTTCTAGGGTTCAGTCACTGGATTCAGAAGAGTTGGATGAGCTCTTGGGTTTCGAAGGTGCCCACGGGTTGCGAAGGTATCCGAGACGGCTTCCAAGGGGTCCACGGAGCACGAAGGGTTCGAAGGGGCAGCGACGGTATTCAAGGTGCAGCAGTAGGCTCAGCAATGCAGCGTTGAGTGGTTGGCCTCAAGAAACTCGATGACAGAGTCAACTTCTACGGCATCAGATGGACTTCAGATATAGATGGAGCTCCAGAGAGGTGGCTTCATAATTGGAAAGAAATTTAACATGAGTTCAGAGCAGAGTGAGGAAGGATCGATATCCTAGAACTAGCGCCGGTGATGCACGATTCCAAGTGGAGCAGCGTGTGTAGGTGGATAGGCGTAGTTTTGAAAAGATCATGTTAGGGTTTGCAGCGAGTGCCGGTATGGAAACATTGCGGGTTCTCCTGGAAAGTCCAAGAAAGATAATGTAGCTGCTAAGCAAAAGGGATCCTACAATTTTAGGATGGTGCAGAGGAGTAAGCTAAGGTCTTCAGTGATGGAGGCGGTTATCCCAAAGAACCTCAAAGGTGCACAACAGCTGAAGAGAATTGGCGGAGACGATAATTGCACAAGGGACTGTCAGGATGCACATGGACAATGGTATTGTGCAAGAAGGCATTGCCAAGGCTTGGGAGCACCAAAGTGGAGATTGTGAGGATTTGTGGTGCTCCCAAGCCTTAGGAGGCCACAAGTGGAGATTAGAACAAGAGTGGTCCTAGGGTGGAGGTGGTGCATAGCCCTCCACGGGCTCGAGGTCTGGATGTTCGGGACCTTGAGGGGCTTGGTTGGTGCTTTAAAAATCTGGGACACAAGATGGAGTGAGAAATCAAAGCCGGGAGATTAAAGACTGCAAAAAAGGAGCTTTCTGTAGGTGAGCCGACTCAGTCCAAAACTGGGTCGACTAAGTCTCAAAGCTAGAAAGTCGCGTTTGGAACTGCAGGCATGGCACAGAAACTGGGACGACTTAGTCTGAAACTAAGCCAACCCAGTCTCAGGTTAACCGGCTCAGTGCTGAGACTGAGCCGGCTTAATCTACGGGCAGAGTTATGCGTTGGTTCTGTTTGAGCTAGGATAGGGACTTATCCTAGGAGTCTTAAGGCCTAGTTCAAGAGGTCTTAAAGGAGCTAACTCATGTATGGGTCGGATCTAGATCCAAGGGATGAGAGCATGGGAGACATGGGTGTACATGGACTCGGTGAGTGCTTTCATATATTGGGTTAGTTGGGGAGTTTTTGATCGGGCCTAATGGCTATGTATAAATACATAGGTTGTATTAGGATTTCATGAATGCTGTGGAATACAGATCTTTTCTTTCTCAACTCTTTCTTCTTCTCTTCTCTCTAGAGTTGCCACCCTAGGATTCTTGAAGAAGCCCTAGAGGGGGGCGTCTCCCTCAAGCCCAAGGAGGAAGGCGCCCCATCACAGATCTAGGTGGAGGATCGGTGGTTTGCTATCCATAGAGAACGTCACAGGTTCCTTTATGTCCGTGCTAAAGATTAGAGGCTTCCGCAACATGGTATCGGGACTTGTGATGCCAAGGATGATTGGCATTCGAGCGATATCATGGAACATCAATTGGTATCAGGGAGAGGTGATGCCAGTTGGTGCACTTACATCATCTTTACCCATGGACAGTTAAAATGGTTGCTTCTTTTGGATTTAAACATTGTATCACAATCCCAACTCATCACAACATCTTTTAGCATACATAACATATGAAGCAAAGGGTATATTACAGAGTTTATAGGGATCATATCATGTGAACATTTATATGTTTCAATCAACTCTCAATCCAATCACAGCTTACCAAATGAATACAGGTATGCTGTATATACGACACCTGTTCTTAGATTTTACATATGCTGCTTAACCTTGCATGCTAGTAATTATTAATACTGACTATAATTAAAATTTGAAAGTATATAACTATGGCCTCAAACATATAACTTCTCAAGTCACAAATCAAAAAAATGACGGGCACTTTAAAATATTTAGGAACCATATATCAGCTGATAGTCAATGCACTTGCATTTTCACTTGCAAGGATGCCTTAGAAAACAATAGGGAAAAAGATAGCCAAAGTGCTCAGAAAAAATAAATTCACCAAAATTGATTAATGATTCACCTTATTATTTTTGAATATTAAGTTCAACATAGAGCAAAGCCCAATCTAACAGTTTCTAATGACTCATTTCTTACATCTACAATCAGTTTTTTGTCAGATTAAAGAGCTTGTAAAAGACAATACCTGCTTCTGTTCATTACAGTGAGAGCACCAGAAAGCTCCGTACATCTTAGCACCTATGGAGCGCAGGTGTTTTGCAAGAGATATAGCAAACGGGGTTGATTTGGTCGTTATCTTAGTTTCATATGGTTCAAGAGTAATGTCATTTGAGCTGTATAAATTAGAAAGAGCACAAACAAATCAAATATTTTCTCAAAGAAAAAAGGAGAAAAAGCAACAAAATGTATCAGAAAATGGCATATAACTTAACAAAGCAAGCAATCATTGAAACAATAATCATAAACATCAACAGTTGTTTTGTGTATACACATATAAAACAAGCATAATTTGCCTCTATAGTTTCAAGATTCCATGTAAGTCATACAGCAAAGAATAGTAGGATTATATGAGGATATCACAAATAACTGCAAGGTAGATTAAATTCTTGACTACCTCATGAAGTGGCACATACAAAATGATATGGTCAATGCTCAATGTTCCAACTAAAAATAATATACATGCAAAATGCTCCATTAAATAAAACAAGGAAAATGTCTTGGTTCTACTATCATTTTGGTGAAGTGCATGAACATCAAGGGGGTAAACACTTTCATTCATGCTATCAATGTTGAAAAGGTGGCTGTGGTATGTGGGTGGTCAAGGGACTATATAGTGCATATGCAGACCGTGCATCATGTGATCACATATATGGGTTCTTATGCAGCTATTATTTTAACTTTTCTAAAAGTAAATATAATACATTAAATACAACAATATGAACAATAATGATAGCAATATTATTTTGGATGAGTAGTAGCAGTATTAGTGAAAATAAGAAATAACCATGAAGGCTTGTTCTTGGGGGAGGTCCAAGGTTCAAACCCTGGTGGTAACAAATTACCACCATATCTCTCAGAAAAAAAAAAAAAGAAAGAAAGAAAAGAAAGAAACTAACACATAGTGCTTATTACTTAGTATCTATAGTCATTGCTATAACATGGTTAACATTTAACATTATTAATACATGTATACCTAATAGCAACAGCTATGACATAGTCAACATTTAACATTATTAATACAGAATCAGGCTCACCCAAAATTCCCATCAAATCTAACTATCAGCTTGGAGTTGCTTTATCTGCACAGGCCCACATAAGGGTGGGCCAAATATGTGGCTCCAAAATGTTAAGAGGGTTCACATATGGAACTGGAGAATGCTAAGTGGCCTGCATATGTGGCTGCTAGGGCTAACTGAACTGCTGTTTCAATCCATATGTCGTATTACTGCATATACCAACCACATATAGGCAACACGGTGCAGGGCAACAAACTGCATCCACATATGTGGGTGCATACACAGCCACTAAACCATATTTCAAAACATTGCATAACATGCAGCTGTGAGGTTGTGATATCATTTTTTTTATTTTTTTGCTCTTCCATATTGCAAGTGATGTATATCATTAATAACTTTCCTCAAAAATATTTTAAATGCAGAATTTGATGATAAGAGTAACTGGAAAAGTATAAGCAAAACAGCCTAACCTTTTTGTTTCATATCAGAAACCACATCTCTCAAGTGGAATTGGAATTTAGTTTTGGCATAGGACTAACACTCTTAGCTGAAAGTGGAAAGGGTAGGAAACTCTGGCTACTAGATTCAGGTGGCCCAATGACAGATTCAAATGGGAACCCTTCTGATTAGCAGAAATTTGAATGTGGTAGACTCCAATGAACCTGTTGGTGCAGAAATCCGTCGCCGCCGGAGGTCGCCGAAATCGAGGCCGCTGGGCGCCGCCGGGGACCTGCAAAACGAAGTCCCGTCCGGAACCGGTGGGGTGGTGGCTCCGGCAGGACCCTCCGACGGTCAAGTTAGTTTCCGGCCAACAGTAATGGAGTGCTCGGAATGAGTTCCGGAGCTTAGAGATGTGGAGGAGAGCTTAGAGAGTCGAGAGTTCAGAGAGCTTAGCCTTAGTATGTCGGGAGGGGTCCTTTTATAGCGGAGCTTAGTGGATGGTGACGGCTGTGCCGTCTGGCAGAGAGTCGTCGAGCAGCATGGAGTTTGGTACGGAGAGGAAGGCGTCGTCTGGTAGATCGTGGGAGCCATACCGGCGAGTCGTGGGCCGCATGGAGTCCGGTACGGAGAGGAAGGCGTCGTCCGGTAGATCGTGGGAGCCATACCGGCGAGCCGTGGGCCGCATGGAGTCCGGTACGGAGAGGAAGGCGTCGTCCGGTAGGTCGTGGGAGCCATACCGGCGAGTCGTGGGCCGCATGGAGTCCGGTACGGAGAGGAAGGCGTCGTCCGGTAGATCGTGGGAGCCATACCGGCGAGCCGTGGGCCGCAGGGAGTCCGGTACGGAGAGGAAGGCGTCGTCCGGCAGATCGTGGGAGCCATACCGGCGAGCCGTGGGCCGCATGGAGTCCGGTACGGAGAGGAAGGCGCCGTCCGGTCTTGCTGCAGGCGACAGTTTGTCCAATGGAGTTCGGACTTGTAACAGAGTTCGGCCGAGGGGGAAGCTGGGGGAGTTCGTCTGGCTGAAGGGTCGGCCGTCTGTAGAGTTCGGCCGCTGAGAGGCCCGAAGGAGTTCGGCTGCATGGGCTCGCCTGGGGTCGGTCCGAAGGAGTTCGGCCGTGGGGCCCGAAGGAGTTCGGGCTCGTGGGAGAGTTCGGCTGAAGGGAAAACCCGGGAGGAGCTCGGATGGCCGAACGGGCGTCTGGGAGGAGTCCGTCTCCCGAAGAAGTCCAGCCGCTTGGAGTCCAAGGAGCTCGGCCGTCAGGAAGTTCGGCTGGCGGTGGGAGTTCGTCCTCTAGGCAGTTCGGCCCGGACCTTGGCGCAGGGGAGTTCGGCCTCTAGGCAGTTCGGCCCGGACCTTGGCGCGGGGGAGTTTGGCCTCTAGGCAGTTCGGCCGTGGTAGGGGCTCGGCCTGGCGCCTGGCGCTAAAGCTCTTCAGCGGCTACTGGTTACATTGGGCTGAGCGTCGGGTCCGGGCTTCGGCAGGAGCGGGATTTATCCCCAACAGTAGCCCCCCCACTCCCGAGTTCAAAAATTGAAGGAAGGGAGTACCAAAACAGGCGACTGCCGAAGTCTCCTTCCAGGCTCCGCATTTGTTGCAGCTGAAGCTCGGGGGAGGTCTCATCTCCAGCCAATATTGACGCTGAAGTTGAAGCTGAGGCTTGGGGGAGGCCTCATCCCCAGTCGGTGTTTGGAGTTGAAGTGGGACTCGTTTCCAGCCAAAATTGGTGAAGCCGACGTTGAGGCCGGAGTCAGTGTCGCCCCCCGTGGTCAGGGTCGGAGTTGACATTGCCTTCATCAACCGAAGTCGATTCGGGGGAGACCTCCTCTTTTGCAGTCAAGGTTATGATCGCTTGGGGGAGATCCCGTCTCCCGCTGAAGCTGATACCGAAGTTGAAGCTGAGGTCTGAAGGAGACCTCGTCTTCTGCAGTGAAGCTTGCCGTAGACTCTGGGGCTCGGCCTTGGACCTCGCTCGCGTCAGGACGAGGTTCTCCTCTTGTTCCCAACGGGCTGTGGGGGCACATGGGGACCGTCGTCCTCGCCTCTCCCCCCATCCCGTCCTTTGGTGGACGGGGCCTTCGACTTTGCTCACGCTAGGACGAGGTTCTCCTCCTGTTCCTAGCCGGCTGTGGGGGCACATGAGGACCGTCGTCCTCGCTTCTCCCCCCATCCCGTCCTTTGTGGACGGGGCCTTCGACTTTGCTCACGCTAGGACGAGGTTCTCCTCCTGTTCCTAGCCGGCTGTGGGGGCACATGAGGACCGTCGTCCTCGCTTCTCCCCCCATCCCGTCCTTTGTGACGGGGCCTTCGACTTTGCTCACGCTAGGACGAGGTTCTCCTCCTGTTCCTAGCCGGCTGTGGGGGCACATGAGGACCGTCGTCCTCGCTTCTCCCCCCATCCCGTCCTTTGTGAACGGGGCCTTTGACTTTGCTCGTGCTAGGACGAGGTTCTCCTCCTGTTCCTAGCCGGCTGTGGGGGCACATGAGGACCGTCGTCCTCGCTTCTCCCCCCATCCCGTCCTTGCGAACGGGGCCTTTGACTTTGCTCGTGCTAGGACGAGGTTCTCCTCCTGTTCCTAGCCGGCTGTGGGGGCACATGAGGACCGTCGTCCTCGCTTCTCCCCCCATCCCGTCCTTTGTGAACGGGGCCTTTGACTTTGCTCGTGCTAGGACGAGGTTCTCCTCCTGTTCCTAGCCGGCTGTGGGGGCACATGAGGACCGTCGTCCTCGCTTCTCCCCCCATCCCGTCCTTGTGGACGGGGCCTTTGACTTTGCTCACGTGCTAGGACGAGGTTCTCCTCCTGTTTCTAGCCGGCTGTGGGGGCACATGAGGACCGTCGTCCTCGCTTCTCCCCCCATCCCGTCCTTCGCGAACGGGGCCTTTGACTTTGCTCATGCTAGGACGAGGTTCTCCTCCCGTTCCTAGCGGGACATTTCCGCTCGCTTCTTCTCTTCTTTTTTTTTTTTTTTTTTTTTTTTTTTTTTTTTTTTGGCGACCCTGAAACGATAGTGTCGAGCAACAAGGTTTTATTGAGGGAAACTATTGGTGGTACATTCTCAGGTTTTCCGAGTTCCAAGGTCGGGGAAGCGTTAGTCCTCCGAGCTCCTTTAGGCGATAGGTTCCAGGTCGGACGACCTCTACCACTTCGTACGGACCTTCCCAATTTGGGACGAGCTTCCCTTGACTCTGGGGCTGAGAGACGGCTGCTCGTCGGAGCACCAAATCCCCAACTCTGAATGCCTTGTTTTTGACTCTGGAATTGTAATACCGAGCCACCTTCCGTTGGTAGGTGGCCATCCGGATGCGGGCCGCTTCCCTCTTTTCTTCTAGAAGGTCGAGGTTGGCTCTGAGGTCCTGGGGGTTGAGTTGCTCGTTGAAGCCCACGATTCGAGCAGATGGAAGTTTGAGCTCGATCGGGATGACTGCCTCGGTGCCGAAGGCCAGGGCGAAGGGCGTCTCGCCGGTGGGTACCCTCTGCGTTGTTCGGTATGCCCAGAGGACGTGGTAGAGTTCGTCTGCCCAGGCCCCCTTTGCCCTGTCGAGCCTCGTTTTGAGGCCTTGCAGCAGGGTCCGATTGGTCACTTCGGCTTCCCCATTGGCTTGCGGATGAGCCACCGACGTGAAGTGGTGGGAGACGTTTAGTCCTTCGCAGAACTCGGCAAACCGGGCTCCAGCGAACTGTCGCCCGTTATCAGTTATGAGGGCTCGGGGCAGGCCGAACCGGCAGATCAGCGTCTTCCAGACGAAGTCCTGCACCTTGGCCTCGGTGATCTTCGCTAGTGGTTCCGCCTCGACCCACTTGGTAAAGTAGTCAATCGCGACCAGGAGGAACTTCCGTTGCCCGGACGCCGTTGGAAAGGGGCCGAGGATGTCCATCCCCCACTGCGCGAAGGGCCAGGGTGCAGTGAGCGGAGTGAGTTCGGATGCCGGCTGCCTTTGCACGCTGGCGTTCTTCTGGCAGCGGTCACATCTCTTCACGTATTCCGTGGAATCACGAAGTAGGGTTGGCCAGTAGTACCCTTGCCGAAGTAGTCTTTGCGATAGGGATCTGGCTCCCGCGTGACTTCCGCAGAGTCCTTCGTGGACATCCTGTAGCGCGATGCAGGCCTCAGAGGGTCGGAGGCACCTCAGCAACGGGAGGGAGTACGACCTTTTATATAACCTGCCCTCGTACAGGACGTAGCGGGAGGCTTGACTCCTGAGCTTCCGAGCTTCTCTCCGGTCGTGAGGGAGGACCCCTTCTTCGAGGTAGGCGATCAGCGGATCGATCCAGCTGGGCTCGAAGTCCGTCCGCAGGACGGCCTGAGGTTCCTCGGTGGTCGGGCACTTCAGAGTTTCCAGAAACACCTCTTTTGGTAGTTCGGCCGGGGCAGAGGTGGCCAACTTGGAGAGGAGGTCGGCCCTTGTATTCCCGGTCCTTGGGATGTGCCGAATGTCGAAGCTGTCGAAGGCTGGTATTAAGTTCTTCACCTTCCCGAGGTACATCACCATGCTTTCCTCCCGCGCCTCGTAGCTGCCGCCGACCTGACCGAGGGATCGTCTTGTTGTTAGCCACGTGATCAAGTTAATCATGATACACATATCTTAACCCTAAATGC
>QRFJ01000318.1:490945-503515 GCA_006176705.1 Cocos nucifera
AAGCAGCCAGCAATGGCCTAGGTAGCCCAAGCAAGGCTCGAGGGCTTTGGGATCGTCTTGTTGTTAGCCACGTGATCAAGTTAATCATGATACACATATCTTAACCCTAAATGCATGATCAACCTACCTTAGTTACAACTTATAAAATCTCACAAATTCTTAGTTGTTGTTTGCTTTGACCTAAATAATGGTTATTTATCATCGTAGTTGCTTCTACATCTTTCTAATGCATCTCCCCATGCTTCTTCCCATGGGCCTAAAGTACCTTCATTATCTTCCCATAGACACCATTGCTGGTGCCCTATATGATAAATGCCATATTACATGGTGGTCATAGTTTTCATAATAATATGACATCTTTCAAGCTTGGTCTCACTCAAGGTCTACCATACCACCTCATACCGCTCGGTACAAGACATACCATACCATACTGGGAGGAAATCATTATGAAATTCCGCTTTAAGTCGACACAAGCCCCATACTGCCCTGTACAAGATGTACTGACCTATGTCGGTCCGTACCGAGATACATACTGATCCATACCAAAGTGTACCAACCTATATTAAGGTGTATTAACATAAAAATTGAGTAAAATATTTGAGAGCTATTTCGATATAGGATACATATCATACCAAACCGACTATACCGTACTGAACCGATAAGATACCGATACGGTACCCGATACCAAACTTGCAGACCTTGGTCTCGCTATTTGTAATCACGAGAAAGTGCCTCCAAGATCTAAGGTCCTACTTGAGAATGGAAGATGGGATGCTTGTACTAAGGATGGTGGGTGGTTTTGCAGTCATTTTTTGCTTGGAATGGTTGATGCTGCTCTTAGCCATTGTGCTTAAGGTAATACATTACAAGAAAGGGGATAATGATAGGAATTGCATAAGGGTTGTTTAGGTATAGCAACAGGTGGAGATAAAGGACTTGGAATGGCCTAAAAGGTTTCATATCCAAAAAAACACCTCACACTTCCCCGCAGCCCCTTACCTATTCCCTTTGAAGACATGGCCCCCCTCAAACTTCTGTTCTCACCTCTCCTTCAGCCTTCTCCTCACCTATAACTCCTCCTCCTAATTGTGGTTCAATGTTTCTTGAAAAAAGTATAGTAAGCTAGTGAGCTTAAGGTAGAAGTATGCTTTTAGGCATTATCAGAAACTTCAGAAGTTCTGTTTTTGGACAGAAAAATCATAACCAACAGCAGCTTTTTAAGTTTTGCTAGAATTAGCTTATGATGTTAACGCTATGGTATAAAGAGCATTTTGTGCTGATTTCTTGTGAATTCTTTATAGCTTTGGATGCCACAAAGTATTTTCTCTATACTGAACTTAAGGTTCTGAAATTTGCGGGGAGGTCTGGAAGCATATCATACAGTCCAAACAAATTTAGAGGATTTCTTCCCTCCTTTTTGCTTTTTTTTGGAGCCCGGGGGTGGGGGATGTGGAGGGGGCCTATTGGGCTATCTTAAAGCCTAAAATTCATCTATTTTTCTATTGCCATATGCTAGATTTCCATGAATCAGTAGAATGTTGTATCATAATCTAAGCATGACTTTTTGAACAATTGAACAATCTAACAAAATCATTTCTCATTTATTTTCATAGCAACCATAGAAATATAAATCCATAAGCTCAAAACAATACATTATTATTCTTTAAAAGAATGTCTATTTTCTTACTTTCTCTATTTTTAGCTTTCCTTGTTTCAATCGATGTTTTCTGAATACAGTTTGATTTTTTAACTCAATTACACATTATTATACTTTAAAAGAATGTCTATTTTTTTACTTTCTCTATTTTTAGCTTTCCTTGTTTCAATCGATGTTTTCTGAATACAGTTTGATTTTTTTATCTCAATTACTAAAACTAAAGTCTAACATACTGCAATTTTCAAAATCCAAACGCCTCAAATCCAGCCAAAAACAAAATCTTTTAAACCTCTGGCATCTCAGTCTATAAAAAGGTGCAAGATTCTTTTAGATTGATTGTTAAGAGTACAATATCTTTTCTCACTAAAATCAAGATCGTTCTTTTAGAAGAAGAATGCATGTACAAGAATCGGCATCTTTGAGAATTACAGTAATTACTTGGCAAGATTAGGAGAAACCGAATATAAGAGCAATAGTTTCTCTGAGAAGTACCAAAAACAATGGAGTAGTCGCTGTTAAGGACGTTGCTGCAGCTGCCGCCTCCGACAGGGCAGAAGGCTTCAGAATCTGTGAGCTTCAAGTAGGTAAGATACCCGGTCTCAAGGAACCCAAGGGTTCCAAGACCCGCGCACCAAGTGGATGTAGAAATGCCCCAAAGGGAAGTCTTCTTTGAAGTCTCCGTATCGACCTCAGGAGAAGGTCCCGCCCAGCACTTGAGTGGAAATCCCAGTGTCCTCTGCAAACAATCACCGTATAAATAGAAGGAAGCAAAACAAACACACTTCGAACTCAGAGAGAGAGAGAAAGAGAGACCCTGAATGGTTGTGTGGATGTGGGAGAAGGGCGGGCAAAGGAGAGGGTTGGAGGGCGGGAGATGGCAAGGGCAGCGGAGATGCTCGCCATCGATGGGAGAACCAACGAGCTCCTGCTAGCTGCTTGTTCTCTGGCTTCACCCACCTCCTCTCAGCAACCTTATAGATTGATGTTCTTTCGCGACTCGACCGTTGAACACCTTCATCCATCACCTTGCACAGATCTCGGCGACAACTGCACGATCAAACGGTGGATTCGCTCGAAGGAAAGTGAATCCTTCTTTCAAGCGTTGGATTGTCGGGGGCCGGTCAGACTACCAAACAGAACGCGCAATGCATGTTGGAAATTCTTTCGCATGGACGGACGAAAACAAGCAAAAACCCGTACAATCCACAGTAATTCGAAATCCAATAGAATGGCGCAAGTAATGGCTATTGTTGGGGATAAATTTTGCTCCCGCCGAAGTCTAGCCCGATGCTCGGCCCAATGCAACCAGTAGCCACAGAAGAGCTTTAGCGTCAGGCGCCAGGCCGAGCCCCTACCACGGCCGAACTGCCTAGAGGCCGAACTCTCCTGCGCCAAGGTCCGGGCCGAACTGCCTAGAGGCCGAACTCCCCTGCGCCAAGGTCCGGGCCGAACTACCTAGCTGCCGAACCCCCCAGCGCCAGGCTCCGGGCCGAACTCCCACCGCCAGTCGAACTTCCTGACGGCCGAGCTCCTTGGACTCCAAGCGGCAGGACTTCTTCGGAAGACGGACTCCTCCCAGACGCCCGTTCGGCCACCCGAGCTCCTCCCGGGTTTTCCTTTCGGACCGACTCCAGGCGAGCCCAGGCGGCCGAACCCCTTCGGACCGACTCCAGGCGGTCGAACTCCTCGGCAATCGTCCCTCGGCCGAACTCTACAGATGGCCGACCCTTCAGCCAGCCGAGCTCCTCCCGGGTTTCCCCTTCGGCCGAACTCTGTTACAAGTCCGAACTCCTCTGGACGAACTGTCGCCTGCAATAAGACCGGACGGCGCCTTCCTCTCCGTACCGGACTCCATGCGGCCCACGACTCGCCAGTATGGCTCCCACGATCCACCGGACGACGCCTTCCTCTCCGTACCGGACTCCATGCGGCCCACGACGTCGCCAGTATGGCTCCCACGATCCACCGGACGATGCCGTCCTCTCCGTACCGAACTCCATGCTGCCCGACGACTCTCTGCCAGACGGCATGGCCGTCACCATCAACTAAGCTCCGCTATAAAGGGACCCCTCCAGATACGCCAAGGCTAAGCTCTCTGATCTCTAAGCTCTTCTCCTCTTCTCTAAGCTCCGGAACTCATTCCGAGCACTCCATTACTGTTGGCCAGAGCTGACTTGAGCGTCGGAGGGTCCTGCCGGAGCCACCCCCCACCGGCTCCGGACGGAACTTTGTTTTGTAGGTCCCCGGCGGCGACCTCGGCGGTCTTGACTCCAGCGACCTCCGGCGACGACCAGTTTCTGCACCAACAGCTATTATGTTGCCTAATAACTGTTTCAATGAAATTTTTTAACAAAAAAAAAAATTTTGCTCGTCAAGGTCCATGAGCTTCCGCGCTCACCGTGCATGATGATTAGCTCGCGTGCAGTCTCGACTGAAAAAAAAGCACATCTCATAAAAAAAAAAAAAAATTCACTCAAACCTGCACAATGGGTAAAAAATTTCTCTTTTAACAAAATACCATTATCACTGGAATCTATATCCATGCCTAAGTAATGTTAAAGTCCACACCGATGGCTCATTATATGGTCCTCCGTGCGAGATCTAAATAAATTTGAGGGACATGTATAAATATTTGTCAATCTATAAATAGCTCAAAATTGATCCTAACCCTCACGAAACTAGTCTCGATCCATCATTAATCATTAAGCTAAAGGCATATGGATAGTGGGTGAGAATCAGATTGGATCAAATTAAATATAATGAGGTTGGATGCATGATATATTAAAAGCCTATCAACCCAAACTCTACCGGTTTATTAAATGGGTCGCTTAAACCTAATTAATTAAATATGTAACTTAACCCAAATAGGTTTACTCAAATTAAATAGATTAAATGGTTAAGCATTGCCCTTAATATAGATCACGCAATATCCAATCCGAGCTAATAAAAAGCTAAACTATCATATTCACTTATCCACTAGGATCTATTTCAAATTTCAAAAATTACTTATAACTTCTTTAGCTCATAGTGTTACCAACCAAAAAAAAAAATATTCTATATGAGGGAGTGGGATATCATCTTTAGGATAGTTTTTATTTTCTTTTCATAAAAGATTTTATATAAATTTCTAAAATCAACATAGAGCAATCTGCCTATCCTCTTTCATGATTAGTACAACTTTTTGCAACCTTGATAAAAATCGGACCATCTTTTGCAATTTATCAATTTTCTTTTTCATCTTCAAGGCTAGGTTTGTAGTCTTCTAAATCTTTGCTCAATAGGTTTTGCCTTTTGCTATAAAATCAATCTGTGCTCCACCAAGTTTCAGTTTCAATCTAACTCGACCATGTTAGAAGACTAAGCCATAATGTCCTTGTATTGGCTCAAGAGAGCAACCAATTTTTTTTCTCTTTTAGACATAATGTCGCACTAACCAATATTAGTTTTAGCTCTTATGGTGTCCCCAAATTGATTTCTTTAGTATTCTCTATCACTATCTATCAAATTTCTTTAAGGCATTTCCATATTAAGGTATTATCTTTACCTCCATCAAACAACACATACTCATCATCATTACTAATGGTGCTATAAACAAATTCACCAACCTTAACATAAGTTATAACATTAAATTATCTAATCTTTTGTCGTAGAGATAGTTTAGACTCAAACTCATGTACTTTCTAGCACATAAAAGAAAAAGTAGGCCCTATTTATCCTATTTAGCTTATCTACTATTTTTGAATTTAATTATTTTTAATTTTATATTTATGTTCAATTTTTTTTAGCATATTCTTCTAGCATAATAATTGAAATTAGAGTTGCTACCTCAACAAAATGACCTCTCGCAAGACCAAATGGTGTGATTAATTAGCAAAGGAATGGCAAGACTCTTGATGTGGTGGGTCCTCCCAACAAGAAATGACCAAAGTAGTTTCAATAGGGAAGCCCCAAAATGGATCTAAGCATGGTTGGAGATCATTTTTTTTATTATATCTAGGACATGCTCAGTCATCTCTAATTCAAATTCATCAAATAGAGACTCTAATTAAGCAACCTAAAATAGTGAAATTAAGCATGCTTTATTTTTTTTTAAGTGTTTATTCTTTTGGATTCTTTTTTCTAGTTTTAATGGTTCCTTAATAAAGTGATGGAGAACTATCTACTTGAGCAGTGACCTGTTAGGTTAGGATATCCTAATGTATTCTTGGTTTGGGTTGGACTAATTTAGAAAAGTAATTGCCTAACCTTTATGTGCCCTTAGGCTTGGGTTTTGGAATTAGGTGCGAGGTCCCTTGCCTTTACTTTCGTGGACCTATTTCTGGGTAGTATCTTAGATTTTAAACGACTTCTACCCTTCAAAATTTTGGAAGCTATGAAGCCTAATCTCATTGATGTTGGCTCAGATTATGCGAGATAATTAGTGTGTTCCACTAAAGGGACATCCCACTAACCATACACTTAAATAATGGTAGGCTCAAACCTACTAGCCATATACTTAAGTTCTCTAATGTTGAGCCTCCACTTATCTTAGTGACCTTTACTTTATGAGAGAATGGAAGAAATGATATTCATATTTTTCAGCCACTTCCTCCCTAGGATGAGCTTGTAGCAAAAAGGAGAATCCACAATATAGAACTCAATGTGTCACAGGACTTAGCCTAATGTCTAGAGGATTAACTCCTTGACTTCATCTCATTATAGGCATTATTACATGCATGTTACTCGGTCTTATAGTTTCTTTAAGAAATTATATATGTTGAATACTTAAATCATGGCCTATAAGGTGACACCCGGTCAAAAAATGATTTTCTTATTCTATGTGCTTACTTCAGCACTAGGCTATCGTCGAAGATTCTTGAGACGATTTAAATTGCTTATAATGCTAGTTTTATTCTAACTATGTACTTGATCTAGTTATCATTTCTACCCAAAAGAAGATCCCTCTCATATATTTGAGTTGATGCATACGAACCATGACCCTACTTCTTTTGATCTAAAAGTTCATCATAGCCAAAAAGATAGATTGAGTCTCTATTTAAGGTTAAGATATTTGAGTAGAGAACACACATTGATCTATACATTGGTTATATAGAAGCAACCTTGACATTGCACAATGATTTATAGCAATTGTTTTTCTTAATAAACTGGTTAGAATGCACACAAAGCATGTGGCTGCTAATTATCTTATTTTAAGACTGCTTAACCAAATTCTAAATTTGAGAAGTTTAAAAAACTATTTAACAATTAATTTTTAGAAAAAATGTTGCCATGAATGAAGGCTTATGGACCGTTGAACTTATAAAACTAATTAACTTTTTTATTAGAATTTAGGTAGGGTTGAGAGAAAAATTAGGATCAAAAAGAGTGTGGCAAGGTTAAAAATGAAAAGGCAAATTAATATAAAAATTTAATTAGCTGTATCCTAGGAAATTAGGATTTGGCGAATGTTCCCACTTCTATATGAAGGTAGAAATAATGAACAAAAAAGTAATTTTTGAGGCACATCTTTTATTTTAGAGTAATGCTACGTGGTTCATCTTGCATGCACACAAACAATACTCTTGCCATAGGGCAGGAGATGATTGTTGCAACTCATGGGTGCCAAACATAGAGGGATGATTAACTATGAGCAGACAAATTAGTAATTATCAACTTGATAAGCTTTTTTTTTTGCATATAGCAAGTACATTAAAGCATTTTTTTATTTATTCTATAATGTATATATATTGACCCATGTCATAGCCATTATTATGTGTCCATCAATTTATTTTATTACAATGACCATTTCAAAATTTGAAATAATTAAAATTTATTAATAAATTTTTTTTTTTTTTTGTAATACTAGGCACTCTTGCTAGACCGTCTTATTGTGTAAAGAAATTAACATGATTGGTCCAGATCTTTAGCAATATTACTTAAAAAAATTTTCAACTTAATTATACTTTAAATTTTATAGCTTGATATAAATTATTTGGATATCAATTGGTCAACGCTCCAAAAATTTTGGAAAGTGATTTTGCATCTCGACACCCTTTTGCTTTTTACTATGATTAGGCAAGGTAATTTAGCTTAAATAAAATAGGATATTTAAGGTTCTTTGAGATATATATAAGCCTGTCATACACTAACTTCAACAACTATTCGAGCCAATATGGCATTGTTGGTTAACTCTCTCTTAAGTGTTATAGAGTGAAGCTTCGGAAGAGAAAGTGCTTGGTTGCTTGGCCCATCTTTTCTTGGTTATAAGTCACTCTCTCTTATTGCTCTCTAACATGATTGCTTGCAAAGACTCATGTAGGTGTGTGTTTAGTCATTCTACATCGATTTTGCATTAGAAAGGTCTTGGATATTTAAGCTTGCCTATGATCCTATCTACTAACTTCTAGCTAAATTTTTAAGTAGAGTCTTATATTATTATAAATGGTATTGGAGCTAACACAATTTATGTGGAACAAGGGACACTGTAGTATGAGATTTTTTCTTTTTTTTTTATATTATCTTTTTTAAAATTTTAAAAGATATCAAATATTACCTTTTATATAATGTAGGTGAGGTAGTTGGGAAGGATGATGAGTAGAGAGAAAGAGGTGGAGGAAGAGGAGGGAGGCTATGGAAAAAGGAGAGAGAGAGAGAGAGAGAGAGAGGGTGAAGGGGGGATGGGTTAACATGGGTGAAGAGGGGAGCAAAGTTTAGGTTTAGGATTTTCTCACTTTTTTTATATTATTTTTTTAAAATTCTAAAATATATTAAATATTAATTTTTATATAAATTTATATAATATAATATAGAAATATTTCAATTCAAATAGGACAATTTAAAGTAGCAAGTTCAAAGCTGATTCAACTTTTATTAGGGCTAAAAAATTAAAGCTTGATCCATTCTAATGTGCCAAAATTTTCGATTTGAGCACAACAAAATTTAAATCAAGCCCCATATGTCAAGCTCATATTGTACAACTTTACTAGTATACCACCACCATTGCTCCACCTCATATCTTTCTTAGCCCCATTATGTCAAGAAATTATTGGTTAGAATAGTTCTAATAATTGTACCTTGTACCGACCAATAAGAAGAAAACATGTGGCATTTCATGATTACAAAATTCTCATAGTGTTTGGATGGGAAAAAATTAACCATGGTTAACTTTTTGATGGAGTTTTAGCAAGATTTTGAAATTTGGTAGAAGGTGGCCCACATTTGAAACACTAAATAGTAACCCTATGGTCTCTCTCCTTATGGAAAAGAGAAAAAATGAAAAAAAATATTTGAAACCCTAAATAGTAACCCCATGGTTTTCTATCCTTGCCGGCCTCCTTCCACTTTGGTGGAGGCCTACCATTGGATCTTCTCTCATTTTACTATCTCACCAACCTTCTCTCTCGGAGCCAGCTCATCTCCATGCCATCCACCTTGACGCTGCCACTGCTATGGTTCCATTATCACCACCATCTTCTCTCTTCTCTTTGCCATCTCGCTCGCCTTCTTCCTCATCGGAGCTAATCCCAGTCTTGCCAATCTCCTTTCTCCTTTGAGCCACCCCACCTCGACATCGTCCATCTTGATGCTGCCACCACTACGGTCCTACCATCATTCTCCCCACTGTCATCCCTCTTCTCTTGGCTATCTCGCTGGCCTACTTTCTCGTTGGAGCCAACTTCAGTGACTCGGCTGAAGGGAAAAAATCAGATTTTTGGATCAGGTTCATTCAAATCTGATTGGATCTAGAGGCATATTTCAAAAAAATTTTCTTAGATCCAAATCAGATCTGACACTTTTTAGATCTAATTTTATGATCTATTAAATAAAAAAATAAGATAAATTAAATCAAATTTAATTTACCTTGATTTGGGTAATCCTATTACCCTGTTGATGATCCTACTGATTGCAGCGGAAGGTTCTGGATCTAGCCACGCAAGCGCCTGGCCTCTACCGGTATCCACTCGGGTTGGATCTGGAGATCCTCTTCTTCTCTATCACACCTCCAAAAATTAGATCTGGATCTGATCTGGAGGATCTTCAAAACTCCTTTTGAAGATCTGCAGTCTGTCCTTTGCAGCAGCGCAGCCTTCTTAGCTTTTGATCGCCTTTTCTTGATCTGAATCGCACCAAACTAAATCCAAAACTCCTTTTGGACGTGGAGAGGAGAGAGAGGGAAGAAGATGGCATGGAAGGAGGGAGAGAGGCAGCCTTGGGGCATGGGCTAAGAGAAACTTCATTCAAAAGGGTTGGGCGCAGGGTCTTATTTATAGACTACTGCGTGATCCAACTCCTCTTCTTCCCAACCAATCACAACCCTTTGTGAAATCAGATCTAAATCTGATTGGTGGGAATAGAGACCCCTGGATTCCTCTTAGAAAGCCCCTAAATTCATTCTTAGATGGCACCTAAGACTGGATCAAAGTTCTTAGGTAAGAAGTCTCTAATTTGAATCCAAAAGGAGATGGAGTCCTTGTCCAATGGGACTCCTAGGCGCCTCCATACTTGGGCACACGCCACCCTTGGCGTGCGCCCTCCTCCTTGCCAGGCTTCTGGCAGGGGGACAGGCCCCCACCAGCTCTCCAATAGGTGCATGACACATGGTCAAAAGTCAAAGTGTCAATGGTCAATTTGACCAGTCAAAGGTCAGACTTTTGACCAAAGTCAAAGAACAAGAAATGGCAGGTGACCAAAAATGGCAGGTGTAATGTCTTACAAAATAAGACAACCCTTTCTGACTTGGACAACCTCCAGTCAGACCATATGAAGGCCTCTGATTGAGCACAAACTCCTTTGGCTCAGTCAGGACAACTTATTTATGATAGTAAAAGAAGAACGTTAGGTTCAATCGAGTGCTAGCACGATTTTCTTGAACCTAATTGAATCTCATTCAGATCAATTGAACTAGATCAGTTCAATTGATGATCACCAGATTCAAACCCTTGTTTGTGTGACCCAGTTAGGTTCAGTTCTGTATGGTAATGGGATATGTCATGATCTCTATCATCGACATCATCGAAACTCCTTTCGATGGATCAGAACTCTTCTGATTCGAACAGCTAGAATGATCGATCATCTAAATCATTCTAATTGCTCCCAAAATCCACCAGTGACACCTAGCAGTATATGGTGGCAACCCATCAGAGCTGAATGCGAACCTCTTGGTGCAGCTACCTGTGTGATTAAGTTCTTCTATCTTGAGCCCCGATCAGATTAGGGTTAAGGTGAACTCGTCAAACCCTAGTCTCTGTCATATGATGTAATCATTCGATTCGAGTCCAATGTGAAAATCTAAATAGAAACTCTTTCTATTATTTCACTCTCTGCCATGGCCATGGGCTTCTGGACTTGATTCTCATGATCATCATAGGGCTGCTCCTCTACCACCGAGGTAGATAGATTCCATCTTGATGCAATCCAGTTCCTACAATGAACATGCTATAGCCAACATACACCTCAGGGTTCCATATGGCTAGGAGACCGAGTAATGGTGTAGTCAAACTATAACACCCTCAAGGTGAACTGCCGATGCACCTCAGGTCAAAGAACCAGACACACTACTGCAGCATCGAGTCAGTCATTGACGAGAAGGTAGACTTCCTAATGACTACTCGAGGTGGTCACGCTCAGTGCCCTCGTTCTCTAACGAGTACCTGTACTCTCGCTCCGGTGTCTCCACACCGTAGACTCAAGACTCATCTACTAAAGAGAAGCGATTGTACACCAACCTTTCGGATCAATCACCATCCTCGTGATGATCCTATGGTCGGGAGCATTTTATGAGTTAATAATGATTATTCATGTCTTAAATTTTCAACTCTTGAAAATATGAATTATCATTACCATTAACTCAAAGGATGTATCACAGACACTAAATACACATATGTGATAGAAAATAACCCATTTTATTGATTTATAGTCAAAATTATAATTTTGCCCCTAGAAGTGTATTACAAGTGTCAGCCAATTCTGGCTTCTAGGGCACATATATCTAACAATCTCCCACTTGTCCTAAAGCCAATTGGCTACAAGTCTAAGTCCCATCTTCTCAAGGTGGGCTTCGATCTTCTGCTGGCCCAACGGCTTTGTAAGTGGGTCTGCCACATTATCTGTGGAGTTGACTCTCTTGACCTCGACGTAACCCTTCTCGAGGTAATCGCGGATGAGGTGGTATCGCCGCTCAATGTGCTTGGATTTCTGGTGAGACCTCGGCTCCTTAGCAAGGGCTATGGCGCCATTGTTGTCGCAGTATAGAGGAATGGCATCTGATGGCATTACTCCAATTTCTGCAGCAAACTTCTTGTACCAGAATGCTTCCTTTGCAGCCTCTGATGCAGCGATATATTCTGCTTCCATGGTGGAATCTGCTATCACAGTTTGCTTGGAACTCTTCCAGCTGACAGCACCACCATTGCACACAAACAGACTCCCAGATGTCGACTTTCGATCATCTATATCGGACATGAAATCCGAGTCTGTGTATCCCTGGACTTGGAGTTCTCCATTACCAAAGACCAACATATATCCTTAGTTCTTCTCAAGTACTTAAGGATACATTTCACAGAAGTCCAGTGTTCTTCACCTGGATTTGACTGATATCTGCTTGTGACACTCACAGCATGGGCTATATCAGGTCGTGTACATAGCATGGCATACATGAGGCTCCCTATTGCAGAAGCATAAGGGATCTTGCTCATGCGTTCTATTTCCTCAGGTGTGCTAGGGCACATCTTCTTGGAAAGATGAATACCATGTCTGAAGGGTATTAATCCCCTCTTAGAGTTTTCCATACTAAACCTCTTTAGTACTTCCTCTATGTACATCTTCTGTGAAAGTCCTAGCATCCTATTCGGTCTATCCCTATAGACCTTAATTCCTAGAATAAAGGATGCTTCACCTAGGTCTTTCATGGAGAATTCCTTGGACAACCATATTTT
>QRFJ01000318.1:503540-596679 GCA_006176705.1 Cocos nucifera
CATTTTTTCACTTTCTCTAAAATAAGTACCTAATACTTCTCAGAGGACGGAAAAATCCCTTTACCGATCTTCGAGGTGAAGGAGGCAGTAGTGAATAGGATGGCTTAATCTGATTGGTCCATTTTGGTCCTAGCTCGTTGCTCTTGTGAGATTTTTCTTCTCGAGCTTGATCTACTTTCCAATGCCGCTATCTTGAAATAAACTATTTTTCAAGAAAGATGGCATGATGATCACAATCACATTTGTGATCTTTTAGAATTTAAGAAGTAATATCCTAATATCTCTTTAGGATATCCTATAAAATCGAGCTTCTGAAGACCTAAAGTCTAACTTAATCCGCTTTGTTGTCTTTTGACATAAGGTCGGACCAATCCCCAAATTCTAAAGATGGACTCAGACTTGGTTCTTACCATGTCATATCTCATACAGTGTGGTAGAAATGATTTTTAGAAGAAACCCTATTTCAGTAAGTATATTTATAGTTAACCCAAATAGTATCCCCAAAAAAAAAAAAAATCAAGAAAGATCTTGTGAAGCTCATCATGGATCGGACTACTATCTTAATAGGTCTGGTCCTCCGTTCTGAAATTTCTCTGTGGAGTTGAATATTTCTAGGTGGAAGTCCATTGAGACACTATTACTATTTTTCTTGAATAGTCTAGAAATTCGACTAAGGTATTCTCCTCATCGATCTGATCGAAGCAAACCTTAATGGATTTTCCTATTGCTGTTTCTACTTCATGTTCTAAATTCTTTGAAACTTTTTCAAAAGGCTTTAAAAGACTTATGCTCATAAGTTACACATACCCATTACTAGACAAATCATCAGTAAAGGTTATGAAGTAGATAAAGTTTGCCTCTAGCGGTACATCAAATGGGCTGCCACACATCAGTATGTACATAGGACAAGAAGATCATGCTCCTTTCCCCATGTCCAACAAAAAAAGGAGCTTAGTCATTTTGCCATGAAGATAAGATTCACAAATTGGATATGACTCGAAAGTCAACGGGACTCAATAGCTCATTTTTCTCTAATTTTGTAATCCTATCATCTGCTATTATGACCTACCTTAGGTGCCCATAGATCCTATCGTTTTGGACTATCCGTAGCTCGGGTTCGATTTTTTGCATTTTCAACATTTGCTCAAAATTTAAAAATAGATACATCAACATGTAATTTGATAAAAAACCCGTAATAAGAAAACCACGTTTGTTAATTTTATTTCTTTTCAGGAAAGAATGTGTACAATGGTCCTTAAGAAAACAATTACATAGCCTTCTAATTGCCAAAGCAAGAAACAAAAATTAAAATTTTCTTACTTGCTGTAAGCCACATAATAACACGTCTTTTTAATACTAAGTCTAAAGTAAATTGGTAGTCGAAGAGGATATATTCCACGGTCACCAATAGCAACTCTTGCTCTATTTTTGATGCTAGGATTCATTCTCACCATCCCTCAGCCTCCTGCCTATCCTCATGGATCCTACATAGAAGTGCATAAATGAGCACTAGAACCAGAAGGTCAAGCACCCTAGCTGTGGAATGGTAGAAGAAAACTGTCAAGTTAGACTCAATAACGAGCATACCTTCAGAAAGGATCTGCCTTCCTTCTTTAAGATGGCCAAAGTTAAGTAGGGTGGTTTCACTTTCAGTGGTCGTTCATTGTTGCAAATTGGAAATTAACTTTTTCTTTAATCAGCGGCCTTCTTCTTCAGCTCGGCCTTTTTTCTTTTTCTTCTTTCATCTTCTGCTTTTTCACATATTCTTCTTTTCAAAAGATTTTCTCTTTTGGAAGAAGCCCTTCCATAGCAAGCCACTGAGACCTTTAGAACCTTTCATGGAAAAAGCTCTATGGTAACCAGCATGTCATAAGTTCAGCAAGGAAATTTTAATAAAGTTTATGCATGATGATAGTCATTGATGAATGTCTTATATGCAATCAGTCAAGGATTGTTTTAGAATTATATCATTCTGAGATCCAAGTTCAACCTCCACTCCGAGGTCTTAACTCTTCCAAACCTGGTTGATCATCATTAGATAAATGATCTTGGGACTAACTTTCCATCATGCAGCTTAGCCGCTGAAAATCATTTATGACTTTAATACTGCTGTGCGACTGTTCACAAACATTCTTCTGTTAGGTGAGCCAACATTTGCGAGCAGTCCTGATATCTTCATTGTTGTGCTTGAGTTCATCAGACATCGAACCAACATTGTAGTATCTAAGTTCTTGTTTATCTCGTCCATCCATTAATCAGAGACACTTCTCTGCTCTGTGGAATGGACGAGCTGGTTAAAGGTGGAAGGGTTCTGATCCAATACATGAGATTAACTTCTCGAAACCCAAAATAATTTTGATTAGGTTCAGAGCCAATCCTTATATTTATCCGGTCAAATCTATGGGCTGTCCAGGATACGTGCTAGTGGATTTGGATGTAGACAATTTTCCGATAGAGAGTCAAAAGTTTTAGTTAGATATTGTAATTAAGACTTAACCAATTTAATTTAGAGATTTTATTTTTTTAAATAAATTAGCTCTACTATTTTTTGCGATCCCTACACTTCCTTTGTAGAGATATGAAAATTCTCCATGATTTACTTGATTTCTAGTGGGTGTGCAGTCCCAGTGACTACTCATCACCTCACCTAATAGTTATTGATGATGGATTAGCCAATGAGTGAACAACTCTTGTTAATGATTCTCTAATCATGATGCATCCAAAACTTGATCTTAATTTCATGAATCTCACCATGTCCAAAATATTGATTCCACTCCTTAGTTTAAGTTCAACCCACTATTTGCCACAGGATTGAATTTCTAATTGAGTTCTCTCACCGTATTCCAAAATACATACTCGAGGATCCCAACATCCCATCACTCCAGCCATGTAGCATCCCCAAGCCTAATAAACATGTGTTTACGTCTTCTCGGTTGCAACTGAGCCACCTATAACCAATCGAAAAATCAACCCTAGGAAGGATCCGCACATCTTACAATACAACGGTGGAAAGATTCTTAGACTTAATCTTTTCTTAGGAAGATTTGATTTTATGCTCTCATTAAACTTAACTTTACATAGTCATAAGCCTTATGACTAACTAGTGGCATGGGTTAGCTCGGATTTTATATGACCATCTCAGATCCAGAAATGGCCAACAAACATATCCAGGTAAATGAGACAGTGGAAGGATATGTCATTTAAACTCGATAAGAATGCATTCGAGCGAGTAGCTTTTCAATTAAAAATCAATCGATCGTATCTGCCAAACTTACTTTAGATACCAATTAAGAGCCAGAACCAATAGGGTAGCCTACCAAATCCAGGACTCTAACCACTGAGCCTAATAGGGTCTTTAGCTTGATCGATCACTCCACGTGACTCGATCTTAACCCAGACAAATCCTTTTCAGGGCTGGTCAATTTTTAGCAGTGTTAATCCCATCAACCAACTTCTTTTTGAGAGTTCGATGTTGATGCAACCGCTAGACCTAATTGAAGCTACCCAGTCCAAAACCCAATATTATGAATATGTCTTAGATATGAAATTCTTAATTTTAGATCTAATTAATATTTCATAATCTTAATTCTTAATTAAGTTTAGGGTTCATAAATAAAATATATAAATAAGATCCTAGAATTTCAGGATCTAGGATTTTACAAAAAATAAATTTTTAATTTTTGATTAAGGACGAACGTGCAGCACCCCTACACATCATAAGAACATCCCATCAAATGGGAGGAGAGGATCTTTAAACCCTACTTTATTCTTATGATCGAACGACCAAGGAGAATGCCTTAATCAGAAATACAACTAATCTACAAAACTAATTATATCTAAGCATATATCTCATATAAAAATTGATCTAATTAAAATATATTTTGCATACATCATATGTATCATATCATGCATATTTTTTAGATCTAAATTATCTCATAATTTTCTAAAAAATTAAATTTAAATTTGATCATATCAAATAAAATTTAATCTAGACCTTTTGTAGAACTATTTTACAACTAGTCTAAACATGCAACTATCATATCTCATATGAATAAATTAAATTAAATTTATTTTTTATTTTTAGATTTGATTATAATATTTATAATATTAAAAAATAATAAATAAATAGATCTTAAAATTATAATTAATTAAATAAAAATTATGATTATACTAGACTATACATAGAATAATTCTATTCCTAGTCTAGTTATGTATCTCATACATTTTAGATTTAGATTAATTAATTTTAATTTTTTTAATTTTTTAATTTTAGATCTAATCATATCTCATGTGATATCTAAAATCACTAATTTATCAGATTAAATCGGATCTAAATAAATTTTATACAACCTAGCTTTAATACTAGTTGAAAGGGAGAAATCAGATTTTCAAATCAGGTTCATTCAAATCTGATTGGATCCAGAGGCATATTTCAAAAATTTTCTCTTAGATCCAAATCAGATCTGATACTTTTTAGATCTAATTTTATGATCTAATAAATAAAAAAAATTAAATTAAATTAAATCTAAATTAATATTACCTTATTTTGGATAATCCGATTATCCTTTGATGATCCTGCTGATTGCCTGAGATTCTGGATCTAGTCACACAAGCGCTTAGCCTCTACCGATATCTACTCGGACTAGATCTGTAGATCTTCTTCTTCTCTATTTTTTTTTAAAAATCAAATCTAAATCTAATTTTGAAGATCTTCAAAACTCCTTTTGAAGATGTGCTGCTGTCTCTTATAGCAGGGCTGCCTTCTTGCTTTCTCGTCAGCCTTTTCTTGTCTGGATCGCATCAAATTGAATCCCAACTTTTTTGGGCATGGAGAGGAGAGAGAGGGTCGGAAGATGGCATGAAAGAGGGAGAGGGGCAGCCTTGGGGCATGGGCTAAGAGGAACTCACAAAAGGTTAGGCGCAAATAGGGTTTATTTATAGACCCTACTGCGCCATGCAGTGCTGCATCATCTCGGCCAATTGCATTGCTTCATGCAATCAGATCTAAATCTGATTAGTGGGATGACATCATCTGATCCAATCAGATGAGAACTCCATAAATTCATCCTTAGATGGTGCCTTAGACTGATCAAAGTCTATAGGTAAGGGTTACCTAATTTGAATCCAAGAAGCAACTTGGAGTCCCATCCATATGGGACTCCAGTGTTTATCCATATGGGGCGCACGCTTAGGATGGCGTGCACCCTCCATCTTTTTGCCAAATGGTAGGTGGACTTAGTCAATAAATCTCTCCTATGGATGCATGACACATGGGTAGATGTCCAAGGGTCAAAGGTCAACGTTTGACTAAAGTCAAAGGATAAAAATTAGCAGGTGATGAAAAATGGCAGGTATTGTCTCAAATTTATCTCATAAATTAAGACAATCCTTCTTTGACCTAGAGAAGCTCTAGTCAGACCAAGTAAAGGTATCTGAGCGAGCATAAATATATTTGGCTCAGTCGAGATAATTTTTATTGATAGTGTTGGGGATAAACCCTACTCCTGTCGAAGTCTAGTTCGATGCTCAGCCTAATGCAATTGGTAGCCATGAAAGAGCTTCAATGGATGGATCTTAACCGAACTCTTTCAGCCGGCCAAACTTCTCAGTGATCAAGCTTCTTCGAATTTTCAGCGGTCGGACCTTAGCCAAAATCCTTCCTCCGACCAAATTCTTCAGCAGTCGAGCTTCAGTCAGACTCCCGCAAGAGCCAAACTCTTTCCGCACTCTTCCAGCCAGACGCCTGCGGGAGCCGAACTCCCTCCAAGCTTCTCCTTCGGCTGGACTTCTTTAGGAGCCAGAGTCAGACTCCTCTCAAACACCTCCTTCGGTCGGTCGGACTCCTCAGCGGCCAAGCTCCTTCCAAACTCTCCAGCAACCAAGCCTTAGCCGCACTCCTCTAGCCTGACGCCTACGAGAGCCAAACTCCCTCTGCACTCCTCTGACCGAACTCCTTCAGAGCTTTCCCTCGGTCGAACTCCTCCAAGAGTTCGAACTCCTCTAGAATTGATACATACTGAAGTCCACCGATCAATGCCTGCTTTCTCAGAGCCACGGCTATTAAATCTGGACGAACGATCACCATTAATCTGCCACAGGCACCGCCTCACGATGGTAGGCACCAGACCTCGAGTAGCCCACCACTATCGAATGGTATGGCTGTCACTATCGGTTTGACGATACCATCCTCTCCGCACCAAGTCCCATGCAGCCTTGAGCGGCCCGCCATCAGGTGGTATGGCCGTCACCATCAATCAAGCTCCATCTATAAAAGAGACCCTCCATATATATTTTCAAGAGGCTCTAAGCTCTCCTCTCCTTCTCTAAACTCTACCGAACTTATTTCAGAGCACTCCATATCTATTAGCCAGAAGAGCTGACTTGATCATCGGAAGGTCCTATCGGAGCCATCCCCACCGACTCCAAACGGGACTTTATTTTACAGATTTTCAATGGTGACCTCATCCACCTCCACTCCAGCTGGATTCCGACGACGATCAGAATTCTACACTAATAGATTTGGCGCTAGAAGGAGGGCCGCCTCGATTCTTGAGGTGTTCTTGAGGTCTCCTTATTCTTAAAGGAGTGCTCACGATGATGATTCTCTCTCTCCCTCTCCGAAGATCTCTCTTTCTTCCTCTCTAGAGTTCTTTTCCAAAGAGAAAATACCTCCCAGGAAGAGCTTTGGCTCGACGATCGACGACCTCCACAGCGCCAAGATCCATCTGCTCCCATTTCAGCCCCGACAATTCCAGATTCTACCTATAGCTCACGGTAGATGTGGAGCAATTCAACATGCTTGTCCGACAGGTCCGTGGCCTCATGGAGGCAATGCGGGCCATGCAGCAGCCTCCGATGGTGACTCCACCAGAAAACCCACCATCTAAATGTCGAAAATCGACTCCAAGGAAGGTACTCGGGCCGGCATACCCACCGCCCCTTGGAAAGAGAAACAGAGGATCGAGGATTCATGTTCGGATCAGGATTCTCCTCTAAGGAAGACCTTCCCCATTTGTAGTCGAAAGCCCCTCAAGATCTACAACCAAGATGATGCCCTCAATCACAGACTGCAGAAGATGGACCGATGGATTGAAGAGCTCGGCCACGTCGCCCTGGCTCATCATGCCGATGTCCACACCGATCCTTCCTTCTCCCTCCAAATTATGCAAGAGCCTATCCCGCCAAACTTCAAGCTCCCTCAATTCAAAAGCTACGATGGAACTTCTGATCCAGTTGATCATCTAGAGGCCTTTCGGACCATGATGCTACTCCACGGTGCTTTAGATGTCATACTGTGCTGAGCCTTTCCATCTATCTTAAAGAAAGTAGCTAGAAACTGGTACTCGACATTGAAGTCGGATGCGATCTTCTCTTTTGACCAGATGAGCCATCAATTCATGGCCCACTTCATCAGCAGCCAACATCTATGCCGAAGTTTGGATTTTCTGATGAATGTCAAACAGAAGTAGGAAGAATCCATCTGAGCTTACGTCATCCGATTTAACACCGCGGCATTGGAGGTTCGAGATCTAGACCAGTCCGTTGCAATGGCCACACTCAAAGGCGGCCTTCAGAAGAATGACTTGCTGTTCTTCCTGAAGAAGAAGTATCTCAGGAACTTCGTCGATCTGCTGGCTCGGGCCAAAGGTTATGCCTGAGCTGAAGAGGCCTTCAGGGCCAAGGATGATGAAGGAAGGCCGAGTGAAGCTCGGCCGCATTCCTGGACTTCATAGACTCCCCCAAAGATTAGGCCTGGGAGTAAGCGTGAACTCCCCTCGAGCTCCGAAGGAAGTCAAAGGGGCATGAAGTTCTTCCACAGAAGATTTCACAGGAGGATGGAATGAAGTTCGCGTAAGCGAGGTTGCCGAATCCCCCTCGAGCTTCACCAAGGAAGCCCCAACAAAGAGGCATGAAGTTCCTCGAGCAGAATGAAGTTCGTATAAGTGAGGCCGCTGATCTCCTCGAGCTCGTCATCAAGGAAGTCTGACAAAGGGGCATGAAGTTCTCCCACAGGTTTCACAAGGAGATGGAATGAAGTTCGGCCATGCTTATGACCTCCCTAGCGCAAGTAAGGCCTGAACTTCTTGAGCTCGTCATCAAGGAAGTCCCGATGAAAGGGTGCGAAGAAGTCCTCCCCCCAGAAGCTAGAACCACTATTGAGGGAGGAATGGCAAAAAGGTCAGCCGCCTCCCGGCATTGTAGATACTATCTCCAGGGCTTGGTACTTCGACGGGCTGTCATCTCTCAGCGACAATGCTAAGAGAAGCTTGCTCCAAATTGAGAAGGCCAGCATGAGATAGAGAAAGTCGTCCGATCCAAAATTTACTGTCCGAAAAAACTTGGAGGAACAACACCCCCACGATCCTGAAATGGGGATGTATTGCGAATAACTTCTCCTCAGTAAAATTCTTTCCTTTCAATAATATTATTTCTAGATGCAAAAACTATGTGATGATAGAAAAGAAACAGTCAATAGTTACCATGTTAGGAACATGAGGAGAACCTCGTCCTAACACGAGCAGGTCAAAGACCTTTAACCTCGACCGTAGGAGATAAGATCTCTCCCAAGGCAACCTCGACCACAGAAGATAAGATCTCTCCTGAGGGTCCGAGCCGACCTCGACAGGAGATAAGATCTCCTTCGAGAGTCTGGGCCAACCTCGACTGCAGAAGATTAGATCTCTCCTAAGTGCCCACATCAACCTCGACTGCAGGAGATAAGATCTCTCCCGAAGCAATCTTGGCTGTAGGAGATAAGATCTCCCTCGAGCGTCTGGGCCAACCTCGACTGTTGGAGATCAGATCTCCTCCGAGTGCCCGTATCAATCTCGACCGCAGGAGACAAGATCTCTTTCGAGGCAACCTCGACTGTAGGAGACAAGATCTCTCCCGAGGCAACCTCGGCTGCAGAAGATAAGATCTCCCCCAAGCGCCCGCATCAACCTCGACTGTAGGAGATAAGATCTCCCCTGAGTGTCTGGGCCAACCTCGACTGTAGGAGATCAGATCTCTCCTGAGCACCTACATCAACTTCAACCGTAAGAGATAAGATCTCTCCCGAGGCAACCTCGACTGCAGGAGACAAGATCTCCCCTGAGGCAACCTCGACGGTAGAAGATAAAATCTCTTTCGAGCGCCTGCATCAACCTCGGCCGTAGGAGATAAGATCTCCCCTAAGGTCTAGGCTGACCTCGACTGTAGGAGATAAGATCTCCTCCGAGCGTTTGGGCCAACCTCGACTGTAGGAGATAAGATCTTCTCCGAGGCAAGCTCGACTGCAGGAGATAAGATCTCCTCCGAGGCAACCTCAGCTGTAGGAGATAAGATCTCCCCCAAGCACCTGCAACAACCTCGACCGTAGGAGATAAGATCTCTCCTTTGAAGAAAACCTAAGGATGTATTACCAGAAAATCTTCCTTTAATAAAACTCCTTCGTTCAGCATTATTATTTTTTGGTGCAAGAATTATGTGATAACAAGAAAGAAACGAGCGAAAGTGGCCCGTTAGGAACAGGAGGAGAACCTCATCCTAACGTAAGCAAAGTCGAAGGCCTCATTCACCTTAGATGAGATGGGGGGAGAGGCCCTAACAGTGGCCCTTATGTGCCCCCACAGTTCATTAGAAAAATAGGAGGAGAACCTCATCCTAATGGGAGCAAAATCGAAGGCCTCATTCACCTTAGATAAGATGGGGGAGAGGCTCTGACAGCAGCCCGTAATGTGCCCCCACAGCCATTAGGAATAGGAGGAGAACCTCTTCCTAACATGAGCAAAGTCGAAGACCTCGTTCATCTTAGACGAGATGGGGGGAGAGGCCCTGATAGCAGTCTGTATGTGCCTCTACAGCCTATTAGGAATAGAAGGAGAATCCCACCCTAATGCAAGCAAAGTCGAAGGCCTCATTCACCTTAAACGAGATGGGGGAGAGGCCCTGACAGTGGCTCTTATGTGCCCCCACAGTCCGTTAGAAATAGGAGGAGAACCTCATCCTAATGTGAGCAAAGTCGAAGGCCTCGTTCACCTTAGATGAGAGGGAGGAAGAGGCCCTGACAATGGTCCGTATGTGCTCCTACAGTCTGTTAGAAATAGGAGGAGAACCTCATCCTAACGCGAGCAAAGTTGAAGGCCTTGTTCATCTTAGACGAGATGGGAGGAGAGGCCCTGACAGCAGCCCTTATGTGCCCCCACAGTCCATTAGGAACAAGAGGAGAACATCATCCTAACGCGAGCAAACTCGAAGGCCTCATTCACCTTAGATGAGATGGAGGGAGAAGCCCTGACAGCTGCCCATATGTGCCCCCACAGCCCATTAGGAATAGGAGGAGAACCTCATCCTAATGTGAGCAAAGTCGAAGGCCTCATTCATCTTAGACGAGATGGAGGGAGAGGCCCTGACAGCGGCCCTTATGTGCCCCCACAGCCCGTTAGAAATAGGAGGAGAACCTCATCCTAATACGAGCAAAGTCGAAGGCCTCCTTCACCTTAGATGAGATGGGGGGAGAGGCTCTGACAGCAGCCCGTATGTGCCTCCATAGCCCATTAGAAATAGAAGGAGAACCTCATCCTAACAACAAGCAAAGTCGAAGGCCTCGTTCACCTTAGATGAGATGGGGGGAGAGACCCTGACAGCGGCCCTTATATGCCCCCACAGTCTGTTAGGAACAGGAGAAAAACCTCATCCTAACACGAGCAAAGTTGAAGGTCTCATTCACCTTAGACGAGATGGGGGGAGAGGCCCTGACAGTGATCCATATGTACCCCCATAGCCCATTAAAAATAGAAGGAGAACCTCATTCTAATGCGAGCAAAGTCGAAGACCTCGTTCACCTTAGACGAGATGGAGGGAGAGGCCCTGATAGCGGCCCAAATGTGCCCCCATTGCCTGTTAAGAATAGGAGGAGAACCTCATCCTAATGCGAGCAAAGTCGAAGGCCTCATTCACCTTAGACGATATGGGGAGAGAGGCCCTGACAGCGGCCCATATGTGCCCCCACAATCCATTAGAAATAGGAGGAGAACCTCGTCCTAACGCAAGCAAAGTCGAAAGCCTCGTTCACTTTAGATGAGATGGAGGAAGAGGCCCTGACAATGGCCCATATGTGCCTCTACAGTCCGTTAGGAATAGAAGGAGAACCTCGTCCTAACGTGAGCAAAGTCTAAGTCCGAGCTCTAAAGTCTATAAAAGACAGGATCTCCATCAACCTCGGTTCGAGATAAGATCTCTTTCGAGCGCTCGAGCCAACCTCGACCAGAGATAAGATCAGAGACAATCTCAGCTAGAGATAAGAACTCTTCCGAGCAACCGCATCAACCTTGACCAGAGATAAGATCTCTCCCAAGTGACCGAGACAACCTTGGCCAGAGATAAGATTGGAGGCAACCTTGCCTAGAGATAAGATCTCTTCCGAGCGACCGCATCAATCTCGGCCAGAGATCAGATCTCTTTCGAGCGCCCGTATTAACCTCGACTATAGGAGAGGAGATCTCCCCCGAGTCAGTCTCGACTACTGAAGATAATATCACTCCTGAAGAGCTCAACCTCTGATCTCAGCCGCGGGAGACAAGACCTACTTCAATCTTAGCTGGAGATGAGATCTTCCCTGAGCTTCGACTTGAACCAGCACGGAGCCCAGAAGAGGACTTCGATAGTCACCTTTTCTGCACTTCCTTCCTTCGAGTTTCAAACTTGAAAGTGGGGGGACTATTGTTGGGGATCAACTTTGCTCCTATCGAAGTCTAGTTCGATGCTCAGCCTAATGTAATTGATAGCCACGGAAGAGCTTCAGCGAATGGCTCTTAGTCAAACTACTTTAGCCGATCGAACTCCTCAGTGGTCGAGCTCCTTCGAATTTTCAGCGGTCAGGCCTTAGCCGAACTTCTTCCTCCGATCGAACTCTTCAGCGGTCGAGCTTCAATCGAACTTCCATGAGAGCCAAACTCTTTCCACGCTTGTGGGAGTCGAACTCCCTCCAAGCTTCCCCTTCAGCTGGACTTCTTCAGGAGCCGGAGCTGGACTCCTTCCAAATACCCCCTTCGGTCGGTTGGATTTCTCAGCGATCGAGCTCCTTCCAAACTCTCCAACGATCGAGCCTTAGCCGCACTCCTCCAGCCTGATGCCTGCGAGAGCCAAACTTCCTCCACACTCCTTTGGTCGAACTCCTTCAAAGCATCTCCTCGGTCGAACTCCTCCAGGAGTTCGAACTCCTCTGAAATTGATACATACCGAAGTCCACCAATCAATGTTTGCTTTCTTAGAGCCACGACTATTAAATCTGGACGAACGATCACCATCAGTCTGCCATAGGCACCACCTCACCACGGTGGGTGCTAGACCTCGAGTAGTCCATCACTATCAGACAGTATGGCTGTCACTATCGGTCTGACGATACCATCCTCTTCGCACCAAATCCCATGCAGCCTCAATCGATCTGCCACCAGGTGGTATGGTCGTCACCATTAATCAAACTTCATCTATAAAAGAGATCCTTCAGATATATTTTCAAGAGGCTCTAAGCTCTCCTCTCCTTCTCTAAACTCTACCGAACTCATTTCAGAGTACTCCATACCTATTGGCTAGAAGAGCTGACTTGATCATCAGAGGGTCCTATCGGAGCCACCCCCACCGACTTCAGATGGAACTTTATTTTGTAGATCACCAGTGGTGATCTCATCCTCCTCCACTCCAGCTGAATCTAGCGACAATCAGATTCTGCACCAATAGATAGAAAAAGGAGAACGTTAGGTTCAATCGTGTGCTAGCATGATTTTTTTGAATCTAATTGAATCTAATTCAAATCAATTGAATTGGATTAGTTCAATTGATGATATCCAGATCTAAATCCTTGTTTGTGTGATTCAGTTAGGTTCAATTCTATATGATAATGGGATATATCATGATCTCCATCATCGACATCATCGAAACTCCTTTCGATGGATCAAAATTCTTCTGATTCAGATAATTGAAATGATCAATCATCTAAATCATTCTAATTGCTCCCAAAATCCACCAGTGATACCTAGCAGTATATGGTGGCAACCCACTAAAATTAAAAATGAATCTTTTGGTGCAGCTACTTTTGTGATTAAGTTCTTCTATCTTGAGCTTCGATCAGATTAGGAATAAGGTAAACTCGTTAAACCCTAATTTCTATCATATGATTTAATCATTCGATTCAAATTCGATATGAAAACCTTAATAGAAACTTTTTCTATTATTTCACTCTCTGCCATGGCCATGGGCTTATGAACTTGATTCTCATGATCATCATAGGACTGCTCCTCTTCTATCGAGGTAGATAGATTTTCTCTTGGTGCAATCTAATTTCTATAATGAACATACTATAGCCAACATACACCTCAGGATTTCAAATGGCTAGGAGATCGAGTCATGATGTAGTCAAACTATAATACCCTCAAGGTGAACTATCGATGCACCTCAGATCAAAGAACTAGACATGCCACTGCAGCTTCGAGTCAGTCATCGACGAGAAGGTAGGCTTTCTTATGACTACTTGAGGTGGTCATGCTCAGTACCCTCGTTCTCTAACGAGTATTTGTACTCTCATTCTGATGTCTTTATACCGTAGACTCAAGACTCATCTACTATAAAAAAGTGATTGTACACTAATTTTCTAGATCAATCATCATTCTCATGATGATCCTACGATCAGGAGCCTTTTATGAGTTAATAAATGAAAATTCATGTCTTAAATTTTTAATTTTTGAAAATAAGAATTATCATTATCATTAACTCAAGGAATGTATCACAGACACTAAATATACATATGTAATAGAAAATAATCTATTTTATTATTTATAGTCAAAATTATAATTTTTGCTCCTAAAAGTGTATTACAAGGGTCAGCCAATTCTGGCTTCTAGGGCACATATATCTAACTGCATCCACCATCATCTTTATCATCCTCTCCATGGCTTCCTTTAGGTCATGCTTTTAAGTTGTTCGGTGAAATGCTATTTAGTTTTCAGTCCATATGTCATTCAAAATAGTGAGATGCTATTCAATATTTGATTTTTTAATATCTATTCAGTTATACCATAATAATTTATTTTTTATTAAAAACTAAGTTATAATATTTGTAATTATCACTATAGTGATAAAGAGCTCTCATCATATCCCTCAAAGTATTTGAGATGATATTTTTCCTTTTAGTGATAGAGATGCTATTTATATTAATAGTGATAAAGAAGGAAAAGCTATACGTTCTTGTAGAGATCATGTGAATAAAATTGAGAAGTCTTTTACTATTATTTTAAAATATGAGGTGGAAAATGAAGAGTTATTGGAACAAATTATGTATAGTGAAGCAAAGGCCTACAAATTATATTATGATAATACTTATCATTTAGATTTTAGTATTCGAAAAGAAAAATATTACTTTCTTAAAATAAATAAAACTAGGCAAAAGGATAATTATTGCTTAAAGAAAGAACTAAAAGATGATACTTTATTTAATAATATAAATTATACTCAATCTAATATTAGAACTAATTGTAAAGCAATAGTTTATTTTATAGTTAATGAGCAAGGATAGCGAAAGGTAACTAGATAAATTTTTGAACACAATCATGAGTCTTGTTGAGATCTGGACAGGCTTTAACCTCTAAAAAAGCTAATATAATTGATTCAATGGTGAATACAGGGATCTAAACAATCAATGGCTACTTCTATATGGTTGAAGAGGGTGGTGGAGTTGAAAATATGGGATTTACAAAATATGATTGTTACAATTATATTAATATTCAAAAAATGATGTTAATTGAGGCCAAAGACTGTCAAAGTCTTATAAGTCATTTCAAGTGCATGGCAAATCAAAATGGCATGTTTTATTGGGATGTGTATGTTGATCAAGATGGTAGAATGGCTAACTTTTTTTGGAGGGATGAAAGATCTAGAATTGACTATGACTACTTTGAAGATGTTGTGGTTTTCAATACTATTTATCGAACAAACAAATATAACTTAATTTGTGCACCATTTGTGGGGGTTAATCATCATTGACAAAATATCATGCTTGGCTATACTTTCTTGTTAGATGAAACTATAGCATCCTTCATATGGTTGTTTAAGACATTCTTAAAGTTGATGGATGATCGGTCTCCAAAAACTATTTTTACTTATCAGGATCAAGCAATAGCGAAAGCAATTGAGGAGATATTTCAAAATACTCGTCATCATCTTTATTTGTGGCATATCCATAAGAATGCACTATCTCATTGTTGAATATTGATGAAAAAGTTTAGGAGTTGTGTCATGCTCTCTTGTGTTAAATGAGTCAAGCATAGGTGTCCCATGTTCCTTATTTTGCTCTGTTATGTTACAACTATTTTAGTATGTTGGTTCCAAAAATATTACAGGTCTTGTAATGCCTATAAAATTGTAATGTTCAAAGAATGATGTAGTCTTCTTTCAGTTCATTTTTTTGTGATAGAGAGTTTCTCATATTGTCTTCTCTATTTTCAGCTCTGTAATAATACTTTGGAGAGTGAAATAGCCAACAAGTTTTTGGTATCAGAGCTACGTTATAGTCATGGCATGAAAAGAAAACTTTATTGGTGTATTTCTACGGTAGTAGAAGGTGATTTTAAGTTATAGGCTGAAGTGCAAGTAAGCATATTGAAGTGAACTGAAAAGATAAATTCTATGTTTGACAGTTATTTGGCAAAAGTTCTCTAAGAGGTTTATCATAGTAGCAATGTTAATAGTCTGAACCTTTCTCGGTCCTTGATTCCTATTTCTAATGGTGAATGTTATAAGTTTTGGAAAATTAAAATGAGGACTCTCTTCTTATCTCAAGACTTATGGAATCTTGTTGAGAATGGCTATGAAGAACCAGGTGAAGGGGCTCATCTTTCTGCACGATAGAGAAATGAATTGAAGAAGAATCGAAAGGACTCAAACGCACTATTGCTGATATAGCAGGCAGTTCATGAATCTATATTTCTAAAGATAGCAGAAGCTACAAAATCCAAAAAGGCATGGACCATTTTGAAGAATGAATACTAAGGATCAAACAAGGTAATTACTATTAAACTTCAAAGTCTTCGTCATGATTTTGAGACTCTTTTAATAAAGAATTTAGAATCTGTGCAAGAGTTTTTTTCTAGAGTTTTCACTATTGTTAACCAAATTCGAGCCCTAGGAGAAAACTTGTCTGATTAGAGGGTAGTTGAAAAAGTCTTGAGAAGTTTACCATCTAAGTTTGACTATATTATTTCTGCTATTGAGGAGTCCAAAGATTTAAGTACTTATTCTCTTAATGAACTGATGGGATCTATGCTAGCATATGAACAGCGACTTAACGAGTTGCAGAAGAATAACATTGAGCAAGCTTTTCAAGCAAAGCTGGAGGTTTCCTCAGAAAAGGTTGAACAAATGACTAGCAAACCTACAACTAAAGATCGAGGAAGAGGTGGATATGATGGTCGAGGTTGTGGTAGGGGTCAAGGCCGTGGTTGAGAAAGATTTGATGCATATCAAGATAACTCTATTAAGCAAGAAGGTAATCGTTACTTACATGTTCAATGCTATTTTTGCAAAAAGAATGGGCATATTGAAAAGTTTTGTTGGAAGAAAAAAGACATCAAGCTAATTTTGTTTAAGAAAAGAAAGAGGAAAGTAATTTATTCTTTACTTCTCTTAACGGAGAACAAAACAATGTTGATGTTTGGTTTCTAGACAGTGGTTGCTACAACCACATGTCTAGTGTGAAGAAAAATTTTCAAAAAATTGATGATTCCATAAAGTTGCAGGTATGCCTTGGTAACAAGAAGCAAGTTCAAGCTAAAGATAAAGGTATGATTATTATTAAAACTAAATCAGGAAAAGAGAAGTTCATCCATGACATATTATATATTCCTGGTTGAGCGCACAATCTAATTAGTATTGGATAGCAAGTACAAAAAGGGTATTCAATTTCATTTCGTGACAATAAATGTGTCATTAGCTGTAAAAATTCTGATATGCCTCTTATGGAAGTTTGTATGACTGCAAACAAGATGCATGTTTCATTTTAAAGTGTCAGGAGTAGATCATGCTTTGATTGCTAACATAAAAATAGATTGTTGGCGGTGGCATAGGCGCTATGGGCACTTAAATTTTCTTGGTCTTAAGTTATTACATGAGAAGAAAATGGTGAAAGAGTTACCTTCAATTGAACATGAAGATGGAGTGTGTGAAGGATGCATCTATGGGAAGCATTAGTAAGCATCATTTCTAGTTGGAAAGTCATGGAGAGCAAAAAAACCTCTGCAGCTAATACATGCTGATATTTGTGGACCAATGCAAACACCATCATCGAACAATATGTTGGAATATCAACTACTCTGATACCACTTATTAAGGATCTAGTACTGACGTATTGCGATAAGAAGAAAGAAAAAATAAAATAAAAAAAGCAATCAAGTACGTGGATCAACCTAAGGGCTTGCTTCCATGGGGCATGCAAAGCTTCACTATGAAAGAAAAAAATAGGTACAAGAAGAGAACACCCACTCTCAACTCACCGTACATAAATCTCTTTCAACTAGAAGCTATCCTCACAAATGCTCTCTCAAAATTCTAAGAAAATCCTCAAAAGCTACAAGATGCTCTGCCCTCACAACCTCCTCATCAGATGCTATGCACCTATTGCTTCTCTCTCTCTCGTAGGCTGCACGTACTCAATGCTCTATCAAGCTTCTCTCGATGGCTGTCTGAGCCTCTTTACATGCCTCTCATGCCACACATGCCACCATGCTGCTCCACAGCACCTTCAGCCCTTTAAATAGGATAAGAATCCTCTTTTCAATAGTTCACAGGAGTCCTAATAGGACTTTTTCTTCTAATATGATACGAACATGATCTTGATGAAGTCTTAGAATATTTTTCAACCTTCAGATCATAACCGCAACCCTCCATGGCTGCTGGATTCTATGGTCCTTGTGTAACTCCCATAAATCCTTTGGATTAATCATAATTCGAGTCCAAACAAAAAATCATGTCTTGTTCTGTTCATTTTCGTCGAGTCAGCTCTATCAGGGATTGAGCTGACTCGACTGCATCTTATCTGAACTTCTACTTTTTGTCTACCTGAGAGGGCCGACTCGGCTGTGGTTTGAGCCGGCTCGATTTCAATCTGAGCTGGCTCAACCCCGTATCCAAGCCAGCTCGACTGCTTGCTGATATTGATTCTTCTCTACTATGGATCGAATTTGAGGCATCAAATTCTAATAATCTCCATCTCGACTCAATATTCGGCCTCCATCCGACTTTAAGAGCTTGTGATCCATCTGCCTCCATGTCCTAAGGTACGCCTGCTGTCTCATGGATGGGCAAATATGAGAGTCGAACCAGATCGCTCGATTCCACCTCTATCATGGGCTGTGTCCACTTTGACCAAAGATCTGCTCGAAAAAGTCTCCTACGATAATAAGAATTTTACTCTATGATGTCGCCTCTTATCCTCCCGAGTCTCTCGTGCTCAATCCATCTCCACCTAGAGCTCTACCTTGCACTCGACTTTCTATCAGATAATAATGTCCTCTCATCCTCTTCTTCTCCTCCAATATCGTTCTATCGCTGTGCATGACCTTCAGGATTCCATCACCAGCTACCCATATATAATCATTTGAATTCAGTCTGCTTAGTAAGATAAGATTTCGCCTAAAATTGAGTATGTATCAAACCTCCCTCAATCTCCTCACTGCACCATTATGTATCCTTTAGCTGACCATTCCAATGCCTTTGATCACACAGCTCGTTCCATTCGATAGATAAATAGTACCATCACTGCTCTTTAGGGAGTCAAACTGCTCATTTCTACAACAAATATGATATGTGCATGCAGAATCTAAAATTCACTATTGAAAAGAAGTAGATTCTCATTAGATATCTCCAAAACATCATCCTCTGACTCGCTACTAGCTGTCGCTATAGTAGCCCTCATCTGATCCTTAAATTATGGATAATTCTTGATTCGATGCACCAACTCATCACACCTATAGCATCTGATCTTGCTTTGGTCCCTCATCTTGGACCTAGATCGTCCTTCTCATGATCCTCTACTGCTTCATCTACTGCCTCCTTCTCCTCCAGAAATCATCAAAGCTGAGCTGTCACCATCTGAGCTTGAAGCTGAGTTCTCCCTCCTAAGAATCTCATTTTGGAGTATCGCTATAGTGGTCTCGTCTATCTTGATGGTACTCTTTTCCACTAGAAAAGCAGTCACCAAGAACTCATACGAAGAAGGAAGAGATGCTAGCAAGACCAACGTCCTGATCTTCTCCTCAACTTTTTTGCCAATATTGAGTAGATCGGTGAGGATCTTTTAGAAGTAGAATAGATGCTCCTACATGCTCTGGCCTTCATCCATCCGTAGTTGGTAGATCTACCTCCAAAGAAATGGCATGTTGGTAAGCAACTTTATCATTTACAACTCCTCTAGCTTCGACCACAGTACTATCGAGAAAGTCTTGCCAAGCACATGGATCACCACATCATCTACTAAATACAAGCGGATCATGCTCACCACCTACATCTAGATCTGCTTTCAATTCTTTACCTCTATGGTAGCCGACATATAATCGTTCAAGAGAGCATCGATCAACCCATGTTGAATGAGGATATCCTTTATCCTTGCTTGCCACAAAGAGAAATTGCTCTTTCCATCAAATCTATTGATCTCCATCTTGATTGTGCTTATTTCCTTCATATTCTTCAATCTCTATCCACGACTGCAATCTATGCTCCGGTACTATCTGATTCTGATACCAATCTATTAGGATATCAACTATTTTGATACCACTTATTAAGGATCTAGTACCGACATATTACGATAGAAAGAAAGAAGAAAATAAAATAAAAAAAATAATCATGTGGATTAATCTAAGGGCTCATCTCCATGGGACATGCAAAGCTTCACTATGAAAGAGAAAAATAGATACAAGAGGAGAATACCCACTTTCAACTCACCATACATAAATCTCTTTCAACTAGAAGCTATCCTTACAAAAGCTCTCTCAGAATTTTAAGAAAACCCTCAAAAACTATAAGATACTCCACCCTCACAGCCTTCTCGTCGGATGCTATGCACTTATTGATTCTCTCTCTCAAGGGCTGCACATACTCGACGTGTTGCCAAGCTCCTCTCGATGGCTGATTGAGCCTCTCTACATGCCTCTCACACCACACATGCCACCACGCTGCTTTACAGCATCTTCAGCTCTTTGAAAAGGATGAGAATCCTCTTCTCAACAGTTCACAGGAGTCCTAATAGGGCTCTTTCTCCTAATATGATTCGAACATAACCTTGATGGAGTCTTGTGTTGGGATATCAGCTACTCTAATATCACTTGTTAAGGATCTAGTATCGATATATTATGATAGAAAGAAAAAAAAATAAAATAAGAAAGCAATCAAGTATGTGGATCAGTCCAAGGGCCCGCCTCCATGGGGCATGCAAAATTTTACTATGAAAGAGAAAAATAGATACAAGAGAAGAACATCCACTCTCAACTCACCGTACATAAATCTCTCTCAACTAGAAGCTATCCTCATAAAAGCTCTCTCAGAATCTCAAGAAGACTCTCAGAAGGTATAAGATGCTCTGCCCACATAGCCTCCTTACCATATGCTATGCACCTATTGCTTCTCTCTCTCGTAGGCTACACATACTTGACGCTCTGTCAAGATCCTCTCAGTAGCTGTCTGAGCCTCTCTATGTATCTCTCACGTCACACGTGCCACCATACTGCTCCACAGCATCTTAGCCCTTTAAATAGGATGAGAATCTTCTTTTCAGCAGTTCACAAAAATCCTAACATGGCTCTTTCTCTTAATATGAGTCGAACATGATCTTGATAGAGTCTTAAAATATTTTCAATCTTCAGATCATGACCACAACCCTCCATGGCCGCTGGATCCTATGGTCCATACGCAACTCTCGTAGATCCTTTGGATTAATTATAATCCGAGTCTAAACTAAAAATCCTATCCTATTTTGTTTATTTCCTTCAAGCCGGCTCGATCAGGGATTGAGCTGGCTCGACTACATCTCATCCGAACTTCTGCTTTCTGTCTGCCTAAGAGAGCCAGCTCGACTGTAGTTTGAGCCAGCTCGATCTCAGCCCAAACCAACTCGATCCCGTATCTGAGCCAGCTCGACTGCTTGCTGATACTAATTCTCTTCTACTGTAGTTCAAATTTAAGGCATCAAATTCTTACAATCTCCACCTCAACTCGACATTTGGTCTCTACCTAACTTTGAGAGCTTGTGATCCATCTCGCCCCCATGCCTTGGGGCATGCCTGCTGATCATGGATGGGAAAATATGGGAGTCGAGTCAGATCACTCGATCCCACCTCTTTCAATGTCTGTGATCTTCCTAACCTGAGATCTACTCGGGATAGCCTCCTGTGGTAATAGGAACTTCACTCTACGATGTCGTCTCTCATCCTTTCGAGTCTTTCATCTCGTGCCCGATCCATCTTCACCTGGAGCTCCACCTCGCACTGGACTCCCTTTTGTTAGATATATGTGCCCTAGAAGCCAGAATTGGCTGACACTTGTAATACACTTCTAGGGGCAAAATTGTAATTTTGACTATAATTAATGAAATGGGTTATTTTCTATCACACATGTGTATTTAGTGTCTGTGATACATCCTTTGAGTTAATGATAATGATAATTCATATTTTCAAGAGTTGAAAATTTAAGACATGAATAATCATTATTAACTCATAAACAGCTCCCGACCATAGGATCATCACGAGGATGGTGATTGATCCGGAAGGTTGGTGTACGATCGCTTCTCTTTAGTAGATGAGTCTTGAGTCTACGGTGTGGAGACACCAGAGCGAAAGTACAGGTACTCGTTAGAGAACGAGGGCACTGAGCGTGACCACCTCGAGTAGTCATTAGGAAGTCTACCTTCTCGTCAATGACTGACTCGATGCTGCAGTAGTGTGTCTGGTTCTTTGACCTGAGATGCATCGGCAGTTCACCTTGAGGGTGTTATAGTTTGACTACACCATTACTCGGTCTCCTAGCCATATGGAACCCTGAGGTGTATGTTGGCTGTGACATGTTCATTGTAGGAACTGGATTGCATCAAGATGGGATCTATCTACCTCGGTGGTAGAGGAGTAGCCCTATGATGATCATGAGAATCAAGTCCAGAAATCCATGGCCATGGTAGAGTGAAATAATAGAAAGAGTTTCTATTTAGATTTTCACATTGGACTCGAATCGAATGATTACATCATATGACAGAGACTAGGGTTTGACGAGTTCACCTTAACCCTAATCTGATCGGGGCTCAAGATAGAAGAACTTAATCACACAGGTAGCTGCACCAAGAGGTTCGCATTCAGCTCTGATGGGTTGCCACCATATACTGCTAGGTGTCACTGGTGGATTTTGGGAGCAATTAGAATGATTTAGATGATCGATCATTCTAGCTGTTCGAATCAGAAGAGTTCTGATCCATCGAAAGGAGTTTCGATGATGTCTATGATAGAGATCATGACATATCCCATTACCATACAGAACTGAACCTAACTGGGTCACACAAACAAGGGTTTGAATCTGGTGATCATCAATTGAACTGATCTAGTTCAATTGATCTGAATGAGATTCAATTAGGTTCAAGGAAATCGTGCTAGCACTCGATTGAACCTAACGTTCTTCTTTTACTATCATAAATAAGTTGTCCTGACTGAGCCAAAGGAGTTTGTGCTCAATCAGAGGTCCTTCATATGGTCTGACTGGAGGTTGTCCAAGTCAGAATAGGTTGTCTTATTTGTAAGACATTACCTGCCATTTTTGGTCACCTGCCATTTCTTGTTCTTTGACTTTGGTCAAAAGTCTACCTTTGACTGGTCAAACGTTGACCATTGACCCTTTGACTTTTGACCACATGTCATGCACCTATTGGAGAGCTGGTGGGGGCTTGTCCCCCTGCCAGAACCTGGCAAGGAGAAGGGCGCACGCCAAGGGTGGCGTGAGCCCAAGTAGGAGGCGCCTAGGAGTCCTTGTTGGACAAGGACTCCACCTCCCTTTAGGATTCCAATCAGAGTTCTACTAAGAATCCAGTTTGACTGGTCTTAGGCACCCTCTAAGGAGGAATCCAGGGGTCTCTTTTTCAACCAATCAGATTTAGATCTGATTTCACAAAGGGTTGTGATTGGTTGAGAGGAAGAGGAGTTGGATCACAAGAGGTCTATAAATAAGACCCTGCGCCCAACCCTAATCCTAAGTGAATTCAATAGAGATTTCCCACGCCCCAAGGCTGCCTCTCCCCTCCTTCTCCATGCCATACTCTCTTCTCCCCTTGCTCTCCACGTCCAAAAGTGTTTTGGACTTAGTTTGGTGCGATTCAGATCAAGGAAAGGCGATCAAAAGCAAGAAGGCTGCGCTGCTGCAAAAGGACGACTGCAGATCTTCAAAAGAGTTTTGAAGATCCTCCAGATCAGATCCAGATCTGATTTTTGGAGGTGTGATAGAGAAGAAGAGGTTCTCCAGATCCAACCCGAGTGGATACCGGTAGAGGCCAGGCGCTTGCGTGGCTAAGATCCAGAACCTTCCGCTGCAATCAGGATCATCTACAGGGTAATAGGATTACCCAAATCAGGTAAATTAAATTTGATTTAATTTATCTTATTTTATTTTATTTATTAAAATAATAAGAATCAGATCTGAAACATATCAAGATCTGATTGAGATCAAGAGAAAAAAATTTTGAAATATATCTCTTGATCTAATCAGATCTGGACGAACCTGGACCGGGAAATCAGGATTTCCCTTCAACTGGTATCAGAGCCATGGTTCTAAAATTGTTTAGATCTGATTTTAATTTTATTTTAATTAAAAATAATAGTGATTTCAGATGTCACATGAGATGTGATCAGATCTGAAATCAGAAAAATTAAAATTAAATGATTTGGATCTAAGAACATGAAGATATGCATGACTAGTTCTAGAATAGAATAGTTCTATAGAATAGTTTTGCATGTCTTTGATTTAATCTGATTAAATCATATTTTAGATCTTCTTATTTACTATTTTCTGATATTATAAGTGTTATAATAACATCTGATAAACAGCAAATAAAAATTATTTAATTTTAAATATCATATGAGATATGATAGATGCATGACTAGACTAGTTGTAGAATAGTTCTACATAATTGTCTAGATTAGAATTTATTTTGATTAGATCAATTTAAATCTAATTTTTTAGATTATTATGTGATAATTTAGATCTGAAAACATGCATGAATTTGATACATGAGATGTATGCAAAATATGCCTTGATTAGATCTAAATTTGTATATGAGATATATGATATAGATCTATAACTGTTTTGTAGATTTACATGTTCCTGATTAAGGCGTTCCTCTTGGCCGTCCGGTCATAAGAACGAAGAAGGGTTTAAAGGCCCTCTCTTCCCATTCGATGGGGTGTTCTTATGACGTGTAGGGGTGCTGCGTGTTCGTCCTTAATCAGAAACCCAAAACTTACTTTCTGCAAAACCCTAGATCCTGAAACCCTAGGATTTATTGTGCATATTTTGTTTATGAACCCAACTTAATTAAGAATTAAGTTTATGGAATATTAATTAGGTCTAAAATTGAGAATTTCAGATCTAAGACATATTCATAATACTGGGTTCGGGCTTGGGTAGCTCAATTAGGTCTAAGCGGTTGATCAAACCGAATCAAGAGTTGGTTAGATGGGATCAACAATGCTTAAATTGACCAGCCTAATAGGATTAAGTCTGGGTCAAGATCGAGTCACGATCAAGCAAGACCTAATTAGGCTCAGAGGTTAGAGTCTGGATTGTAGGCTAACCCAATTGGTTCTGACTCAACAATTTGGTGTCTAAGGTAAGTTTGGCACAGACGATCGACTGGTTTTTAATTGGAAGCTACTCGACCTGAATGCGTTCTTGTGCGAGTTAACGGCATATTCCTTCCACCGGTCTCACTTACCTGGCCATATCTGTTGACACAGTTCTGATCTGAGGTGGTCAATAATCCGAGCTGACCCATGCCACTAGGTTAGTCATAATTGTTATGACTAAGCCAAGTCTAGTTTAATGAGACCTGAATCAATTCTCCCTAAGAAAAGATTAAGTCCGAGGTCTTCCACCATTGTAGACGTGCGGGCCCTTCCCGGGGTTGATTGTTCTCGGCTGGATACAGTGGCTCAGTTGCACCGGGAAGACGCAACCATGTCTATTAGGCATTGGATGCTATGGGCTGGAGGATGAGTTGGGCTCAATATTTCGGATACGGTGAGAGACCCAATTAGGAACCCAGTCTATGCAAATGGTGGGTCTGACTTAACTAAGGAGTGGATCAATATTCCGGATACGGTGAGATTCATGAATTAGAGACCAAGTTTGGGTGCACCATGATTAGAGAATCATTGAACAAGAGTTGTTCACTCATTGGCTAACCCATCACCAATAACTGTTAGGTGAGGTGATGAGTCAGTTGGTGAGACCGCACCACCCACTAGAAATCATCAATCGCGGAGATTTTCGCATCTCTACAGAGGGAGTGTAGGGATCCGAGAAAATAGTGGGAGCTAATTTGTTTAAAAATAAAATCCCTAAACAAATTGGTCAAGTCAAAATTACAGTATCTAACTAGAATCTTTGACTCTCTACAGGAAAATGTCTGCGTCCAACCCACTGGCACGTATCCTAGACACACATAGACTGACTGGACCCAATTATAAAGATTGGCTCAGGAACTACAAAATTGTTTTGGGTTCAGAGAAGTTAACACATGTTTTGGACCAGGACCCTCCCACCTTACCAGCTCGTCCATCCACTGAACAGAGAGCGTCTCTGGAAAAATGGATTGACGAAGACAATAAGGCCAGATACTACATGTTGGGCTCGATGTCTGATGAGCTCCAGCGCCAACATGAAGATATCGGGACTGCTCGCCAAATGTTGGCTCACCTGCAGGAGATGTTTGGTGAACAGAGTCGCGCAGCCAAATATCAAGTCACGAAATGACTTTTTAAGGCTAAGATGCGTGATGGGCAGTCAGTCCAAGATCACTGTCTGACAATGATCAAGGACATGGAAGAGCTTGAGAAGCTCGGTGTGAAGTTGGACTTGGACTTGCAGAACGATATTATTCTGCAATCCTTGACTGATGCATATGGGCAATTCATCATGAATTACCACATGCATAAACTTCAAAATTCCTTGGCCGAGTTGATGAATATGCTGGTTACCGCTGAGCTTTCTATGAAAGGTTCTAAAGGCTCAGTTCTTGCTATGGAACGGACTTCTTCCAAAAGAAAGTCTTATGGAAAGAAAAAGAAGTCTGTGAAAAAGCAAAAGGTAGAAGGATCAAAGAAGAAGAAGGCAGAACCGAAGAAGAAGGTCGATGGCAAAGGAAAGTGTTTCCATTGCAACAGCGACGGCCATTGGAAGCGGAACTGCCCTACTTACCTGGCCACCCTAAAGAACAAGAAGGAAGGTCCTTCTGGAGGTATGCTCGTTATTGAGTCTAACCTTACGGTTTCTTCTGCATCCAGTTGGGTGCTTGACTCTGGTTCTAGTGCTCATCTGTGCACTTCTATGCAGGGTCTTGAGGATAGCAGGAGGCTGAGGGATGGAGACATGATCCTACGCGTCGGTAATGGAGCAAGAGTTGCTGCAGTAGCCGTGGGAACATACCCTCTGCGATTACCATCTGGTTTAGACTTAGTTTTAAAAGACTGTTATTATGTGCCTGCAGCTAGCAGGAATTTGATTTCTGTTTCATGCTTAGCACAAGAAGGTTATGTGATCACCTTCTTTAAGGACCATTGTAACATTCTTTATGAAAGAAATAAAATTGCAAATGGTTTCCTTGTTAATGGTCTTTATCAGTTGCATATTGATGTACCTATTTTAACTATCGAGCAAAACGTGAATGCCAAACGACCTAGGGATAGTCCAAACGACAGATATCTATGGCACCTGAGATTAGGTCATATAGCAGAAGATAGGATTAACAAATTGGAGAAAAATGGGCTATTGAGTCCATTGACTTTTGAGTCATATCCAACTTGTGAATCTTGTCTTCAAGGCAAAATGACTAAACTCCCTTTTGTTGGACATGGGGAGAGGGCCACAGATCTCCTTGCCCTAGTACATACTGATGTGTGCGGCCCATTCGATGTGCCGGCTAGAGGCAATTTTGTCTACTTCATTACCTTTACCGATGATCTGTCTAGGTATGGGTATGTGTATCTTATGAGACATAAGTCTGAAGCCTTTTGAAAAGTTCAAAGAATTCAGACATGAAGTAGAAAAACAAACTGGAAAACCCATTAAGGTTCTTCGATCAGATCGAGGAGGTGAATACCTTAGCCGGGAATTCCTAGACTATCTTAAGGAAAATGGCATAGTCTCTCAATGGACTCCACCAGGAACACCTCAACTCAACGGGGTTTCAGAACGGAGAAATCGGACTCTATTGGATATGGTTCGATCCATGATGAGCTTCACAGACCTCCCAGATTTTCTTTGGGGACATTCATTATTAACTTCAATCTATTTACTGAATAGGGTTCCCTCTAAAACCGTTCCTACCACACCGTATGAGATATGGCACGGTAAGAAACCAAGTCTGAGTCATCTCAGAATTTGGGGTTGTCCGGCTTATGTCAAAAGACAACAAGCGGACAAGTTAGAGTTTAGGTCCTTTAGAGCTCGATTCATAGGATATCCTAAAGAGTCATTAGGATACTATTTCTACATTCCAGAAGACCACAATGTGATTGTGAGTCGACATGCCATATTTCTTGAAAAATAGTTTATTCAAGATAGTGGCATTGGAAAGCAGATTAAGCTTGATGAGAAAGTCTCACAAGCAGAACGAGCTAAGGACCAAGTGGAACCAAATCAGGTTGAGCCAATAAGAACACTACCTCCTCCACCTCGTAGATCGGAAAGAGTTTCCCGTCCCCCTGAAAGATACTTAGGTATTATTTCAGAGGATGTAGAGGAAATGTTCCTCATAGGTAATGGTGCTCATGGTGATGATCCCAAAACCTACAACGAGGCGATATCAGATATCGACTCCGAGAAATGGCTTGAGGCAATGAAGTCAGAGATCGACTCGATGCACTCAAACCAAGTCTGGACCTTGGTAGATCCACCAGAAGGTATAGTACCTATTGGGTGTAAATGGATCTTCAAGAGAAAGATTGGTGCAGATGGGAATGTGGAGACATTCAAGGCTAGACTGGTGGCAAAAGGTTATAGTCAACGTGAAGGCATTGACTATCAGGATACCTTTTCCCCGGTAGCTATGCTAAAATCCATCCGCACATTGCTTGCTGTTGCAGCCTATTTCGATTATGAAATATGGCAAATGGACGTGAAAACGGCATTCCTAAATGGATATCTTGAGGAAGATATCTATATGGAACAGCCGCTAGGTTTCACATCCAGTGATACTGATCACAAGGTTTGCAAGCTGCAAAGGTCCATATATGGACTTAAGCAAGCATCTCGGAGCTGGAACACTCGTTTCAATGATGTGATCAAAAAGTTTGGTTTCATCAAAAATGAAGAGGAACCATGTGTTTTCAAAAGGGTCAGTGGGAGCGCTGTTGTCTTCCTCGTATTGTACGTGGATGACATCCTCCTTATTGGGAATGATATTCCCATGTTGACATCAGTCAAGATGTGGTTGTCCAAGGAATTCTCCATGAAAGACCTAGGTGAAGCATCCTTTATTCTAGGAATTAAGGTCTATAGGGATAGACCGAATAGGATGCTAGGACTTTCACAGAAGAATGTACATAGAGGAAGTACTAAAGAGGTTTAGTATGGAAAACTCTAAGAGGGGATTAATACCCTTCAGACATGGTATTCATCTTTCCAAGAAGATGTGCCCCAGCACACCTGAGGAAATAGAACGCATGAGCAAGATCCCTTATGCTTCTGCAATAGGGAGCCTCATGTATGCCATGCTATGTACACGACCTGATATAGCCCATGCTGTGAGTGTCACAAGCAGATATCAGTCAAATCCAGGTGAAGAACACTGGACTTCTGTGAAATGTATCCTTAAGTACTTGAGAAGAACTAAGGATATGATGTTGGTCTTTGGTAATGGAGAACTCCAAGTTCAGGGATACACAGACTCGGACTTCATGTCCGATATAGATGATCGAAAGTCGACATCTGGCAGACTGTTTGTGCTGGAAGAGTTCCAAGCAAACGGTGATACCATCTCATCCGCGATTACCTTGAGAAAGGTTACGTTGAGGTCAAGAGAGTCAACTCCGCAGATAATGTGGCAGACCCACTTACAAAGCCGTTGGGCCAGCAGAAGATCGAAGCCCACCTTGAGAAGATGGGACTTAGACTTGTAGCCAATTGGCTTTAGGACAAGTGGGAGATTGTTAGATATATGTGCCCTAGAAGCCAGAATTGGCTGACACTTGTAATACACTTCTAGGGGCAAAATTGTAATTTTGACTATAATTAATGAAATGGGTTATTTTCTATCACACATGTGTATTTAGTGTCTGTGATACATCCTTTGAGTTAATGGTAATGATAATTCATATTTTCAAGAGTTGAAAATTTAAGACATGAATAATCATTATTAACTCATAAACAGCTCCCGACCATAGGATCATCACGAGGATGGTGATTGATCCGGAAGGTTGGTGTACGATCGCTTCTCTTTAGTAGATGAGTCTTGAGTCTACGGTGTGGAGACACCGGAGCGAGAGTACAGGTACTCGTTAGAGAACGAGGGCACTGAGCGTGACCACCTCGAGTAGTCATTAGGAAGTCTACCTTCTCGTCAATGACTGACTCGATGCTGCAGTAGTGTGTCTGGTTCTTTGACCTGAGATGCATCGGCAGTTCACCTTGAGGGTGTTATAGTTTGACTACACCATTACTCGGTCTCCTAGCCATATGGAACCCTGAGGTGTATGTTGGCTATAGCATGTTCATTGTAGGAACTGGATTGCATCAAGATGGGATCTATCTACCTCGGTGGTAGAGGAGTAGCCCTATGATGATCATGAGAATCAAGTCCAGAAGCCCATGGCCATGGCAGAGTGAAATAATAGAAAGAGTTTCTATTTAGATTTTCACATTGGACTCGAATCGAATGATTACATCATATGACAGAGACTAGGGTTTGACGAGTTCACCTTAACCCTAATCTGATCGGGGCTCAAGATAGAAGAACTGAATCACACAGGTAGCTGCACCAAGAGGTTCGCATTCAGCTCTGATGGGTTGCCACCATATACTGCTAGGTGTCACTGGTGGATTTTGGGAGCAATTAGAATGATTTAGATGATCGATCATTCTAGCTGTTCGAATCAGAAGAGTTCTGATCCATCGAAAGGAGTTTCGATGATGTCTATGATAGAGATCATGACATATCCCATTACCATACAGAACTGAACCTAACTGGGTCACACAAACAAGGGTTTGAATCTGGTGATCATCAATTGAACTGATCTAGTTCAATTGATCTGAATGAGATTCAATTAGGTTCAAGGAAATCGTGCTAGCACTCGATTGAACCTAACGTTCTTCTTTTACTATCATAAATAAGTTGTCCTGACTGAGCCAAAGGAGTTTGTGCTCAATCAGAGGCCTTCATATGGTCTGACTGGAGGTTGTCCAAGTCAGAATAGGTTGTCTTATTTGTAAGACATTACCTGCCATTTTTGGTCACCTGCCATTTCTTGTTCTTTGACTTTGGTCAAAAGTCTACCTTTGACTGGTCAAACGTTGACCATTCACCCTTTGACTTTTGACCACATGTCATGCACCTATTGGAGAGCTGGTGGGGGCCTTGTCCCCCTGCCAGAACCTGGCAAGGAGAAGGGCGCACGCCAAGGGTGGCGTGAGCCCAAGTAGGAGGCGCCTAGGAGTCCTTGTTGGACAAGGACTCCACCTCCCTTTTGGATTCCAATCAGAGTTCTACTAAGAATCCAGTTTGACTGGTCTTAGGCGCCCTCTAAGGAGGAATCCAGGGGTCTCTTTTTCAACCAATCAGATTTAGATCTGATTTCACAAAGGGTTGTGATTGGTTGAGAGGAAGAGGAGTTGGATCACAAGCTTAGGTCTATAAATAAGACCCTGCGCCCAACCCTAATCCTAAAGTGAATTCAATAGAGATTTCCCACGTCCCAAGGCTGCCTCTCCCCTCCTTCTCCATGCCATACTCTCTTCTCCCCTTGCTCTCCACGTCCAAAAGTGTTTTGGACTTAGTTTGGTGCGATTCAGATCAAGGAAAGGCGATCAAAAGCAAGAAGGCTGCGCTGCTGCAAAAGGACGACTGCAGATCTTCAAAAGAGTTTTGAAGATCCTCCAGAATCAGATCCAGATCTGATTTTTTTGAACGAAGCTCGGGTGTGAAGTTGGACAGTGGACTTGCAGAACGATATTATTCTGCAATCCTTGACTGAGCAATGGGCAATTCATCGATGAATTACACATGCATACAACTTAAAATTCTTGGCCGAGTTGATGAATATGCTGGTTACACGTGAGCTTTCTATGAAAGGTTCTTAAAGGCTCAGTTCTTGCTATGGAAGGACTTCTTCCAAAAGAAAGTCTTATGGAAAGAAAAAGAAGTCTGTGAAAAAAGCCAAAAGGTGGAATGATCAAAGAAGAAGAAGCAGAATCGAAAGAAAAGGCCGATGGCAAAGGAAATGTTTCCATTGCAACAGCGATCGGTCCATTGGAAGCGCGAACGTGCCATTTACCTGGCCACCCTAGAACAACGAAGGAAGTCCTTCTGGGTATGCTCGTTATTGAGTCTAACCTTACGTTTCTTCTGCATCCAGTTGGGTGCTTGACTCTGGTTCTAGTGCTCATCTGTGCACTTCTATGCAGGGTCTTGAGGTAGCAAGGGACAGGCTGAGGTGAGATTGATCCTGATCGCATCTGATATGATGGAGCAAGGAGTTGCTGTAGTGCAGTGGAACATACCCTCTCGATTACCATCTGGTTTAGACTTAGTTTTAAAGACTGTTATATGTGCCTGCAAGCTAAGCAGGAATTTGTTTCTATTTCATGCTTAGCCAAAGAAGGTTATGTTGATCACTTCTTTAGGACCATTGTACATTCTTTATGAAAGAAATAAAATTGCAAATGGTTTCCTTGTTAATGGTCTTTATTCAGTTGCATAATATTGATGTACTTTTTAAACTATCGAGCCAACAACAGTGAATGCCAAACGACCTAGGGATAGTCCAAATGACAGATATTATGGCACGCTCTGAGATTAGGTCATATAGCAGAAAGATAGGATTAACAAATTGGAAAAATGGGCTATTAAAGTTCCATTGACTTTTGAGTCATATCAACTTTGAATCTTGTCTTCAAGGGCAAAATGACTAAACTCCCTTTTGTTGAGACATTTTGGGGATGAGGGCCCGAACAGATGGTCTCCTTTGCCAGCTAGTACATTACTGATGTGTGTCGACCTATTCGGAATATGTGCACGGGACCTAGACGGGCAATCTTTTGATCTATTCTTAACTTTACGATGATCTGGAGAATCAGGTTAAGGTATCTTTGATGATATCTAAGAACAAACAGTCTAGAAGCTTTTGGAAAAGTTCAAAGTAATGTCAGACATGAAAGTGAAAAAACAAGGAAACCCATTAATGGTTCTTCGATCAGATCGAGGGGTAATACCTTAGCCGGTACATTCTAGACTATCTTAAAGGAAAATGGATTAGTCTCTCACATGAGACTCCACCAGGAACAACCTCAAACTCCTAGGGGTTTCAGAACTGGAGAAATCGGACTCTATTGGAATATTGGTTTCATCAGATGAATGCTTCAACAGACCTCCGATTTTTCTTTGGGGACATTCATTATTAACTCAATCTATTCTACTGAAAGGGTTCCCTCTAAAAACGCGTTCTCTACCACCACCGTATGAGATATGGCACGAAGAAAACCAAGTCTGAGTCATCTCAGAATTTGGGGTTGTCCGGCTCATGTCAAAAGACAACAAGCGGAAACCCCAAATAAGGGTTTTTTTAATAGAGTTTTTAAAAAAAAAAAAGGTCCCTTTAGAGCTGAATTCATAGGATATCCCTAAAAGTCATTAGGATACCTATTTCTACATTCCAGAAGACAAAACAATGTGAATTGTGAGTCGCACATGCCATATTTCTTAGAAAAATAGTTTTATGGTCAAGATAGTGCATTGGAAGAGATTAAGCTTGATGAAAAGTCTGCAACATGGAAAGAGCTATAGGACTTCAAGTGGAACCAAATCAGTTGAGCCAATAAGAACACTACCTCCTCCACCTCGTAAATCGGAAAGAAGTTTTCCCGTCCCCTGAAAAGATACTTAGGTATTATTTCAGAGGAGTAGAGGAAATGTTCTCGTAGGTAATGGTCGCTCCTCTATGGAGATATGATCCCCAAAACTACAACCAGAGCAAATATCTAGATTATTCGACTCCCGAGAAATGTTGCTTGATGGCAATGAAGTCAGAGATCGACTCGATGCACTTCAAACCAAGTCTGGTACTTGTAGATCTCCAAGAATGGGTAATAGTACTATTGATGTAAATGGATCTTCAAGAGAAAGACTTGAGTGGCAGATGGGAATGTGGAGACATTCAAGGCTAGATGGTGGCAAAAGGTTATAGTCAACCGTGAAGGCATTGACTATCAGGATACTTTTCCCGATAGCTATGCTAAATCCATCCGCACATTGCTTGCTTGCAGCCTAATTTCGATTATGAAATTGGCAAATGACGTGAAATGGAATTCCTAAATGGATATCTTGAGGAAGGACTAAGTCTATATGGATAACAGCCGCTAGGGTTTCAGAAAACATCCAGTGATACTGGATCACAAGGTTTGCAAGCTGCGAAAGGTCCATATATGGACTTAAGCAGAATCCTCGGAGCTGGAACACTCGTTTCAATGATGCTGATCAAAAAGTTTGGCTTTCAATCAAAAAGAAGAGGACCATGTTTTTTAAAAGGATCAGTGGGAGCGGCTGTTGTCTTTCGCTCGTATTGTAACGTGGATGACAATCCCTCCTTAATTGGGAATGATATTCCGATGTTGACAATCAATCAAGATGTGGTTGTCAACGGAATTTTCCATGAAGACTAGGTGAATGCATGTTAGGATATAAGTGTGCCCTAGAAGCCAGAATTGGCTGACACTTGTAATACACTTCTAGGGGCAAAATTTAATTTTGACTATAATTAATGAAATGGGTTTATTTTCTATCACACATTGTGTATTTAGTGTCTGTGATACATCCTTTGAGTTAATGGTATTGATAATTCATATTTTCAAGAGTTGAAAATTTAAGACATGAATAATCATTATTAACTCATAAACAGCTCCCGACCATAGGATCAATCAAGGGATGGTGATTGATCCGGAAGGTTGGTGTACGATCGCTTCTCTTTAGTAGATGAGTCTTGAGTCTACGGTGTGGAACCACCGGAGCGAGAGTAAGGTACTCGTTAGAGAACGAGGGCACTGAGCGTGACCACCTCGAGTAGTCATTAGGAAGTCTACCTTCTCGTCAATGACTGACTCGTATGCTGCAGTAGTGTGTCTGGTTCTTTTGACCTGAGATGCATCGGAGTTCACCTTGAGGGTGTTATAGTTTACTACACATTACTCGGTCTCCTAGCCATATGGAACCCTGAGGTGTATGTTGGCTATGACATGTTCATTGTAGGAACTGGATTGCATCAAGATGGGATCTATCTACCTCGGTGGTAGAGGAGCCACCTATGATGATCATGAGAATCAAGTCCAGCCATGGCCATGGTAGAGTGAAATAATAGAAAGAGTTTCTATTTAGATTTTCACATTGGACTCGAATCGAATGATTACATCATATGACAGAGACTAGGGTTTGACGAGTTCACCTTAACCCTAATCTGATCGGGCTCAAGATAGAGAACTTAAATCACACAGGTAGCTGCACCAAGAGGTTCGCATTCAGCTCTGATGGGTTGCCACCATATACTGCTAGGTGTCACTGGTGGATTTTGGGAGCAATTAGAATGATTTAGATGATCGATCATTCTAGCTGTTCGAATCAGAAGAGTTCTGATCCATCGAAAGGAGTTTCGATGATGTCTATGATAGAGATCATGACATATCCCATTACCATACAGAACTGAACCTAACTGGGTCACACAAACAAGGGTTTGAATCTGGTGATCATCAAATTGAACTGATCTAGTTCAATTGATCTGAATGAGATTCAATTAGGTTCAAGGAAATCGTGCTAGCACTCGATTGAAACTAACGTTCTTCTTTTACTATCAAAATAAGTTTTCCTGACTGAGCCAAAGGAGTTTGTGCTCAATCAGAGGCTTCAATATGGTCTGACTGGAGGTTGTCCAAGTCAGAATAGGTTGTCTTATTTGTAAGACATTACCTGCCATTTTTGGTCACCTGCCATTTCTTGTTCTTTGACTTTGGTCAAAAGTCTACCTTTGACTGGTCAAATTGACCATTGACCCTTTGACTTTTGACACAATGTCATGCACCTATTGGAGAGCTGGTGGGGGCTGTCCCCCTGCCAGAACTTGCAAGGAGAAGGGCGCACGCCAAGGGTGGCGTGAGCCCAAGTAGGAGGCGCCTAGGAGTCCTTGTTGGAAAGGACTCCACCTCCCTTTGGATTCCAATCAGAGTTCACTAAGAATCCAGTTTGACTGGTCTTAGGCGCCCTCTAAGGAGGAATCCAGGGGTCTCTTTCCAACCAATCAGATTTAGATCTGATTATTTCACAAAGGGTTGTGATTGGTTGAGAGGAAGAGGAGTTGGATCACAAGAGGTCTATAAATAAGACCCTGCGCCCAACCCTAATCCAATGCTATTAGATACGCCCCAAGGCTGCCTCTCCCCTCCTTCTCCATGCATATATCTCTTCTCCCTCTTGCTCTCACGTCCAAAGGTGTTTTGGATTTAGTTTGGTGCGATTCAGATCAAGGAAAGGCGATCAAAAGCAAGAAGGCTGCGCTGCTGCAAAAGGACGACTGCAGATCTTCAAAAGAGTTTTGAAGATCCTCCAGATCAGATCCAGATCTGATTTTTGGAGGTGTGATAGAGAAGAAGAGGTTCTCCAGATCCAACCCGAGTGGATACCGGTAGAGGCCAGGCGCTTGCGTGGCTAAGATCCAGAACCTTCCGCTGCAATCAGGATCATCTACAGGGTAATAGGATTACCCAAATCAGGTAAATTAAATTTGATTTAATTTATCTTTTTATTTTATTTTATTAATAATAAGAATTAGATCTGAAAATATATCAAGATCTGATTAAAGATCAAGAGAAAATTTTTGAATATATCTCTTGATCTAATCAGATCTGGAGGAACCTGGACCGGGAAATCAGGATTTCCCTTCAACTGGTATCAGAGCCATGGTTCTAAATTGTTTAGATCTGATTTTAATTTTATTTTAATTAGAAAATAAAGTGATTTCAGATGTCACATGATATGTGATCAGATCTGAAATCAAAAAAATTAAAATTAAATGATTTGGATCTAAGAACATGAAGATATGCATGACTAGTTCTAGAATAGAATAGTTCTATAGAATAGTTTTGCATGTCTTTGATTTAATTGATTAAATCATATTTTAGATCTTCTTATTTACTATTTTTCTGATATTATAAGTGTTATAAATAACATCTGATAAACAGCAATAAAATATTATTTAATTTTAAATATCATATGAGATATGATAGATGCATGACTAGACTATTGTAGAATAGTTCTACATAATTGTCTGATTAGAAATTTATTTTGATTAGATCAATTTAAATCTAATTTTTAGATTATTATGTGATAATTTAGATCTGAAAACATGCATGAATTGATACATGAGATGTATGCAAAATATCCTTATTAGATCTAATTTTGTATATAGAATATATGATATAGATCTATAACTGTTTTGTAGATTTACATGTTTCTGATTAAGGCGTTCCTCTTGGCCGTCCGTCGTCATGAAGAGAAGAAGGGTTTAAAGGCCCTCTCTTCCCATTCGATGGGGTGTTCTTATGACGTGTAGGGGTGCTGCTGTTCGTCCTTAATCAGAAACCCAAAACTTACTTTCTGCAAAACCCTAGATCCTGAAACCCTAGGATTTATTGTGCATATTTTGTTTATGAACCCAACTTAATTAAGAATTAAGTTTATGGAATATTAATTAGGTCTAAAATTGAGAATTTCAGATCTAAGACATATTCATAATACTGGGTTCGGGCTTGGGTAGCTCAATTAGGTCTAAGCGGTTGATCAAACCGAATCAAGAGTTGGTTAGATGGGATCAACAATGCTTAAATTGACCAGCCTAATAGGATAAGTCTGGGTCAAGATCGAGTCACGATCAAGCAAGACCTAATTAGGCTCAGAGGTTAGAGTCTGGATTGTAGGCTAACCCAATTGGTTCTGACTCAACAATTTGGTGTCTAAGGTAAGTTTGGCACAGACGACCGACTGGTTTTTAATTGGAAGCTACTCGACCTGAATGCGTTCTTGTGCGAGTTAACGGCATATTCCTTCCACCGGTCTCACTTACCTGGCCATATCTGTTGACACAGTTCTGATCTGAGGTGGTCAATAATCCGAGCTAACCCATGCCACTAGGTTAGTCATAATTGTTATGACTAAGCCAAGTCTAGTTTAATGAGACCTGAATCAATTCTCCTAAAGAAAGATTAAGTCCGAGGTCTTCCACCATTGTAGACGTGCGGGCCCTTCCCGGGGTTGATTGTTCTCGGCTGGATACAGTGGCTCAGTTGCACCGGGAAGATGCAACCATGTCTATTAGGCATTGGATGCTATGGGCTGGAGGATGAGTTGGGCTCAATATTCTGGATACGGTGAGAGACCCAATTAGGAACCCAGTCTATGCAAATGGTGGGTCTGACTTAACTAAGGAGTGGATCAATTTCCGGATACGGTGAGATTCATGAATTAGAGACCAAGTTTGGGTGCACCATGATTAGAGATCATTGAACAAGAGTTGTTCACTCATTGGCTAACCCATCACCAATAACTGTTAGGTGAGGTGATGAGTCAGTTGGTGAGACCGCACCACCCACTAGAAATCATCAATCGCGGAGATTTTCGCATCTCTACAAAGGGAGTGTAGGGATCCGAGAAAATAGTGGGAGCTAATTTGTTTAAAAATAAAAATCCCTAAAAAATTGGTCAAGTCAAAATTACAGTATCTAACTGAAATCTTTGACTCTCTACAGGAAATGTTCTCGTCCAACCCACTGGCACGTATCCTAGACACACATAGACTGACTGGACAATTATAAAGATTGGCTCAGGAACTACAAAATTGTTTTGGGTTCAGAGAAGTTAACACATGTTTTGGACCAGGACCCTCCCACCTTACCAGCTCGTCCATCCACTGAACAGAGAGCGTCTCTGGAAAAATGGATTGACGAAGACAATAAGGCCAGATACTACATGTTGGGCTCATGTCTGATGAGCTCCAGCGCCAACATGAAGATATCGGGACTGCTCGCCAAATGTTGGCTCACCTCAGGAGATGTTTGGTGAACAGAGTCCGCGCAGCCAAATATCAAGTCACGAACAGACTTTTTAAGGCTAAGATGCTGATGGGCAGTCAGTCCAAGATCACTGTCTGACAATGATCAAGGACATGGAAGAGCTTGAGAAGCTCGGTGTGAAGTTGGACTTGGATTTGCAGAACGATATTATTCTGCAATCCTTGACTGATGCATATGGGCAATTCATCATGAATTACCACATGCATAAACTTCAGAATTCCTTGGCGAGTTGATGAATATGCTGGTTACCGCTGAGCTTTCTATGAAAGGTTCTAAAGGCTCAGTTCTTGCTATGGAACGGACTTCTTCCAAAAGAAAGTCTTATGGAAAGAAAAAGAAGTCTGTGAAAAAGCAAAAGTAGAAGGATCAAAGAAGAAGAAGGCAGAACCGAAGAAAAGGTCGATGGCAAAGGAAAGTGTTTCCATTGCAACAGCGACGGCCATTGGAAGCGGAACTGCCCTACTTACCTGGCACCCTGAAAGAACAAGAAGGAAGGTCCTTCTGGAGGTAATGCTATTGATTATTACGTGTCAATAACACGTGAATGCCAAACGCCTAGGGGATAGTCCATACGATAAGAGTATCTATGGCACCTGAGATTCGGTCATATTAGCAGAAGATAGGATTAAACAAAATTGGAGAAAAATGGGCTATTGAGTCCATTGACTTTTGAGTCGTATCCCAACTTTGTGAATCTTGTCTTCAAGGCAAAATGACATAACTCCCTTTGTTGGACATGGGGAGAGGCCACAGATCTCCTTGCCCTAGTACATACTGATGTGTGCGGCCCATTAATGTGCCGGCTAGAGGCAATTTTGTCATACTTCATTACTTTACCAATGATCTGTCTAGGTATGGGTATGTGTATCTTATGAGACAAAGTCTGAAGCTTTTGAAAAGTTCAAGAAGAATTCAGACATAAGTAGAAAAACAAACTGGAAAACCCATTAAGGTTCTTCGATCAGATCGAGGAGGTGAATACCTTAGCCGGGAATTCCTAGACTATCTTAAGGAAAATGGCATAGTCTCTCAATGGACTCCACCAGGAACACCTCAACTCAACGGGGTTTCAGAACGGAGAAATCGGACTCTATTGGATATGGTTCGATCCATGATGAGCTTCACAGACCTCCCTGATTTTCTTTGGGGACATTCATTATTAACTTCAATCTATTTACTGAATAGGGTTCCCTCTAAAAACCGTTCCTACCACACCGTATGAGATATGGCACGGTAAAGAAACCAAGTCTGAGTCATCTCAGAATTTGGGGTTGTCGGCTTATTGTCAAAAGACAACAAGGGACAAGTTAGAGTTTAGGTCCTTTAGAGCTCGATTCATAGGATATCCTAAAGAGTCATTAGGATACTATTTCTACATTCCAGAAGACCACAATGTGATTGTGAGTCGACATGCCATATTTCTTGAAAAATAGTTTATTCAAGATAGTGGCGTTGGAAAGCAGATTAAGCTTGATGAGAAAGTCTCACAAGCAGAACAAGCTAAGGACCAAGTGGAACCAAATCAGGTTGAGCCAATAAGAACACTACCTCCTCCACCTCGTAGATCGGAAAGAGTTTCCCGTCCCCTTGAAAGATACTTAGGTATTATTTCAGAGGACGTAGAGGAAATGTTCCTCATAGGTAATGGTGCTCATGGTGATGATCCCAAACCTACAACGAGGCGATATCAGATATCGACTCCGAGAAATGGCTTGAGGCAATGAAGTCAGAATTGACTCGATGCACTCAAACCAAGTCTGGACCTTGGTAGATCCACCAGAAGGTATAGTACCTATTGGGTGTAAATGGATCTTCAAGAGAAAGATTGGTGCAGATGGGAATGTGGAGACATTCAAGGCTAGACTGGTGGCAAAAGGTTATAGTCAACGCGAAGGCATTGACTATCAGGATACCTTTTCCCCGGTAGCTATGCTAAAATCCATCCGCACATTGCTTGCTGTTGCAGCCTATTTCGATTATGAAATATGGCAAATGGACGTGAAAACGGCATTCCTAAATGGATATCTTGAGAAGATATCTATATGGAATAGCCGCTAGGTTTCACATCCAGTGATACTGATCACAAGGTTTGCAAGCTGCAAAGGTCCATATATGGACTTAAGCAGCATCTCGGAGCTGGAACACTCGTTTCAATGATGTGATCAAAAAGTTTGGTTTCATCAAAAAGAAGAGGAACCATGTGTTTTCAAAAGGGTCAGTGGGAGCGCTGTTGTCTTCCTGTATTGTACGTGGATGACATCTCCTTATTGGGAATGATATTCCCATGTTGACATCAGTCAAGGTGTGGTTGTCTAAGGAATTCTCCATGAAAGACCTAGGTGAAGCATCCTTTATTCTAGAATTAAGGTCTATAGGGATAGACGAATAGGATGCTAGGACTTTCACAGAAAATGTACATAGAGGAAGTACTAAAGAGGTTTAGTATGGAAAACTCTAAGAGGGGATTAATACCCTTCAGACATGGTATTCATTCAGGTAAATTAAATTTGATTTAATTTATCTTATTTTATTTTATTTATTAAAATAATAAGAATTAGATCTAAAATATATCAAGATCTGATTAAGGTCAAGAGAAAATTTTTGAAATATATCTCTTGATCTAATCAGATCTGAACGAACCTGGACCGAAAAATCAGGATTTTCCTTCAACTGGTATCAGAGCCATGGTTCTAAAATTGTTTAGATCTGATTTTAATTTTATTTTAATTAAAAATAACATGATTTCAAATGTCACATGAGATTTGATTAGATCTGAAATCAGAAAAATTAAAATTAAATGATTTGGATCTAAGAACATGAAGATATGCATGACTAGTTCTAGAAATAGAATAGTTCTATAGAATAGTTTTGCATGTCTTTGATTTAATTTGATTAAATTATAATTTTAGATCTTCTTATTTACTATTTTCTGATATTATAAGTGTTATAATAATATCTGATAAACAGCAAATAAAAATTATTTAATTTTAAATATCATATGAGATATGACAGATGCATTACTAGACTAGTTGTAGAATAGTTCTACATAATTGTCTAGATTAGAATTTATTTTGATTAGATCAATTTAAATCTAATTTTTTAGATTATTATGTGATAATTTAGATCTGAAAAATATGCATGATTATGATACATGAGATGTATGCAAAATATGCCTTGATTAGATCTAAATTTGTATATGAGATATATGATATAGATCTATAACTGTTTTGTAGATTTACATGTTCCTGATTAAGGCGTTCCTCTTGGCCGTCCGGTCATAAGAACGAAGAAGGATTTAAAGGCCCTCTCTTCCCATTCGATGGGGTGTTCTTATGACGTGTAGGGGTGCTGCGTGTTCGTCCTTAATCAGAAACCCAAAACTTACTTTCTGCAAAACCCTAGATCCTGAAACCCTAGGATTTATTGTGCATATTTTGTTTATAAACCCAACTTAATTAAGAATTAAGTTTATGGAATATTAATTAGATCTAAAATTGAGAATTTCAGATCTAAGACATATTCATAATACTGGGTTCGGGCTTGGGTAGCTCAATTAGGTCTAAGCGGTTGATCAAACCGAATCAAGAGTTGGTTAGATGGGATCAACAATGCTTAAATTGACCAGCCTAATAGGATTAAGTCTGGGTCAAGATCGAGTCACGATCAAGCAAGACCTAATTAGGCTCAGAGGTTAGAGTCTGGATTGTAGGCTAACCCAATTGGTTCTGACTCAACAATTTGGTGTCTAAGGTAAGTTTGGCACAGACGACCGACTGGTTTTTAATTGGAAAAGCTACTCGACCTGAATGCGTTCTTATGCGAGTTAACGGCATATTCCTTCCACCGGTCTCACTTACCTGGCCATATCTGTTGACACAGTTCTGATCTGAGGTGGTCAATAATCCGAGCTAACCCATGCCACTAGGTTAGTCATAATTGTTATGACTAAGCCAAGTCTAGTTTAATGAGACCTGAATCAATTCTCCCTAAGAAAAGATTAAGTCTGAGGTCTTCCACCATTGTAGACGTGCGGGCCCTTCCCGGGGTTGATTGTTCTCGGCTGGATATAGTGGCTCAGTTGCACCGGGAAGATGCAACCATGTCTATTAGGCATTGGATGCTATGGGCTGGAGGATGAGTTGGGCTCAATATTCCGGATACGGTGAGAGACCTCAATTAGGAACCCAGTCTATGCAAATGGTGGGTCTGACTTAACTAAGGAGTGGATCAATATTCCGGATACGGTGAGATTCATGAATTAGAGACCAAGTTTGGGTGCACCATGATTAGAGAATCATTGAACAAGAGTTGTTCACTCATTGGCTAACCCATCACCAATAACTGTTAGGTGAGGTGATGAGTCAGTTGGTGAGACCGCACCACCCACTAGAAATCATCAATCGCGGAGATTTTCGCATCTCTACAGAGGGAGTGTAGGGATCCGAGAAAATAGTGGGAGCTAATTTGTTTAAAAATAAAATCCCTAAACAAATTGGTCAAGTCAAAATTACAGTATCTAACTAGAATCTTTGACTCTCTATAGGAAAATATCTGCGTCCAACCCACTGGCACGTATCCTAGACACACATAGACTGACTGGACCCAATTATAAAGATTGGCTCAGGAACTATAAAATTGTTTTGGGTTCAGAGAAGTTAACACATGTTTTGGATCAGGACCCTCCCACCTTACCAGCTCGTCCATCCACTGAACAGAGAGCGTCTCTGGAAAAATGGATTGACGAAGACAATAAGGCCAGATACTACATGTTGGGCTCGATGTCTGATGAGCTCCAGCGCCAACATGAAGATATCGGGACTGTTCGCCAAATGTTGGCTCACCTGCAGGAGATGTTTGGTGAACAGAGTCGCGCAGCCAAATATCAAGTCACGAAACGACTTTTTAAGGCTAAGATGCGTGATGGGCAGTCAGTCCAAGATCACTGTCTGACAATGATCAAGGACATGGAAGAGCTTGAGAAGCTCGGTGTGAAGTTGGACTTGGACTTGCAGAACGATATTATTCTGCAATCCTTGACTGATGCATATGGGCAATTCATCATGAATTACCACATGCATAAACTTCAGAATTCCTTGGCCGAGTTGATGAATATGCTGGTTACCGCTGAGCTTTCTATGAAAGGTTCTAAAGGCTCAGTTCTTGCTATGGAACGGACTTCTTCTAAAAGAAAGTCTTATGGAAAGAAAAAGAAGTCTGTGAAAAAGCAAAAGGTGGAAGGATCAAAGAAGAAGAAGGCAGAACCGAAGAAAAAGGTCGATGGCAAAGGAAAGTGTTTCCATTGCAACAGCGACGGCCATTGGAAGCGGAACTGCCCTACTTACCTGGCCACCCTAAAGAACAAGAAGGAAGGTCCTTCTGGAGGTATGCTCGTTATTGAGTCTAACCTTACGGTTTCTTCTGCATCCAGTTGGGTGCTTGACTCTGGTTCTAGTGCTCATCTGTGCACTTCTATGCAGGGTCTTGAGGATAGCAGGAGGCTGAGGGATGGAGACATGATCCTACGCGTCGGTAATGGAGCAAGAGTTGCTGCAGTAGCCGTGGGAACATACCCTCTGCGATTACCATCTGGTTTAAACTTAGTTTTAAAAGACTGTCATTATGTGCCTGCAGCTAGCAGAAATTTGATTTCTGTTTCATGCTTAGCACAAGAAGGTTATGTGATCACCTTCTTTAAGGACCATTGTAACATTCTTTATGAAAGAAATAAAATTGCAAATGGTTTCCTTGTTAATGGTCTTTATCAGTTGCATATTGATGTACCTATTTTAACTATCGAGCAAAACGTGAATGCCAAACGACCTAGGGATAGTCCAAACGACAGATATCTATGGCACCTGAGTTTAGGTCATATAGCAGAAGATAGGATTAACAAATTGGAGAAAAATGGGCTATTGAGTCCATTGACTTTTGAGTCATATCCAACTTGTGAATCTTGTCTTCAAGGCAAAATGACTAAAGTCCCTTTTGTTGGACATGTTGAGAGGGCCACAGATCTCCTTGCCCTAGTACATACTGATGTGTGCGGCCCATTCGATGTGCCGGCTAGAGGCAATTTTGTCTACTTCATTACCTTACCGATGATCTGTCTAGGTATGGGTATGTGTATCTTATGAGACACAAGTCTGAAGCTTTTGAAAAGTTCAAAGAATTCAGACATTAAGTAGAAAAATAAATTGGAAAACCCATTAAGGTTCTTCGATCAGATCGAGGAGGTGAATACCTTAGCCGGGAATTCCTAGACTATCTTAAGGAAAATGGCATAGTCTCTCAATGGACTCCACCAGGAACACCTCAACTCAACGGGGTTTCAGAACGGAGAAATCAGACTCTATTGGATATGGTTCGATCCATGATGAGCTTCACAGACCTCCCTGATTTCCTTTGGGGACATTCATTATTAACTTCAATCTATTTACTGAATAGGGTTCCCTCTAAAATCGTTCCTACCACACCGTATGAGATATGGCACGGTAAGAAATCAAGTCTGAGTCATCTCAGAATTTGGGGCTGTCCGGCTTATGTCAAAAGACGACAAGTGGACAAGTTAGAGTTTAGGTCCTTTAGAGCTCGATTCATAGGATATCCTAAAGAGTCATTAGGATACTATTTCTACATTCCAGAAGACCACAATGTGATTGTGAGTCGACATGCCATATTTCTTGAAAAATAGTTTATTCAAGATAGTGGCGTTGGAAAGCAGATTAAGCTTGATGAGAAAGTCTCACAAGCAGAAAGAGCTAAGGACCAAGTGGAACCAAATCAGGTTGAGCCAATAAGAACACTACCTCCTCCACCTCGTAGATCGGAAAGAGTTTCCCGTCCTCCTGAAAGATACTTAGGTATTATTTCAGAGGACGTAGAGGAAATGTTCCTCATAGGTAATGGTGCTCATGGTGATGATCCCAAAACCTATAATGAGGCGATATCAGATATCGACTCCGAGAAATGGCTTGAGGCAATGAAGTTAGAGATCAACTCGATGCACTCAAACCAAGTCTGGACCATGGTAGATCCACCAGAAGGTATAGTACCTATTGGGTGTAAATGGATCTTCAAGAGAAAGATTGGTGCAGATGGGAATGTGGAGACATTCAAGGCTAGACTGGTGGCAAAAGGTTATAGTCAATGCGAAGACATTGACTATCAGGATACCTTTTCCCCGGTAGCTATGCTTAAATCCATCCGCACATTGCTTGCTGTTGCAGCCTATTTCGATTATGAAATATGGCAAATGGACGTGAAAACGGCATTCCTAAATGGATATCTTGAGGAAGATATCTATATGGAACAGCCACTAGGTTTCACATCCAGTGATACTGATCACCTGGTTTGCAAGCTGCAAAGGTCCATATATGGACTTAAGCAAGCATCTCGGAGCTGGAACACTCGTTTCAATGATGTGATCAAAAAGTTTGGTTTCATCAAAAATGAAGAGGAACCATGTGTTTTCAAAAGGGTCAGTGGGAGCGCTGTTGTCTTCCTCGTATTGTACGTGGATGACATCCTCCTTATTGGGAATGATATTCCCATGTTGACATCAGTCAAGGTGTGGTTGTCTAAGGAATTCTCCATGAAAGACCTAGGTGAAGCATCCTTTATTCTAGGAATTAAGGTCTATAGGGATAGACCGAATAGGATGCTAGGACTTTCACAGAAGATGTACATAGAGGAAGTACTAAAGAGGTTTAGTATGGAAAACTCTAAGAGGGGATTAATACCCTTCAGACATGGTATTCATCTTTCCAAGAAGATGTGCCCCAGCACACCTGAGGAAATAGAACGCATGAGCAAGATCCCTTATGCTTCTGCAATAGGGAGCCTCATGTATGCCATGCTATGTACACGACCTGATATAGCCCATGCTGTGAGTGTCACAAGCAGATATCAGTCAAATCCAGGTGAAGAACACTGGACTTCTATGAAATGTATCCTTAAGTACTTGAGAAGAACTAAGGATATGATGTTGGTCTTTGGTAATGGAGAACTCCAAGTTCAGGGATACACAGACTCGGACTTCATGTCCGATATAGATGATCGAAAGTCGACATCTGGAAGTCTGTTTGTGTGCAATGGTGGAGCTGTCAGCTGGAAGAGTTCCAAGCAAACTGTGATAGCAGATTCCACCATGGAAGCAGAATATATAGCTGCATCAGAGGCTGCAAAGGAAGCGTTCTGGTACAAGAAGTTTGCTGCAGAAATTGGAGTAATGCCATCAGATGCCATTCCTCTTTACTGCGACAACAATGGCGCCATAGCCCTTGCTAAGGAGCCGAGGTCTCACCAGAAGTCCAAGCACATTGAGCGGCGATATCATCTCATCCGCGATTACCTTGAGAAAGGTTACGTTGAGGTCAAGAGAGTCAACTCCGCAGATAATGTGGCAGACCCACTTACAAAGCCGTTGGGCCAGCAGAAGATCGAAGCCCACCTTGAGAAGATGGGACTTAGACTTGTAGCCAATTGGCTTTAGGACAAGTGAAAGATTGTTAGATATATGTGCCCTAGAAGCCAGAATTGGCTGACACTTGTAATACACTTCTAGGGGCAAAATTGTAATTTTGACTATAATTAATGAAATGGGTTATTTTCTATCACACATGTGTATTTAGTGTCTGTGATACATCCTTTGAGTTAATGGTAATGATAATTCATATTTTCAAGAGTTGAAAATTTAAGACATGAATAATCATTATTAACTCATAAACAGCTCCCGACCATAGGATCATCACGAGGATGGTGATTGATCCGGAAGATTGGTGTACGATCGCTTCTCTTTAGTAGATGAGTCTTGAGTCTACGGTGTGGAGACACCGGAGCGAAAGTATAGGTACTCGTTAGAGAACGAGGGCACTGAGCGTGACCACCTCGAGTAGTCATTAGGAAGTCTACCTTCTCGTCAATGACTGACTCGATGCTGCAGTAGTGTGTCTGGTTCTTTGACTTGAGATGCATCGGCAGTTCACCTTGAGGGTGTTATAGTTTGACTACACCATTACTCGGTCTCCTAGCCATATGGAACCCTGAGGTGTATGTTGGCTATAGCATGTTCATTGTAGGAACTGGATTGCATCAAGATGGGATCTATCTACCTCGGTGGTAGAGGAGCAGCCCTATGATGATCATGAGAATCAAGTCCAGAAATCCATGGCCATGGTAGAGTGAAATAATAGAAAGAGTTCTATTTAGATTTTCACATTGGACTTGAATCGAATGATTACATCATATGACAGAGACTAGGGTTTGACGAGTTCACCTTAACCCTAATCTGATCGGGGCTCAAGATAGAAGAACTGAATCACACAGGTAGCTGCACCAAGAGGTTCGCATTCAGCTCTGATGGGTTGCCACCATATACTGCTAGGTGTCACTGGTGGATTTTGGAAGCAATTAGAATGATTTAGATGATCGATCATTCTAGCTGTTCGAATCAGAAGAGTTCTGATCCATCGAAAGGAGTTTCGATGATGTCTATGATAGAGATCATGACATATCCCATTACCATACAGAACTGAACCTAACTGGGTCACACAAACAAGGGTTTGGATCTGGTGATCATCAATTGAACTAATCTAGTTCAATTGATCTGAATGAGATTCAATTAGGTTCAAGGAAATCGTGCTAGCACTCGATTGAACCTAACGTTCTTCTTTTTCTATCATAAATAAGTTGTCCTGACTGAGCCAAAGGAGTTTGTGCTTAATCAGAGGCTTTCATATGGTCTGACTGGAGGTTGTCCAAGTCAGAATAGGTTGTCTTATTTGTAAGACATTACCTGCCATTTTTGGTCACCTGCCATTTCTTGTTCTTTGACTTTGGTCAAAAGTCTACCTTTGACTGGTCAAACATTGACCATTCACCCTTTGACTTTTGACCACATGTCATGCACCTATTGGAGAGCTGGTGGGGGCCTGTCCCTCTGCCAGAACCTGGCAAGGAGAAGGGCGCACGCCAAGGGTGGCATGAGCCCAAGTAGGAGGCGCCTAGGAGTCCTTGTTGGACAAGGACTCCACCTTCCTTTTGGATTCCAATCAGAGTTCTACTAAGAATCCAGTTTGACTGGTCTTAGGCACCCTCTAAAAAGGAATCCAGGGGTCTCTATTCCAACCAATCAGATTTAGATCTGATTTCACAAAGGGTTGTGATTGGTTGAGAGGAAGAGGAGTTGGATCACTAGAGGTCTATAAATAAGACCCTGCGCCCAACCCTAATCCTAAGTGAAAGTGAATGAGATTTCCCATGCCCCAAGGCTGCCTCTCCCCTCCTTCTCCACGCCATACTCTCTTCTCCCCTTGCTCTCCACGTCCAAAAGTATTTTAGACTTAGTTTGGTGCGATTCAGATCAAGGAAAGGCGATCAAAAGCAAGAAGGCTGCGCTGCTGCAAAAGGACGACTGCAGATCTTCAAAAGAGTTTTGAAGATCCTCCAGATCAGATCCAGATCTGATTTTTGGAGGTGTGATAGAGAAGAAGAGGTTCTCCAGATCCAACCCGAGTGGATACCGGTAGAGGCCAGGCGCTTGCGTGGCTAAGATCCAGAACCTTCCGCTGTAATCAGGATCATCTACAGGGTAATAGGATTACCCAAACCAGGTAAATTAAATTTGATTTAATTTATCTTATTTTATTTTATTTATTAAAATAATAAGAATCAGATCTGAAACATATCAAGATCTGATTATGGTCAAGAGAAAATTTTTGAAATATATCTCTTGATCTAATCAGATCTGGACGAACCTGGACCGGGAAATCAGGATTTCCCTACACCTTTTCCCCGGTAGCTATGCTTAAATCCATCCGCATATTGCTTGCTGTTGCAGCCTATTTTGATTATGAAATATGGCAAATGGACGTGAAAACGGCATTCCTAAATGGTTATCTTGAGGAAGATATCTATATGGAACAGCCGCTAGGTTTCACATCCAGTGATACTGATCACAAGGTTTGCAAGCTGCAAAGGTCCATATATGGACTTAAGCAAGCATCTCGGAGCTGGAACACTCGTTTCAATGATGTGATCAAAAAGTTTGGTTTCATCAAAAACGAAGAGGAACCATGTGTTTTCAAAAGGGTCAGTGGGAGCGCTGTTGTCTTCCTCGTATTGTACGTGGATGACATCCTCCTTATTGGGAATGATATTCCCATGTTGACATCAGTCAAGGTGTGGTTGTCTAAGGAAATTCTCCATGAAAGACCTAGGTGAAGCATCCTTTATTCTAGGAATTAAGGTCTATAGGGATAGACCGAATAGGATGCTAGGACTTTCACAGAAAATATACATAGAGGAAGTACTAAAGAGGTTTAGTATGGAAAACTCTAAGAGGGGATTAATACCCTTCAGACATGGTATTCATCTTTCCAAGAAGATGTGCCCCAGCACACCTGAGAAAATAGAACGCATGAGCAAGATCCCTTATGCTTCTGCAATAGGGAGCCTCATGTATGCCATGCTATGTACACGACCTGATATAGCCCATGCTGTGAGTGTCACAAGCAGATATCAGTCAAATCCAGGTGAAGAACACTGGACTTCTGTGAAATGTATCCTTAAGTACTTGAGAAGAGCTAAGGATATGATGCTGGTCTTTGATAACGGAGAACTCCTGGTCCAGGGATACACAAACTCGGACTTCATGTCCGATATAGATGATCGAAAGTCGACATCTGGCAGACTGTTTGTGCTGGAAGAGTTTCTAGCAAACAGCAATATCATCTCATCCGCGATTACCTTGAGAAAGGTTACGTTGAGGTCAAGAGAGTCAACTCCGCAGATAATGTGGCAGACCCACTTACAAAGCCGTTGGGCCAGCAGAAGATCGAAGCCCACCTTGAGAAGATGGGACTTAGACTTGTAGCCAATTGGCTTTAGGATAAGTGGGAGATTGTTAGATATATGTGCCCTAGAAGCCAGAATTGACTGACACTTGTAATACACTTCTAGGGGCAAAATTGTAATTTTGACTATAATTAATGAAATGGGTTATTTTCTATCACACATGTGTATTTAGTGTCTGTGATACATCCTTTGAGTTAATGGTAATGATAATTCATATTTTCAAGAGTTGAAAATTTAAGACATGAATAATCATTATTAACTCATAAACAGCTCCCGACCATAGGATCATCACGAGGATGGTGATTGATCCGGAAGGTTGGTGTACGATCGCTTCTCTTTAGTAGATGAGTCTTGAGTCTACGGTGTGGAGACACCAGAGCGAAAGTACAGGTACTCGTTAGAGAACGAGGGTACTGAGCGTGACCACCTCGAGTAGTCATTAGGAAGTCTACCTTCTCGTCAATGACTGACTCGATGCTGCAGTAGTGTGTCTGATTCTTTGATCTGAGATGCATCGGCAGTTCACCTTGAGGATGTTATAGTTTGACTACACCATTACTTGGTCTCCTAGCCATATGGAACCCTGAGGTGTATGTTGGCTGTGACATGTTCATTGTAGGAACTGGATTGCATCAAGATGGGATCTATCTACCTCGGTGGTAGAGGAGTAGCCCTATGATGATCATGAGAATCAAGTCCAGAAATCCATGGCCATGGTAGGGTGAAATAATAGAAAGAGTTTCTATTTAGATTTTCACATTGAACTTGAATCGAATGATTACATCATATGACAGAGACTAGGGTTTGACGAGTTCACCTTAACCCTAATCTGATCGGGGCTCAAGATAGAAGAACTTAATCACACAGATAGCTGCACCAAGAGGTTCGCATTCAGCTCTGATGGGTTGCCACCATATACTGCTAGGTGTCACTGGTGGATTTTGGGAGCAATTAGAATGATTTAGATGATCGATCATTCTAGCTGTTCGAATCAGAAGAGTTTTGATCCATCGAAAGGAGTTTCGATGATGTCTATGATAGAGATCATGACATATCCCATTACCATATAGAACTGAACCTAACTGGGTCACACAAACAAGGGTTTGAATCTGGTGATCATCAATTGAACTGATCTAGTTCAATTGATCTGAATGAGATTCAATTAGGTTCAAGGAAATCGTGCTAGCACTCGATTGAACCTAACGTTCTTCTTTTACTATCATAAATAAGTTGTCCTGACTGAGCCAAAGGAGTTTGTGCTCAATTAGAGGTCTTCATATGGTCTGACTGGAGGTTGTCCAAGTCAGAATAGGTTGTCTTATTTGTAAGACATTACCTGCCATTTTTGGTCACCTGCCATTTCTTGTTCTTTGACTTTGGTCAAAAGTCTACCTTTGACTGGTCAAACGTTGACCATTGACCCTTTGACTTTTGACTACATGTCATGCACCTATTGGAGAGCTGGTGGGGGCTTGTCCCCCTGCCAGAACTTGGCAAGGAGAAGGGCGCACGCCAAGGGTGGCGTGAGCCCAAGTAGGAGGCGCCTAGGAGTCCTTGTTGGACAAGGACTCCACCTCCCTTTAGGATTCCAATCAGAGTTCTACTAAGAATCCAGTTTGACTGGTCTTAGGCGCCCTCTAAGGAGGAATCCAGGGGTCTCTTTTTCAACAAATCAGATTTAGATCTGATTTCACAAAGGGTTGTGATTGGTTGAGAGGAAGAGGAGTTGGATCATAAGAGGTCTATAAATAAGACCCTGCGCCCAACCCTAATCCTAAGTGAATTCAATGAGATTTCCCACGCCCCAAGGCTGCCTCTCCCCTCCTTCTCCACGCCATACTCTCTTCTCCCCTTGCTCTCCACGTCCAAAAGTGTTTTGGACTTAGTTTGGTGCGATTCAGATCAAGGAAAGGCGATCAAAAGCAAGAAGGCTGCGCTGCTGCAAAAGGACGACTGCAGATCTTCAAAAGAGTTTTGAAGATCCTCCAAATCAGATCCAGATCTAATTTTTGGAGGTATGATAGAGAAGAAGAGGTTCTCTAGATCCAACCCAAGTGGATACCGGTAGAGGCCAGGCGCTTGCGTGGCTAAGATCCAGAACCTTCCGCTGCAATCAGGATCATCTACAGGGTAATAGGATTACCCAAATCAGGTAAATTGAATTTGATTTAATTTATCTTATTTTATTTTATTAAAATAATAAGAATCAGATCTAAAACATATCAAGATCTGATTGAGATCAAGAGAAAAAATTTTGAAATATATCTCTTGATCTAATCAGATCTGAACGAACCTGGACCGAAAAATCAGGATTTCCCTTCACCTTTGGCTCTTGAAGCTCCACCTCATAATAAACTTTCTGTCAGATAGTAATATCTTTTCATTCTCTTTTTTCCTCTAATATTATCCTATCATCATGCATGACCTTCAGGATTCAATCACCAGCTACCTACCTATAGCCGTTTGAATCCAGTCTGCTCAGTGAGATAAAATTCTGCTTGAAATCGAGTATGTATCAGACCTTCCCCAATCTTCTTACTACACCATCATATATCCTCCAGCTGACCATTCTGATACCTTTGATTGTACAGCTCAATCCATCTGATAGATAAACAGTATCCTCACTGCTCTCTAAGAAGTCAAACTGCTCCTCTCTATAACAAATATGATATATGCATACAGAATTTAAAATTCACTATTGGAAAGAAGTAGATATCTCATCAGATATCTTCAAGATATCATCCTTTAACTCGCTACTGGTTGTCGCTATAGTAGCCCTCATCTGATCACTGAGCTACGGGCAATCTCTAACACGATGCCCCAACTCGTTGCATTGATAGCATCTGATCTTGCTAGGATCCCTCATTTTGAACCTGGATCATCCTTCTCATGATCCTCTACTACTTCATCTATTGCCTCCTGCTCTTTCAAAAATTGTTAAAGCTGAGCTGTCGCCATCTAAACTTGAAGCTGGGTTCTTTCTCCTGAGAATCTCATTCTGGAGTATTGCTGTAGTGACCTCATCCATCTTGATAGTGCTCTTTTCCACTAGAAGAGCAGTCACCAAGGACTCATACGAAAAAAAGCAATGCTAGCAAGACCAACGTCCTAGTCTTCTCCTCAACTTTTTTGTCAATGATGAGAAGATTAGTGAAGACCTTCTAAAAGTTGGATAGATGCTCCTACATGCTTTAGCCTTCATCCATCCGTAGCTGGTAGAACTGTCTCCAAAGGAATAGCATGTTGGTGAGCAACTTTATCATGTACTGCTCCTCGAGCTTCGACCACAGCATCGTCGAAAAAGTCTCACTAAGTACATGGATCACTATGTCATCCACTAGGTACAAGCTAATCGTTCTCACTACCTGCATCTAGATCTGCTTTCAATTCTTCACCTCCATGGTAGCTGGCATCTCATCGTACAAGAGAGCGTCGATCAACTCTTGTTGGATGAGGACATCCTTTATCCTTGCTTGCCACAAGAAAAAATTATCCTTCCTATCAAGCCTATTAATCTCCACCTTGATTGTGCTTGTCTTCTTCATATTCTTCAATCTCTATCCACTGCTATAATCTATACTCCGATACTATCTGAGAGCTCTGATATTAATTTATTAAAATATCAGCTACTCTGATATCACTTATTAAAGATCTAGTACCGGCATATTATGATAGAAAGAAAGAAGAAAATAAAATAAGAAAGCAATCAAGTATGTGGATCAGCTCAAGAGCTTGCCTCCATAGGACATGCAAAACTTTACTATGAAAGAGAAAAATAGGTAGAAGAGGAGAATATCCACTCTCAATTTATCATATATAAATCTTTCTCGACTAGAAGCTATCCTCGTAAAAGCTCTCTCAAAATTCTAAGAAGATCCTTAGAAGCTACAAGATGCTCTGCTCTCATAGCCTCCTTACTGGATGCTATATACCTATTGCTTTTCTCTCTCTTACAGGCTGTATGTACTCGATGCTCTATCAAGCTCCTCTTGATGGCTATCTGAGTCTCTCTACATGCTTCTAATGCCACACATGCCACCACACTGCTCCACAGCATCTTAGCCCTCTAAATAGGATGGAAATCCTCTTCTTAGTAGTTCACAGGAGTCCTAACAGGACTTTTTCTCCTAATATGAGTCACACATGATCTTGATGAAGTTTTGAAATATTTTTCAACCTTCAAATCATGACTGCAATTCTTTATGGCTGTTGGATCCTATGGTCCACGTGCAACTCCCATAGATCCGTTGGATTAATCACTATTCAAGTTCAAATAAAAAATTCCATCTGTTCTGTTTGTTTTCGTCAAGCCGAGTTGATCAGGGGTCGAGCTGGCCTAATTGCATCTCATCCAAACTTCTACTTTTTATCTACCTGAGAGAGCCAGCTCGATTGTGGTTCGAACTGGCTCGATCTCAACTCGAGCTAGCTCGATTCCGTATCCGAGCCTTCTTGACTGCTTATTGATACTGATTCTCCTCTACTGTGAATCGAATTCGAGGTGTCAAATTCTAACATCTTGAAATATTTTCAACCTTTAAATCATGACTGTAACCCTCCATAACTATTGGATCCTATGGTCCACATGCAACTCTCGTAGACCCTTTGGATTAATCATAATTCGAGTCCAAACAGAAAATTCCATCCTATTTTATTCATTTCCATCAAGTCGGCTCTGTCAGAGGTCAAGCTGGCTTGACTGCATCTCGTTCGAACTCCTACTTTCTATCTGTCTGAGAGGATCGACTCGACTGTGGTTTGAGCCGACTCGATCTCAGCCCGAGCCGATTCGACCCCGTATCTGGGCCAGCTCGACTGCTTGCTGATACTGATTCTCCTCTATTAGTGATCAAATTCAAGGTGTCAAATTCTAACACAATAGTAAGTACTTTCTTTGGTTCATTGATGACTATAGTAGAATGTACTTTCTTTTGTTCATTGTTGACTATAGTAGATGTGCTAAGTATATTTTCTAAAGCAAAAATCTGAGGTTTTCTCGAAGATTTTAGTTTTTAAAGCTCTTGTTGAGAAATAATGTGGCTATCCTATTCATATTCTTCGGACTGATAGAGGAGGTGAATTTTATTCTAATAAATTTGATGAGTATTATCAGTTAAATAGAATTAAAAGATAGCTCATAGCAAGTTATACACTAGAGCAAAATGGGATAGCAGAGCAGAAAAATAAGACAATTGTCGAAATGACCAGAAGTATGCTAAGAGCAAAGAATCTATCTAACTTCTTTTGGGCTAAAGCAGTAGCCACTGCCATCCACCTTCTTAATATATCTCCTACAAAAATAGTTTGGAATCAGACTCCAAATGAAGCTTGGTGTGGTGTGAAACCCAAGGTAAGTGGTTTAAGAGTATTTGGTTCTATAGCATATGCACATGTTAGCTCTGAAAAGCATCAAAAGTTGGATAGCAAAAGTATCAAATGCATATTTATTGGCTATAGTGATCTAACCAAAGGTTACAGACCAGTTGCATATAAATAGGGATGTCATTTTTTATGAAGATGCATGTTGGAATTAGAATGAGAATGAGCAGGTGAGAACTATAGAAGGCTTGAAATTTTCTCAACAACCTAGAGTGGAAAATCTAGAGAATTCTTTAAGCTCTTCATCAAATAGTTCACAAAGTAGTACACTGTTAAGTGAAGATTCTGATAGATCACATGAATCTAGCTTCTCAAGTGATGGTGCAACAAGAAAGATGAAGTCATTAATAGATATATATAATTCCTGCAACTTTGCTCTCTTTGCTACAAAACCATCATGTTTTGAGAAAGATATAGAAAAAGAAGAATGAAAACAATCTATGGAAGAGAAAATTTCAGCAATATAGAGAAACCAAAACTATAAACTAATTGACTTACTAGAAGAAAAAGAAGATATAGGCCTAAAGTGGATCTTCCGAACAAAATTCAATGCTGAAGGAAGTGTGTAGAAATATAAAGCAGGACTTGTTGCAAAAGGGTATGCTCAACAGTCGGGTATAGATTTTTTAGAGACTTTCTCTCCTATGGCATGAATGGAAATTATTCAAATTATTTTGTCAATGGCTGCACACTATAACTGGTTAGTCTATCAATTTGATGTTAAATCTACATTTTTAAATGGTAATTTGTTAGAAGATGTAGATATTTCACAGCTGCAGAGATTTATAAATGAAGGAAAGGAGGTCTATAAACTTAAGAAAGCTCTCTAGGATTGAAACAAGCTCCACGAGCTTGGTACAGTAGAATCGATGCTTATTTCTATGAAAATAATTTTCAAGGGAGTGCAAGTGAGCCCACATTATATATCAAGATGAAAGGTAAAGATCAAATACTTATTGTATGTTTATATGTTGATGACATCATATGCATGGGCTCTTCTGCATCACTTATCAAAAAATTTAGCGAGATAAAGATCAAATGCTTGTTGTATGTTTATATGTTGATGACATTATATACATGGGCTCTTTTGCATCACTTATCAAAGAATTTAGAGAGAAAATGATGCTTGAGTTTGAGATGTCAAATTTGGGGGCTCTCCATTACTTTTTTGCTCTGGAAATCAAACAAACAAGTAAATGTACCTTTGTTTCACAAGAAAAGTATGCTCTGGATTTGCTAAAAGAATTTAGAATGACAGAATGTAAGAAGACAAAGACACCTATGAACATAAATGAGAAGCTAACTCTTGAAGATGATATAAAATTAGCTGATGCAAAGTTTTTTCGAAGCCTTGTTGGAGGACTAATGTATCTAACACACACTCATCTTGATATTGTATTTGTAGTTAGTATGGTAGCAAGATTCATACAAAAGCCAATGAAGCAGCATGCTGGTGCAGCAAAAGGAATCCTACACTATGTTTGCGGAACTAGTCATTATCGTATTTGGTATTCTTATGCTACTAACTACAATTTATTTGGCTTTTGTGATAGTGATTGGGCAGGCTCTTAAGATGATCAAACAAGTATTGCATGCTTTCTTTCCACTCTTGGTTCTGGAGTAATCTCTTGGACCTCAAAGAAGCAAACTATCATTGCATTATCATCTGAAGCTGAATATGTAGCAGTAGCTTCTTCGGCTTGTCAAGCTATTTGGGTACGATAAATACTTGAAGACCTTCACCAACCTTAACAAGAAGCCACCAAGGTCTTTTGTGACAACATGGAAGGTATCTTAATGGTGAAAAATCCTTGTCATCATGGACAGGCAAAGCACATAGATATACGCCGTCACTTTCTATGGGAAGCTATTAATAAAGGTTTGATTGAGATGAAGAGTTGTCCAAAAAGTGAACAAACAATAGACATCCTGACAAAGGCCCTCCCTCTGACAAAATTTTTATATTTTAGAAAGCATCTTGATGTATGTGATTTTGCATCAAAGGGGGAGGGGGGGTTGTTGAATATTGATGCAAAAGTTTAGGAGTTACGTGTCATGTTCTCTTCTGTTGAATGAGTCAAGCATAGGTGTCCCATGTTCCTTACACTACTACAGAATAGGACTATGGCAGCAGTTGGTAACCACTGTCGTAGTCTAAAAAATCACTGTCATAGGATATGACAATGGTTAGCTGACCACTGTCACTGCGACCATCGTCGTAGGTCTATGACAACGGTTATTATAGCAGTTAAGTGAACCACTACCATAGATAGCTTATGGTAGTGATTTTCAAATCACTGCTATAGTTTGACCTATGGTAGTAATTTTTTAATCGCTGCAATAGCTTTCTATGGTAGCGGTTATAGAACTGCTACTATAAATCTATGGCAGCATTTGGCATGAAGCCTACGGTAGTGGTTGACATATCTACGGCAATAATAAAAAAATATAAATTTTATAATTTTTATATTTTTTACCTATTAAATGCATTTTAATAATACAAAAAAATATTATAAATATAAGAATATTTATGAAATGCTCAAATTTTATTGCTGAATAAAATTTATTATAATATTTTTTAAAAAAATACATCAAAAATTTTTTAAATCTACTTCATCGTCGTCATCAGGAGCTGGAGCTGGAGCTAGAGTTAAAGAGGCTAGAGTTGGAATGCCGGCCAACATATTCTTAAAGTCTATGAAGTCAGCTCCAAAATACACATTGAGCCTCGTCACCATGGCGCTCAAGATCCCTTCAGATGAGATGTGTGCTCCTCAGCATGAGCAGCCCGTGCTATAGCCTGATCTGCTCGTGCCATAGCTTGAGCTGCCTATGCCAATGCCTCCCCAAACTGCTTTCAACTGACAACATCAGAAGCATGTGAAGAGATGCTCGTCTCAAACTAGTAGCTCATCGGTGTATGTCCAGGCCTACATCAAATCCTCTCAGAGTGCTCAGGCCCCAAGACCTCAGATAGATGGTCATGAAGATCAGAGGTGTCTAGGCCCTTGCTTGTGAGTGCATCTAACTACTTCTATAATTATAAATTAAAATAAAATTTTATAAGAAATGCTATAATACTAATCATACTAATATATTTATTATTTATAAAAATTCTTTCGATCGCGGCATTCATCAGCTTGCTCTTCTTATTTGTATGGCTGGATCAAAAAATCTCGTTGCGGCTGGACATCACCCCATCTCTCATCAGCTATAACAATAGATCAGTTTATTAGAAATATAAAAAAATATTAATTTAATTTATCTAGTAAGATTTAGAATTCATTATCTCTCTATGCACATGACTGGCCATAGACTCACGATCGAGAGTATGCGTATACTCTTGGGCTATCCCATTCTTTTGGTTCTAATGGAAGATAGCCTAATAAGTATTCAAATAAATAATAAATATTTAAAAAATATTTAAATATAATTTTAAGTATATTAAAAAATTTAGAAGTTAGAAATTAAACCTCGAACTTCTAGCTTCTCCAATGTCTAACCATCCTCTTCCACTGAGTCGGGGGATAGTCCTAAATCCAAGGAACAAGCTCCTTCGGAGTGTCTTGTTGGTGCTTGAGCCATCCTCTATGAAGCTTGACCTTGTAGTTCTAGTACAACTTTTCAATCTTCTTCAGTCGAGCATCTTAAGCCCTCTTATGATTTAAAAAGTCGTACCTCTTTTACATAAAGTTATCAGAAGTCAGTTACGAAATTATATGGATAAAATATAGTATAAAAATATCAAATGCATAAATATAATTAAGATATACTTATCTATATCTTTTTTCATACTCGATCCTTGACACCAACATCCATCAATCGTCAGTCTATGGGCAGTACCAAAATAATGTTAGACTACCTCACAAGTACTCCAAAAAAGAAATGCATCTCTCGTGCGGTATCCCCTACTGGCCTTTTCTCTGCATCATAGTCCACCATCACCTAATACTGACAGTTCCACACATACGATATGCATGTGAAACCACGAAATATCCTACTGGATGATGGACCCACAATAAAAATATATTATATAAATATATAATAATATATAATAATTATACAAATAAATAAATAAATAATATAATAAAAATATATATTCACTGGCCATGAGATCATGCAACGTGGATGCCAGTGGAGACTCATCGATGGATGGAGCATATGCCGGAGATGTGGCTGACACTGGAGGCTCAGATGCTAGTAGAGGAGTAGATGCCGATGGTCCCTGGGCAGCTGATACGGTGGTAGATGAAGTATGCTCTGCCTACAACTTAGATGCAGAGCTCTGCATAGCCCGCCGAGAAATGGGGGTGAAAGCTAGATGGCATTTCGATGCCATCATGACCTACAATATTAATGAATATTATTTTTTTAACTTGATAAATGTAGTTAAATTTATATAATATAAAAAAATATTATAAATATAAAAATATTTCTAAAATGCTCAATTTTTATTATTGAATAAAATTTATTATAATATTTTTTAAAAAAATATATCAAAAATTTGCTAAATCTATATCTAAGTCATCATCATCGGGAGGAGATGGAGCACGAATTGGAGAAGCTAGAGCTGGAGCTCAAATATCGATGGAGTATATGCTGGTGGTCCGTAGACAGCTGATGCAAAAGTGGATGGAGTATGCTCCACCTACAACTCAAATGTAGAGCTCTATGTAGATCGAAATGCCTGGTATGAAGTATAACTCCACTTGGAGTAGGGAACCCTCCGCATTATGTACTACAATTTATCGGATATCTACGATGAGCTCAACCTATCCATATAGACATATCAGAAAGAATAATTATCTTAATTAATCAAAATAATTTTTTACAAATCTTAAGATTGATTTTTAATACAATATTTTCTACATATTGCTTATTTTTTCTACTAAATACGTGCTTTGATAAGCAGCATTACTAATAATGCTACTTACCAAAGCACATATCTAGTAGGAAAAATAAGCAGCATCTAGAAAATATTACATTGAAAATCAATATTAAGATTTGTAAAAGTTCATTTTGGTTAATCAAGATGATTATTCTTTTTGATATGTCTACATGGATAGGTTGAGCTCGTCATAGACATCTGATAAATTATAGTATATGATGCGAAGAATTTCCTCCCCCTTCAAGCAGAGTTGTACCGCATACCAGATATTTTGGTCTATGCAAGATGGTATTGCAGTGTCATCGTGATCTGCAACGTTAATGAACATTAACCCATATAACATTAATGAATATTAACCAAGCTCACGATCATCGGTATGGCCTAGAATCCACCGATGAGGATTTTTTTATCGATCGATATGGTGCAGGACCATCCACGATCGCTGACACGACATGACCCAAGGTCGTGGACACAGTCCAGGGCCATCCACGACTACCAACATGGCATGGCCCAAGGCTACTAGCATGGCCTGGCTCAGAATCCATCGACACGATCCAAAATCAATCAACAGGAGTTCTCTTACCCACCGATACGATCTACGACTGATGGATAATTATAATATTTATAATAAATATTTATAATATTTATTATAAATATTATTATAAATATTATAAATAATTAATAAATATTATTATAAAATTTTAAAAAATTAAATCATACCTATGGCTATGGAGAGGGAATCACATAGAGCTTCGAGGATTGCCAGCAGTGGTGCTAGAGGGAGACGGCAATGCTAGAGATAGCCTACGAGAGAGATATAGGATAGTGAGATATAGAGAGAGAAGAGATAGAGAGAAAAAAAGAGAGAGAAAAAGAAAAAAAAAAAGAGAAAAGAGAAGAGAGAAGAGGGAAAGAGAGAAAGAAGGAAAGAGAGAGAAAAAGAGAGTAAAGAAGGGTGGATCGGCTAGGGGAAGAGAGGAGAGAGAGAGAGAAAGCAGGGAGGGGTTGGATCGGGGTCGGTGGCCAGGAAAGAGAGTAGAGAGAGAAGGGAGGGGTAGATCGGGTCGAGGAAAGAAAGGAGGGGAGGTGGTGGAGCCAGTGGACAAGCCAGCCAAGGAAGGAGGAGGGAAGGTGGTGGGACCGCGGTCGGGCCAGTCGGGGAAGAGGGGTAAGCAGGGAGGTAGTGGAGCCGACGACGAAGAGGATGGGAAGAAGGAGGGGGGGGTGGAGCCAGCGGTCGGGAGCCAATAAGAGGTGGGGAGGAGGTGGCACCGACCAAAAAAAGAAATGGAGGGGGTGGAGCCTCATCAACGGCAGAGAGGAGGGAGAGAAAAAGAGAGCGCGATTGATGGATGAAAAATTAATTTGAAGGCGAACTGGGTAAAAATAATCTAAATCACTGCTATAGATCTACGATGGTGATTATTGAAAATCTCTGCCATAGGTCTATGGCAGTAGTTATGAAACTACTGTAATAGATCTATGGCAGCAGTTATGAAACTACTGCAATAGATCTATGACAGCAGTTCTTAATAATCGCTGCCATAGATTGAAAATAATTTTTTTATTTTTATTCTAAATATTATATAATTTTAAAATTTAATATCCATCTTTATTATTCATTATCTAAATAATTATCATTAGAGTGTCATCATAAAAGACCACCTCAATCTGATAGCCCTAGCTTTATCGATCAGAAAAATTTAATTTCGATGATTATGAACAATGACACAATGATCTAATAGATGGAGATATCCGATGGATCTAAAAATCTACAATGATGATCTCGATAATATTTATAGCATACTATCAATGTTTTACTTTAATCGAATATCGTTATCATGATCAATTTAGTATAAGATAATTTCAGCCATTAAATGATAAACGAGTGATCAAAGGACCAGACGGCATTCGATTATAAGATACTTTTTTTTTATAAATGATTTTAGCTACTATTTTAATCATTTTTATGATGGTGATCATAAAATTTAACTCGTGGATCTAAGAACGATCCAAAACTATACATCGCTGGATATCCATTATTAAACTCCATTGGTAATTATGCTCGTATTTTTGTAAGATCCACTTAACGTGAATAGTTCATACAAAAATGATTTGAATTTTATAATGATCGCCATATAAAATAATTAAAGTTATAGCAAAGATTATTTAACTAAAAAATTATCTCATAATTGGATGCCGTTTGGTCCTTTGATTGCTTGTTTCTCATTTAACGATCAAAATCATTTCATACTAAATTGACCATGATAACGATATCTGATTGAAGTAAAACTTTGATAGTATGTTACAAACATCACCAAAATCATCATTATAGATTTTTGGATCCATCGGTAGTCTCCATCTATCAGATCATCGTATTGTCATTTATGGTCATCGAAATTAAATTTTTCTAATTGATGAAGCTAGGGCTATTAGATCGAGGCGGTCTTTTGTGACGATACTCTAATAATAATTATTTAGATAATGAACGATGAAGATGGATATTAAATTTTAAAATTATATAATATTTAAAATAAAAATATAAAAAAATATGGTAATGGTTATGCCCAACCGCTGCAATATGTTGGGCCTATGGCAGCGGTTACATAGAACCGCTACTATAGGTCACATCTATTACAGCAGTTATATTGAATCGCTGCTATAGATTTAATCAATGACAGTAGTTACATGTAACTGCTACCATAGGTCTGACCTGTAACAGTAATTAGTGTAAACCGCTGCCATAGGCCATAGGTCATAGGTCGGACCTATGGCAGTGATTTTTTATAACCACTGTCGTAGGTCATATTATAGTGGTTTCGAAAATCACTACCATAGTATGCATTGTCGTGGTTCTTTTTTATAGTAGTATTATTTTGCTCTGTTCTGTTACAACTATTTTAGCATGTTGTTTTAAAAACATTACAGGTCCTATAATGCCTATAAAATGATAATGTTCAGAGAAAAATGTGGTCTTCTTTTAGTTCATTTTTTTGTGATAGAGAGTTCTTTATATTTTCTTCTCTATTTTTAGCTCTATAGTAATGCTTTGTTAACCAACACTCATTTGGGCAACCTTAATTCTAATAACTCTTTTCTATAATTGTTTAATAAATATTTACAAAGATGTCAATCAAAAGAGGAATTTGAAGAAATATGGGCTAAGATGCTTTCTAAGTATGATGCTTAAGATCACAAGTAGCTTAATAGACTATATAAGCTTCATCATATGCGATGCACAACTCTCAACATAGATACTTTTGATTGTGGTATTAAATCATCTCAAAGGAGTGAGAGTACAAACAATGTGTTAAATGGTATAGCTAACAAATCAACATCTCTCATATAATTTATACTTTTCTTTGAAAAGTTAGTTAAAGGTTGGCATAAAAATGAATCTGAAGAGAATTTTTATTTTGCTCAAAGTGTCCTTACTTGAGCAATCGAACAAAGTAAGATTTTAAAGCATGCATCTAAAGTTTATACACATAAAATTTATAAACTATTTGAGAAGAAGTTTCTTAAAGGATGTGGTGCAACATCATGCCATGAAATTTCATATAATGATAATATATTTTAGGTTTGAGTTAATGATGCATGAGAAGGGTGCAATAATTCAGTAAGTTCAACTTAATATATCTACTATGAAAATTACATGTATATATAAGAAGTTTGAGATAACGGTGATGTTGTGCTCACATGCTTTAAAAATACTCAACCAAAAGAATATGAATAAAATTCTAGAAAGTTATATTTGGAAATGATGGATGAAGGATGCTAGGGCAAGAGTGTATAGTTTGAAGCAAAATGAGCTATTATTACCATGCATCCACTAAGACGGAACTCATTTATCACAATTGTGCAATGAGATATTTTTATAATCTAGTAATGATGAGCCAAGGGCTTGAGGAATCAAGAATAATTCCTTAGAATTTTGTTGAAATGAGCGAAAAATCTCTTAGAAGGTTTTTCAATAGATTGAGTTTGGATACACATTCTCATACAAAGGATCAAGAAGCCAAAGAGGATGGTGATGGTGCTCATGAGGATGATGAGGATCCATTGTTAGATCCACCATATGTGAAGCCAAAAGGGATTTTAAATGATAGACTTAAAGGCCATTTTGAGAAGCACAAGAAAGGTTCAACCTAAGGCCAAATAAGTAAGTAATAATTTATTTTAGCATCTTTGTACTTGTTAACAATTTATCTTTCGATATTATTTTACTATTTAAATAGTTTGTTACTAATAGAGTATACTTTGATGGTGTAGCAAAAAGAAAGAAAGTTGCTAGATCTTCCTCACATATCCAAGAATCTACTGTTCAACCAAATGTCATATTAGATGCCCGAAAAGTACCGTATCTAACTGCTTATCCAATTATTGTACCAAATCCCCATTTGTTAAATCAAGTACATATTTATTTATTTATTTTTGGATTATAATGAAGTTAAAATAGTATTATGCATGTATGTATATCTAAATAATTTTTATCTACCAAATTATTTGTCTTGGATGTATCATTACCCATCATAACTTCCATTGCAAGTGCTTTCATAGGTAAATTATCAAAAAAAGAGAGAATGATAGAGTTATTTATTTATCAAAATTTAGTATATTTTAATTATTTGCCATGATGTTGGCAAATCTTAGAGCTCTCATGTATTTGTATAATTGGATACCATAACTCTTACACCAAGCGTTCCTTTTGAAGTCACGTGACAAGGGTTCCTTAATCAGTTACAGAAATGAAATTCTTTAATCAATCATTTTATAATCTTTTATTACTTTTTAAATATACATATTGTTGAATAATATCATGCCATTTCGTGTAGGAGGATCATTTAATGTTTGGAGACCTCCAATGTAGTAGCAAATATACTTTCATAGCTATGTTATGAGTAGAGAGATTTTTTGATGATTTATTTTGATGTAGTGGTGGTTGACTACTTCATTATGATGTTGTAATTTGGTATATGGCACTGTAATATACTATATGAAACTTGTAATTTTGTGGTGGTTGATTTCTTTTTAAAATATAGTATTTGTAATTTGTAATACTTGTAATGTGGTTAGTTCACTGTTCACCTTCATTGATTTTTGACAATTTTGCTTCGGTATCTAGATGCTCTCATGACATTATCTTAGTGTTATGCTTCTCAACATCTTACAATCCTATTTTTACTGTGGTGTGATTGGCATGCATAGAGTTCTTGTCAGTATTTATGTTCAGCTCACCATTGACTTCGAATCAAAGTGCTATGACCAGTCTAGAAACTGATAGCCTCATCAAACTAATTACTTTGTGCAACTAAATAGTAAAATTATCTACAAAATGATTAGCCTTTTGATCTAGCATTTGCTATGGCTGAATTAGCAAGGCACTACATAGAACGCGAGCATGCATGGTGCCCAATGATGATTGAGGTCTTTCCATCCCTAGCAGCAATTTATAATTCTACTTTGGAGTGGGATCCATCATTCTATTGTAATCTACCATTTCCTCTTCAATTTCACTGGTTTCTTCAATTTGATGGTCGGGGATCTAGCTTATTTCTATTTGCTAGAGCTGGTTCTGTGCTGCTATGATAAGGTGCAAGTAGCCGGTCTTTCATTTCACAAGTTCAGCGATCCACACGATTTCCTCTTGCATCTTCAATCAATTAGATCATGATCGTCGTTCACATATAGACTGGAGTATTAAATCACCAACAATGGTTGTATGCTCATTATATTTCGTCTTCAGCCATGGCTACCATAGCGTCTTGGAGTTTCATTGGGCTATTTTTGGATTTTGTTAGTTTTTATGCTAATTTTCTTCTTATGTGTAAGTTTATAATGCTAATATTTTCAACTTTATAAACAGTCATTTTCCTGCAATACAACTTTGACTTCTTACCAAAAAAAAAGTAAAATTACAACGACTCACAAATATGCAACCAAACAAATAGTAAAATTAGAACAATTGATAAATATGTAACCAAATAAAATAACTTGTGCCATCAAATAAAACAAAGAGTTAGGGACATTTATCCCCATCAAAAACATATGCATCATACCCCTATCCTCAGAATGCCTTTTTAATATGCAATCAAATAATTTTTTGGTATCCATCTTTGAAGTAATTATCTCTTTCCTTACATCACGAGGCAAAAACTCAGCAGTATTGAAGTTGCTACTTCTGACTTCATCTATTATTTTCTCATTTGTAGATAGCACCATCCAACAAATCCATGTCTTTTGCGATAATAATATAGTTTGTTTGGATTTTTCACTAAATTAAAGAGTGCAATGCTTGTTAAAATACTATATTTTGAGTAGCTTATATTTTGGTAATTTAGCATACTGGGCCTATGAGTGCAATTGTCACTTGTTGCAGACATCCTATGCAAGCAAAAATTAAAGATAAGTTAGTTACATAGTCATAGATATTACAAAGAATATAACCCTATAAAATAAGCATAGGAACAAGATAATATTGAGCCCAAGAAGAGCCAACCCTGAATGATCCCACTTTGGAGCTTCGCTATAAAGGTGCAACCTCGAGAACTCCCCTTCTCCGCTCGGTGGGAGTATCCAATAGGCCCATGGGAAGGCTAGAGAGGACTAGGTCCACATCATCATTTCAAAGGAGCACAATATTTTGGAGGAGCATCGATGTCTCCCATTGAAATTCCACTACGAAAGCTGTCCCTCTTTTGCTAGAGCCTCTTGAAGAAGAATCGCTCCTGGGTGGTCCCACTCCAGAGTTTCACTGTCTAACGGTGCGACCCTAAAGATGCCCCTCCTCTTGTCGACAAGAATGTGCAATGGATCCATGGAAAAGTCGTAGAGGATCAAGTCTACATCATCAAGTATTAATGGCTCTTGTCGGGATTCACCCCTCAGTTTTCAACCTATTCTGAGAGGAAGTAGAAGAGATGGCAGTATCAAAAGAAGGGACGAACAAGAAGGTCATCTTTTAGGAGATTCTAGAGTTAGGAGATGGTAGTGTGCGAGATTCTGGAGCAAGGGTTGAGCGGACGATGGGTGGGGTTTGAGCGGATGATGGGCAAGAGAACTCTTGGGCTAAAATACTACTCAATCCATGGGTTTTAAAATCTTGGAGAACCATGATTAACCTTCCACCAAATTTTAAAATCCTGCTAAAATCCCATGAAAAAAATAACTAGGATTAACAATTTTCCATTCAAATGCTATGAGAATTTTATAATTCTAAAATATCACATATTTTTTTTATTAATTAGTGCAAGGTATAGTTATTAAAATTATTTCAATCAATAACTTCTCCATCATGCTAGCCATCTTAAATCGAGCCTAGTTCATCAACTCCTCTTCCTCCCTCCCTCCATCCCTCCTTTGTTAATTTCTCTTACCACTTCATCACCGACTTTTGGAAGCCAGATTGCCATCATCACCATCATAGATCTTTTTCCTCCTCTCTCTCTTTCTCTCACACACACATCTATCATGATTGTTGGTATCATGATATGCCCTAAGGATAATTGGGTTAAGCTAGGTCACGATCAAGCCCATGGCTAGACAATTGAGTCGGGCGTGGGTTGAGATATCTAGGCCTAAGGCTAAGCTTAGCTAAGATTTGTTGGATTGAAAGCCCTTAATACAAAAATTAAGCTTAGCTGGAGACTACTCCATTTTGATATTTGCTCAAGTCCATCAGCAATAGATATTAGATATTATTTGATCACAATAATTCTTATAAATAAACCACAATGATTGATATTTAACTTTTACAATTTAATAATTAAAATAATAATATTTTTGAAATCTAAATTTATATCATAGGAGTATTTTAAATGGATCTTAAAGTATTTTATTATCTACCATCCATTTATCTGCATAAATTTTAAAGCGCTACATCTTTAATTATTTATTTATAGATTTTAAAATATTTTATCTTTTATCATTCATCTATTTACATTGATTTTAAAATATTTTATATTTATCATTTATTCTTTTATATAGATTTTAAAGCTTTTTATTATTGGGACTCTACTTCTTCACCACATGCTAAAATAAAAGTCTCCTGATAAATTTGGTGAAATAATAATTCTGAGATTTTATAAAATAAATTAGTTTTTTTCATACGTTTAGTAACAGAAACACGGAAGATTGGTTTCTATTACAATGAATTTAAAATTTTAATAATTAATTAATATTTTTAAAAATTTTAAAAATTTAAATATAAATGATCAAATTTGAAGGACGCCTTTCTAATATTTTAAAATAATTCCAAGCATGCGCGAGTTGCAGGAGTAAAAGTTCAAAAATAAATCTTATCTTTATATAAATAATATTTTTTATTATTAAAAAATAGCCGTTATAACCCTTATTATTTAAGGAGAATTTTACAGCCATCGTAGCCATCTTACAAGCCGGTAATGAATTTTTGAGGACCCGTTGTAGTATTTAAAAAAAAAAAAGCCATTTTTTCAACTTTTGGACTTTGGACTGACATACGCCTCTCTTTAACCGTGGTAAGGCTGAGCATGAGCATTTAATATACCACCATAGTTACAAGTATGCAAGTTTACTTTATTGATTGACATGGCAAATACAAATATGGGTAGTAAATTGTAAAGTTGGTGAAAAGATATGCCAGGATTCGTATTAATCCATGCAAGTACGGATAGGATACCCTGCTATCAGGTACGGATTGTCTCCTCTCCATCCATCCTCGCTGCAATCGCCGCATCCAGGATGGCTGACGCTACCTTTTGGAAATTATATATGATGCATTAAAGATCGGAGCCAGAGAAAAAGATCAAAGCTAGAGAATGTAGAGCTACCCATACCCAATGGTACATAGAGGCACATATATATTAAAAAAAAATGACTCAAGTAAATATAAAGAAAGAGGGATACGGGAAGCGAACGAGCTGAGGAAATAGCAACCAATGGCAGGAAGAATTAATAAACACCACCAGCTCTTATAATTAACATAGGTCCAATTTATTTGTTTATTGGTTTACTAAGAAAAGGTCTTATATATTTTTACGCACATAAACGTTTTCAATGCGGATTCTGGCAATACATAAGAGAAAAAGATAAAAAAAGAGCCGTTGCGTCTGCCAGCTTTTTGTTAGCCTAATCAGGGAGGGTCTTAGCCTAGCCTGAGGCCCGTTCTTCGACACCTTAGTTAATTCTCGTTCTTCTTCTTCCATGGTTAGCTTTGTTTAGCGGCCTGGTTGGCCTCGGTTAGCACCAGAAATACATCATCAATCCTACCTTGCATTCTTCTCCCATTTGGCTTCATTTTTTCAGGGCCATCCATCCATCTCTCCATTGTTGATGCATTGTTCCATGTTGGGAGGACGGGAGGGAGATGGTGAGAAAGAACAGAAGTTGGATAAAGGGAAAGAGATGGTAGAGGAAGAGGATGAAGAAATGAGAGAAAATAGAGCTTTGGTTGAGAAGAGGCAGGATAAGCTTTATCCTGCTCCATTGGTTTCCCATGAGGAGGTGGTAAGGGACCGTTCTGTTTTCACGGACACCCTCCGGCAGTTCCATGCTACCATGGGTACAAAGTTCATGTATGCATGTTATTTCTTTTTCTATCGTTGCTTTGCTTTGGTTCGTTTCTTTAATTATCTTTATTTTATCTACAAGGAACAGTAAATAAACCAAACACAATCAATTTTTTTTACATTTGTATTAATCAATTTTAAGGTTTGATTAACCTATCTATTTGTGTAATGTGAAGGATACCTGTGATAGGAGGCAAGGATCTTGACTTACATCTCCTCTATATTCTAGTCACTCAGAAGGGGGGTATTGAAAAGGTGGTCTTCCTGCTCCCTAGTCTCCATCCATGTTGTTTATATATTAAATATGGCACTTAATATTTAATCCTTTTATTAATCTTTGTAACACTGCCTAACCTACTATAGTATTAATATTGACTAATAAACATTGAGCAGGTCATTGTGGAGAAAAAGTGGAGGGAGGTCATTGCTGCATTCAACTTCCCTCGCACCACCACGAGTGCATCCTTTGTGCTTAGAAAGTATTATTTAAGTCTTCTACATCAGTACGAGCAAGTGTATTTCTTTCGAGCTCAAGGCCCTCTCATACTTCCATCAGGTGGGCTCATGGTTGGTCGTTTATCTAGCCTTCTAAACTTTTTCTTTTTCTTTTTTTCATTCATAGCTTTAGAAGTAAGCATGTAAATTTACATAGCTACATGTTATTTGGATGTAGCTTGTTTGCAAACTAAGACTCTCCATAGAAAGCTTGATCAAAATGAGTCTGTTTTGGACCCGGCCATGGCAGCACACAGGAGGAGGAAGAGAACATTCCCTGGTTCCCAATCAAATGGTGATTCTTTCATAAATCTTTTTATAGTTTGTTGGACTAGATTCTTTGTTCCCTTTGAAATATAAATAGAGAGCGCCCAAGTGCGGACAGCCTCTGCTTGGGTTCATGTAAGAGGGCATGGGTACAGTTCATATAACATTTAGATGATAATCACAATTTGCATATTGACTATATATGAGTGGAAAGACAATGCAAAAATGGGTGCTTGTTTTATTTTCCTTGGTAGGACAATATGTTTTCTTTCTGTTTCAATCACATAACACTAAGTTTTAATTGCATAACACTGTCCAAATTTCAGCCCAACATTATTGTCCTGGGGTGATCTTGGGATGGGTTTAACATCATTGAGTTGGGCATTAATTTTAAGAGATGTAGGATCATTGGGGTGATCTCGTCACCTCCGCCCACATCACCGTTGATCTTGGGGTCATCACCCCATGCTAAATGCCACCTATGAGTGTTCAGACTCGGGTTGTCTTCTTTTTGGTGATGGCCAACCTTTTAGCTCCTATCCATTATGTAGGAGGCTCGAATTATCCTTCTAGACAATGCGGTATCAATGTAGCGTGATCAAGCCCTTCGGAATTCCACATTGCAATATCATGGATTGTTGGAGAGCCTTGCCACTGCTGATTAATAATATATTACTTGATCTCATTTTCCTCCCAGTAAGCTAAAACCTAAATTATTCTTCAGAAACCTTTTGCGATTAGTAACATAATTGGACACATCTAAAAGATGTAGATGTTGATTTTTGACCCTGCAATGATGCGCATGGCATTTGTTTCAACCCAATATTTTCAAATTTGGCTAAGGATTAGCCTCATTCATACTGAAGGGAAAAGCCTTGTTTTCCGGATCAGGTTCGTTTAGATCTGATTGGATCAAAAGGGATATTTCAAAAATTTTTCTTCGAAGATCCTAATCAGATCTGAGACTCCTTGGATCTTATTAATCTAATAATAAAAATAAAAATAAAAATTAAATCTAATTTAATTATACCTTTGTTTTGGGTAATCTAATTACCGTGTGATGATCCCGATGTTTGCCTGAGGTTCTGGATGTAGCAATGCAAGCGTTTGGCCTCTACCGGTATCCACTCGGGCAAGATCTGGAGATTTTCTCCTTCTCAATCAATCCTCCAAAAATCAGATCTAGATATGATCTTGAAGGTCTTCAAAACTGCTTTTGAAGAATAGTCGTTGTCTCTTGCAGCAGTGCTGCCTTTTTTCTTTCCTGGCGCCTTTCATTTGCTTGGATCGCATCTTGTTCGTGCCTAAAAGCCCTTGGGCGTGGAGAGGAGAGAGAGGATCAGAGGGTGGCGTGGAGGGAGAGAGGCTATGTGGCGTGGGCTAAAAGCAAAAGCATTAAATTCTAGGCGCAGACAGGGTTTATATAGACCCTGCTATGCCATGCAGTGTCACATCATTCTGGCCCATCACGATCTTTTTATATAATTAGATCTAAATCTGCTTGGTGGGATAACATCATCTGATCCAATCAGATGAGAGATCCTCAAAATCCTCCTAAGGTGGCGCCAAGATTGGGTCAAACAAGACTTCTTGGCGCCACAGAGTTTAATCCCCTGAAGCAACCTGGAGTCCCATCTGTATGGGACTCCATCTTTTATCCTCATTGGGCGCATGCCTTCGTAGGCGTGCGCCCTCTTCCTGTCTGCATTTTAGCAGGAGGACAAGGGGGAGGCGTGCGCCCTCTTCCTGTCTGCATTTTAGCAGGGGAACAAGGCTCTAGGTACTCTCCTATGGGCGCATGACATATGTGCAGATGTCTAAGCATTCAGGGTCAACATTTGACCAATGTCTGAAAATAAGATTTAGCAGATGATCGAAAATGGTAGGTGTTATTTTAAATTTATCTCATAAATTAAGATAATCATTTTCTGACCTGGACAAGCTCCAGTCAGACCAAGTAAAGGTGCCTGAGTGAGTCCAAACACATTTGGCTCAGTCGAGACAAGCTTTAATGATTGTTAAAGGAGAACATTAGGCTCAATCGTGTGCTAGCACGATCTTTTTGAACCTAATTGAATCTTATTCAAATCAAATGAACTGGGTTAGTCCAATTAACGATATCCAAATCCAAGCTCTTATTTGTGTGGCCCAATTAGATTCAGTTCCATATGGTAATGGGATACATCGCGATCTCTATCATCGACATCATCGAAACATCTTCCGATGGATCAAAACTTTTCTGATTCAGACAATCAGTATGATCGATCATCCAAATCATTCTAATTGCTCTCAAAATCTACCAATGACACCTAGCAGCATATGGTGGCAACCCATCAGAACTGAAAGTGAACCTCTCGGTGTAGTTACCTATATGATTAAGTTCTTCTATCTTGAGCTCCAACCAGATTAGGGTTAAGGTGATCTCATCAAATCCTAATTTTCGTCATATGAATTAATCATTCGATTCAAGTCCAATGTGAAAATCCTAATAGAAACTTTTTCTATTATTTCACTCTGCCATGGCCATGGATTTATGGACTTGATTCTCATGATCATCATAGGGCTGCTCCTCATCTATCGAGGTAGATAGATCCCCTATTGGTGCAATCCAATTCCTGCAATAAACATGTTATAGCCAACATACACCTCAGGGTTTCGAATAGCTAGGAGACAGAGTTATGGTGTAGTCAAACTATAACACCCTCAAGGTGAACTACCGATGCACCTCAGATTAAAGAACTAGACGCACCACTGCAGCTTCGAGCCAATCATCGACGAGAAGGTAAACTTTCTTATGACTGCTCGAGGTGGTCACGCTCAGTGCCCTCGTTCTCTAACGATTACCTATCCTCTCGCTCCGGTGTCTCTACACCGTAGACTCAAGACTCATCTATCCTAAAGAAGCGATCGTACACCAACCTTTCAGATCAATCACCATCCTCATGATGATCCTATGGTCCGGAGCATTTTATGAGTTAATAATGAAAATTTTAATGTCTTAAATTTTCAACTCTTGAAAATATGAACTATTATTATCATTTACTCAAAGTATGTATCACAGACACTTTCAAATACACACTGTGATCGAAAATAATTTATTTTATTATTTATAGTCAAAATTATAATTTTGCCCTTAGAAGTGTATTACAAGTGTCAGCCAATCTGGTTTCTAGGGCACATATATCTAACACATACAACCTATATCTTAGAGCTGAGGATCTGAACAACATGTCACCATATAATGCCAAAGCATTATGCAAGTTTTTATGGTTTATTTTTCGTAATAAATGTCATTATTAAACCTTATTTGGAACCGCATCGCAAGCCTTGGGGATGGAAGTTGGCTAAGACTGGCTTATTAGGTTATGTCATCGAACTGTTAAAATATATTTTGCTTAGGTCAAGGATTGAGCCCTAAAGTTTGGATGCACCTCAATTTGGACTTGCAACCATTTCAGTTTGGAAAACTAATAATGAAGAAAAGCTAGCCTTTAGCATTTTTTTTTTCCTCTTTTGTATTTTGTTTGGTCTGCAGCCTCCTGCTCTGTCCCTCAGCTCCTTCCTCCTATGGGAAGCAAGCAAACAATAGGTAAACTTTACACATTATGATCTCTCTCTCTCTCTCTCTCTCTCTCTCTCTCTCTCTCTCTCTAAATTGGTACTCCACTCTCTAACTTGTTCTCACAGAATTTTTCTAGAAATAGTTTAAGTTACAAGGGCTCCATTTCTTCCACAGCCAATGGTAATGGACTTGCAGCATTTCCTTCCATCCCTCGCACCCCCACTCTTGAGCAAGGTAGGCCGGCAACAGGTGATTTTCTCTCCTTCTTCCACCCCTCCCCCATAGGTTGGATATTTGGATGAAGCTTGCCAAGGACTACCAAGTTACACTTGGGCTATTGGTTGGTTTGGGTTTCAACTTTAATTCATTTGTTGATGCATGTCAGACAACCCACAAACATGAGTACTGTTGCCTGCTTGACCATTGAAACACATCATGAATTGTTTATTATTTTTTGATGTACATGAATTGTCCGTTACATAAACTAATCTACTGGATCATTAACAGCCTGTTGTAGGAGTGTTTCTTGTATGAAGCTGCAAAAGTCACTTAAATGATAGTGCTAGGCTAAAGAGAACTAAAGCACACAACATGCACTTATGGATGACTGATAGAAAAGAAAACGAAGGTGGCATAAATTGTTTCATAAATTGTTTACTTTGATATTTGCATGGCAAATTTTGAAGAAGGAAACATCAAGTGAAGCCTTTTAGCAAGTTTATTAGTCCATCAAATAAGAGCATACCTCTCTTTTTTTGATGTTGAAAAATAAGAGCATATCTAAATTTAGAATACTTCAGTAAATCGTCATTTTACCTTGAGAGTACCATGTTTAAGAAAGTAAAAAAGAAATATGCTCTACAATATTTCATACGGTACTTAAAAAACTGAGTGAAAATTTTCTCTGTGTTTTTCTTTTTTTTGGCAAGAGAATAATAATTCTGAACCATTTGCACCAAAAAATTGTTCAGATTTTCTAGTTTCTGACTCTGAACTAACATAAACTGGTTTATTCAAGAGAGAGTTACTTCTTACCAAGGATATGTTGTGCCTTGTTCAATTTATATAGTTTTATGTCCTATGTATTTTGGTTTCTTAAGAAGCGCCATTTTCTCATTACCTTGCTCTTTTTGCATGCCCACTTCAACTTGGTCCTACTTGCAAGCGATATCGAGAAATTGTTTCTTTAAGAGAAAAAACATCTTCTGTCATGTACGCTAATAGGAGATAGTATCTTTGGAGACTATTGCTCAGAAAAGATTGCTCGGTGGCATTCTCTTGTGAATTAGATGCAACATAGTTATTTGAAAAATTCTCAAAGTGGACATCACACCTGGAATGTACCATTGCTCTGAGCCATGGATGTCGATACTAAGTGAAACATTAATTCTTCCAGGGAAATATAATCTTCCGGTTACAGGAAGGATCGTCGGGAAGTTCGAGCATGGTTACTTTGTTATGGTGAACGTCGGCTTGCAAACCCTCCATGGAATACTATATCATGCTCCCCAGCCTTCAGCCTCTTCCTCCATAGCAACTCAAAACAATGCTATGGTCCCATATGTCCCCCAAACCCAATCAAGACGCAGGCAGAGGAGGCACCGAAACCGCGACCCAGACCATCCAAAGCCCAACAGAAGTGCCTACAACTTCTTCTTTGCGGAGAAGCATGCTAAACTGAAGGTTCTCTACCCTAATAGGGAACGAGATTTCAGCAAAATGATAGGTGAGGCCTGGAATCAACTCACTGAAGAGGAGAGGAAGGTCAGCATCTTTCTAATAGATAATGTCAATGCGTGCTCTCAGATACAATAATAGTTATATCATGCAACTTTATAACTACAGGAGATATTTACTAGCCTTGTTTATTCTCTTGGGCAGGTCTATGATGAGCATGGAAGGAGGGATAAGGAAAGATATAGGAGAGAGAAACAGGAATACAAGGAGAGGTTGAAGCTAGCGCAAACAGAGGTAGTGAGAGGAAAATTCACCGGGATAAGCCATCCCAAGTGAATTCTGAAGGTTGATATGCTCCCTCTACGGGGTCAATGTTGTCGAGTTCTAAGCAAAAAGTTACCACACTTGGTTAGGCTTCAGAGAGGGATACACATACAGTAAAAACAGTGCAATAGCTCATAGATTTGCATATCAGAATATCAAATGAATGTTTGCACTTCCATCAAAGAAGTCCAGGTATACTTGAGATGGCAATCTTTTGTTGAGAGTATATATTATATATTGACATTTCCACTTGTTGGCAGTGGAAAATATCAAGCTCTTGCTGATATGGTGTTTCTGAGCTTTTAAATGCTTAGGCCTCATAGAAACAAAGTTTTGGTCTAGGTGTTATATGGTAGCACAGCTTGTTAAATTTGCAGGATATCTGTGGGTACATGGAATCAAGTCTGTCTATAGATCAGATTGTGACATGAAGCTATCCTGGTGAGTTCGATGCATTAAGCGTACGTGATCGCATAACTGATGACAAGATCAAAAACTGGACATGATCAGATCTGAAAAGTTAATTGGATGCTTATATCTATATGATAATAATGATATGGTAAGCACCCACAAACAGAATGGATGTTTCAAGGAGAAGGAATCTGAAACGCAAGATTAGGTTGAAAATCCTGCTTGTTGGTCTGTTTAACTCACATCTTTTAAAGATCTTCTCAAATCTGAGTCTCTGAGCCTGTTGGGCTGCATCAAGAGAAGAAGACTCATGGAGGCTTTTTTTCTCCCCCTCTAATCACAGGATCTAGGTGGTGAGATATTTGGTGGATGGAGCTATGTTAAAATGGGCGGTCTAGTCCATGAATTCAGAAGAAAATTCAATAGAAAATATTGCTGGATTATCAAACAATAGTCCAACAAAATAACCAAACCCTCCCACCTCAGCATGGGGCTAGGAGCCAGATGGAGATCTTGGATTTGGCTTTGTAAAATAGGCTTAATGAGTTGGGTCCAAAATAAGATTGAAACTAATGCAAAGCCTAATGTCCTTATATACAAGTGCATATAAGGTTTTTGGGTCAAGATTAAGTTGCATCTAGTGTAATTCTTATAGACTTATATTTTTTTGGAATTAGATGATGGAGGTTCCATTATCTAAGCTATTAGATGTGGTCCACTAATTTTAAAGTGTTTACACATCAAAATAAAGTGATTTAGGCACTAGAATTCACGGTAATACCATATGATATATGATATATCATTATATATAATATATAACTTATCATATAATATATTATTAACATAATAACACAGCAGGATAATATTTTTTATTACAATGCAATATAATATATTAATATAATTATGTAAAATATTTATAAAATAATATTAGTAACATAATATAATATTATCTTATATAAATAAATATTAATTAATATATCTTAATATCTAATTTTAAAATATTAAATATAATATATAATTTTTTTTTTGTGCTATTAGTTTGCACATATACAGGACTATGACAAGTTGTATGATAGTCCCTGGATATCATTTTATATTTTTCTAGTAAAAATCTTATCTATAATGGAATTGTCATTTTCATGCTCAAATTAACTAGCAAATATGAGAATGGGTATTATGGATAAGTAGGAATGAAAGTGGTATGAATATTATCCATCCTGATTCATTTTTATATCTGAATTAATTTGAATATAAATAAAAATTTGAGGATCCAAATAATATCCGCATACGTATTTATATCCATAAAAAAAAGAGAGATATGGATATGGATAGATAATTATTCGATTTATATCCAAATTTATATATAATTTTATATAGTATTAATTATTTTTTTAAAAAAATATACAATCATATAAATATGTTATTAACTTGATTTATCATTTATTTAGTAATATCTTTGATTTATAGTCATAAAATTTAATTACTTAAGTTATATCCATAATTATATCAATATTTTCAATCCGAATTATATCTAAATCAGTTTAAAATTAGTATAAATATGAATTTTTATAGTTAAATAATATTCATATCTATATTTATATTTATTAAATAAAATAAATACATATATGAATATGCTGATAGTTTTATCAACTAAAATGGAAGGTCAATACTTATTCTAGCCCTCATTCTTATAATTCAAATATGGCTTATAAAAGGGTGTAGAGTTCCTTTACTTTGTTTCTTTCTCTCACCGAGGTTTTTGTATTTGTTACATGGTCCCAATCATGATACAATCCTATTTCTATAACCCTCATTGCCATATAGCATCCTTTGTGTCACCCGTGCATATGCACTAGTTAGGTAATTGCAGCCATTTTTTAACGGAAGATAGTTATTGATAAGAAAAAGATATATGTTAATTGAGTAATTGTATGGTATCACACAAATGTTTGATAACTTGCCTCTGCTTGTTTAATTTTAGGAATGATAATTATAGTTGATCCATCCGATATTCGAATCGATTCGGTTGAAATGGATTTTATCTAATCTAATAAAAATTATTAATAAAAATAAATTTTAAATAAAATATCTAAAATAAATTTGTATTAGATAGATATATCCCATCTTGAATTCAATTAAATATAATCTTAATTTAAATCTCATTTTTTTTAATTATAATTATTTTAAATAATTTATATGATGAGCTTTTTTATTCAATTTGATTCGGCCTGCTCAATCTTATTTATTCGATCCGAACTGATCCACACAATCCCTAATAATTTCAGGATAAACCGCATCTTTTCCGGGATGGTAAGCCGATTGTGAGATTTCGTGTCACAATGATCGTCACCATAACGGTAAAATATATATATATATATATATATATATAAATGAAAAGATTATCTATCTATCTGTTCTACCTCCACCATCCACTATCGTCCACGTACCGCAGGTAGCTGAAAAGGCAGAAGCCAAGCAAAGATATCTGAGATCCAAAAAAATAATATTAAAAAAAAATTCAAAAGAAAGCGAGAAAAAAAAAAGGGGTTTAATCGCTTCATCCGTCCTCAAATCATGGCCTTCCCAGCCCTCTTCTTCTCCTCCAACCTCTCCCTTCCCAAAATGCTCCCACCAGGTCCGCTAACACCTAAATTCGGCCACCTCTCCCTCCCCCTCCTCCGCTGCTCCTCCACCTCCCCTGCCGCCACCGCCGCCGCCTCCTTCGACCTCCACGGCTACTGGTCGACCCTGATAGCCCAGATCGAGTCCCAGCTCGACGCTGCCCTCCCCGTCCGCTACCCGGAGAGGATCTTCGAGGCGATGCGGTACTCCGTCCTCGCCGGTGGCGGCAAGCGCGCTCCTCCCATCATGTGCATCGCCGCCTGCGAGCTCGTCGGCGGCGACCGCTCCGCCGCCTTCCCCACCGCCTGCGCCCTCGAGATGGTCCACGCCGCCTCCCTCGTCCACGACGACCTCCCCTGCTTCGACGCCGCCCCGCTCCGCCGCGGCCGGCCTTCCGCCCACGCCCGCTTCGGCACCGACATGGCCATCCTCGCTGGCGACGCCCTCTTCCCACTCGCTTTCAGCCACGTCGTCGCCCGCACCCCGCGGGACATCGTCCCCCCAGCCACCATGCTCCGCGCCCTCGCCGAGATTGCCCGCGCCGTCGGCTCCACCGGCATGGCCGCCGGCCAGTTCCTCGACCTCAGCGGCGCGGCCGCCGCCGGGGAGGTGGAGGTCGTGGCCGTGCTTGAGAAGAAGTTCGGCGAGATGGCCGAGTGCTCGGCGGTGTGCGGCGGGATTCTGGGCGGCGCCGGGGAGGAGGAGGCGGAGGGGCTGAGGAGGTACGGGAGGGCGGTGGGGGTGCTGTACGAGCTGGTGGACGACATACTGATGGAGGACGCCGGGTCGAACGGGAAGATGCGGAGCAACGCCAGCGTGGTGGCGGCGCTCGGGATGGAGAGGGCCATGGAGATGGTGGGGGAGCTCCAGGGGAAGGCCAAGAGGGAGCTACAGAGGTTCGGGGACAAGTACGGGGACCGAGTGCTGCCTCTCTATAGCTTCGTCGATTACGCCGTCGAGAGGGGATTCGTCCTCGAAGCTGGAGGAGAAGGAGAAGTTGCTGCTGCTTCTGCCTCTGCGATTGCTGGTGATGGAAATAGTGATGTTGGGGTGGACGGTAACCGTGGACCTCCTCCTGGAGGGTGATGAAATGAGAACCTTAGTTTGTTTAGCAGAATAAATTCTGAGCTTTTTGTTTCTTTTTTCTTATTCTTTTTGGTAGAGCCATCTGATTTCAGTTTAATTTATTTGGTAGGAACTGGTGGAATGTTTGTCTCTAAATGGTAGTTTTCTGTTCACGTACTGCACTTTGGCCACCGGTCATTCTTCGCAATCTGAGGTTTATAATCAGTTAAGCAAGTCTGGAATGGTGATGTTCTCAGTGGACCAAGGCAAGAATGGATGAAAGAAGCTTAAAACTTCCTGCTGGATTAACTCACTGAATAGGATATCTTTTCCGGGGAGAATTTGGTGCTGGCCATTTCTACTTGATTAAATTTTGTATTGTGAGATCCAAGCTCATCTAGTTCATGGTTTCCGTGACAAAATGCGACTCCTTGGATTGCTTGACATTTTTGAGGAAAGGTAAGCCTTAGATTCTCTAAGCTGATTGGAATGCTTATTAGTCGTTGCTACTTGATTAAATTTTGTGTTGCGAGATCCTCTCTCATCTAAATGGTTTCGATGACAAACTGCACTTCTTTGAACTGCCTGAGATTTGTTTCGGTGGTGGTAAGCCTCTGATTAGAATGCTTTTAAGCTTATGCAATTCTAATATATGAAACTTAAAAAGTTGTTATTCCTTACAAACCGGACAAAATCAATATATTTTGATAAATATATATAGGCGGTGGACTAGCCTTAGGTCGAACCAATTTGGGCCTAAATCCGTTCATATTTTCTACAGTTCGATTCATCTGGTCTGCACTGATCTTTATATGGTAAAACAAAAGTTAATAGCCACTTTTCCATTCATTTGGCTTTGAATTTTTTTTTTTTTTTAAAAAGTCATGAATATAGATGTGACTCGAGTTTATATTTATCTCATAATATTTATATTTATTAAATAAAATTTATATTTTTTTGAAGCATTTTTATTTATTTTGTATTTATTTGTGATTATTCTTGTTGTTGTGGAACTTCGATCGATGATAATGAGGTTGGTTCAATGTCGAGCGGGAGATTAGTGGTGAATCTAGATGATGAATTTTGATGGAGAACTTACAAAAGAAGTCTACGAATCAGGGGATCCTTAAGTTCAAAACTTTTTATGGTTAAGTTAGTCGGAGCTCAAAAATAGATGGTGGAAAAAAGAAAAAATAGAGAGTGTAGAGAGTTGAATGGAGTGGAAGGAGAGAGAGTAAAAGCTCCTTTTAGTATAGAAACAGAAGAGTTGAATAGCTTGAGAAGTTCCTATCTCTCGAAAGTTCTTCCTCTTTAAGTAGAGGGGTTTGTTTGGCAGTTTGATAACTACTTAGAGGATCTTGTTTGTTGGGCAGTTTTGGATAACCATCTTAGTTTGTCAAAAGTCGGCATAGGTTGGCCAACATGAAGAGAAATTTGCTTAGAGGCTTTGCTGGCATTTACAGGAGATCAGTCGAAGTCTGATATTCTTTCGATATCGACTAGGTGTAGATTTGAGTAGATCGATTATATATCAATGTGAGGTTAGTTTATATCCGACTTGGTCTTGAATATTATTGACATATAGTCCTGGGATCAATCTGACCATCATGATGGTTCCTTGGTAGGTTGATTCAATGCTGACCTCTTCTGATGCTACCAGCTTGGTGCACTAACAATTCTAAAAAAAATTATCTATTTTGTAGGGGTTTGTATTTATTTCATTTAAAGTTGGTGTTTATTTTACATTATTATTTTTTATTGCAGAGAGATGGAAAGTGGCCTATGTCGCCTACACTAATGAATCATTAATGTGAATGGGATATGTCATTCTCAATCTTCCTGCAATAAAATCAAATAATTATGATAAAAATAAATTTTGGATGTAATAAATATAAGCCCCTTCAAAATAAATATAATTTTTTTATAAAATAAATATTAATAAATCCAAAATAAATAAAAAATAAATAGATGCTCTAAAATAAATATAAACTTTATGGGATAAACATAAATGTTTCTAAATAAACATAAACTCAAATTCCAACACTTAGCGTACGTAGACTTTTATCCTATCGGCATCAATATTTGATTTTTTTAATATATTTTTTCATCCCGTCTATATTAATGGCTTGATTTACTTATTTGTTTTCATCCAATCCGCATTAGCAACATCATTTTTATATTTTTTCCCATCCCATCTATATCTATACCTTTGTTTTAATATTTTTTAAATCGAAGTGGATGAAAAATATGGCAACTAACTTTTTTTATTTTATTGCACAGAGATGAAGAAAAAATCTTATTTTCCACCACAGGATCGTACAGATCTGATCAGATCTGAGATGAACTTTTCTAAAATTTTTTAAATAATTCAATCTAATCTAAGAGTTCTCAGATCTGATCATGATGATTTGATATTAAAAATTAAAATAAAAATTAAATTAGATTTAATATCATATCTTGTTTGAATAATCTGATTATCCTACAATCATTCTGATATTTTCTAAGATTCTAGAAGGAGCCACGCATGTGCCTGGGCTCTACCAGTATCCACTCAAGAAGGATCTAGATGTCTTCTCCTCGTAAATCTTTTCTCTAAAGATTAGATCTGAATCTGATCTGGAAGTCCTTCAAAAAAATTTTGAAAACAGCGTATCCATCTTACGAACACCATCGCATAAATGCTGAACTCTTCACAAATTTGATTGGATCTTCTTCTCAGATTTATGCCTAAATTTTTAGACATGTAGAAGAGAGGAAGAGAAAGGATAGAGGGGGCATGGGATATCTAGAATGGCAGCCTTTGGGTGTGAAAAATATTTCTCCATGAAGAGCCTTGGCGCAAAGGTTCTTATACAAAACCATAGCGCCAAGTTAGAGTCCCTTTTTGACCAAAATCCTCATTTTTTGACCATTGGGATGCTTGAACTTGATCTCCACGAAAATCCCCAAATTTCATTTGATTTTGATGCCAAAAATCAATATGGAAGGTGGCGGCACGAGTAGATAAAGAAGAGTCCACTACGCCTAGGACTCTTCCCTCAAGAGTTTGATCCGAATCAAACTCTATCATAACTTAGTCTAGATACCTTCAAAAATCATGAAATTTGGTACACCCAATGTATAATTCGTGCACTATTACATGTCCAAAAATTAGATCAAAATAATTTTTTAAAAATTTTTTAGAAGCATCTAATCAGGTGACCCTCAATTCTCTCAAATATATCAACTTTTGATCCTAGTTCAATTTGACTATGAATGAATTTAATTTTTATAATTAATCTGGTCTGGACTTATTCTAATCAGATCAAAATAAATCCATTCAAAATATAAGAATGAGTCAAATCAAATTTGACCTGGTTGCGATGAATCAAAAAAATTTCAGAAGAAGAAAGTCAGGCTCAATCATGTACTAGCACGATTATCTTGAACCTAATTGGATCTAATCCAAATCAATTGAACTGGGTTAGCTCAATTGATGACATCTAGATCCAAATCTTTGTTTGTGTGATCTAGTTAGGTTAAAATCTGTATGATAATGAGATATGTCACGATCTCCAACATCGAAACACCTTTCGATGGATCAGAACTTTTTTGATTCATATAATTAGAATAATTGATCATTAAAATCATTCTAATTGCTCCCAAAATCCATCAGTGATACATAGTAATATATGGTAGCAATTTATCAAAATCGAAAATGAACCTCTTGGTGTAGTTATCTGTGTGATTGGATTCTTTTATCTTAAGCCTCGACAGGATTAGGATTAAGATAAACTCATCAAACCCAATATTCGTCATATGAATTAATCATTCGATTCGAGTCCAATGTAAAAATTCTAATAGAAACTCTTTCTATTATTTCATTCTGCCATGGCCATGTGCTTAAGGACTCAATCTCATGATTATTATAGAGCTACTCCTCATCTACCGAGATAGATAGATCCCTTTATTGGTGCAATCCAATTCCTACAATGAATATGCTATAGCCAATATACACCTCGAGATTTCGAATGGCTAGGAGATCGAGTTATGGTATAGTCAAACTATAACATCCTTAAGGTAAACTGTCGATGCATCTTAGATCAAAGAATCATACACACCACTACAGCATAGAGTTAGTCATCGAGGAGAAGGTAGACTTCCTTATGACTACTCAAGGTGGTCACGCTCAGTGTCCTCGTTCTTTAATAAGTATCTGTACTCTCACTTCAGTGTCTCCACACCATAGACTCAAAACATATCTATCCTAAGAAAGCGATCGTATACCAACCTTCTGCATTGATCACCATCCTCGTGACGATCCTATGGTCAGAAGCATTTTATGAGTTAATTATGAAAATTCATGTCTTAAATTTTCAACTCTTGAAAATATGAATTGTCATTACTATTAACTCAAAAGATGTATCACAAACACTTTTAAATACATATTATGATAGAAAAATAACTTATTTATTAATTTATAATCAAAATTATAAAATTGTCTTTAGAAGTGTATTATAAGTGACAGCCAATTTAGCTTCTAAGGCACACATCTAACAAACTCTCACTTGATCTAAAGCCAATTGGCTACCAATCTAAGTCCTATCTTCTCAAGATGGGCTTTGATCTTCTACTGGCTTAATGACTTTGTCAGCAAGTCAGCCGCATTATCTATAGTATCGACTCTCTTGACCTCAACGTATCTCTTCTCGAGGTAATCGCGGATGAGGTAGTATCGCCGCTCGATGTGCTTAAATTTCTGATGAGACCTCGGCTCCTTAGCTAGGACTATGGTGCCATTGTTGTCGCAGTACAGAGGGACGACATCTGATGACATTACTCTGAGCTCTATGACGAACTTCTTATACCAGAATGCCTCCTTTACAGCTTTCGATATAGCGATGTACTCTGCTTTCATGGTGGAATCTGCTATTACCATCTGCTTGAAACTTTTTCAGCTGACAGCACCACCATTACAAATAAATAGACTTCTAGATATCGACTTTTAATCATCTATATCGGACATAAAATTTGAGTCTGTATACCCCTAAATCTGAAGTTCTCCATTACTAAAGACTAGAAACATATCCTTAGTCCTTCTCAAATATTTAAGATTACATTTCACAGAAGTTCAGTGCTCTTCGTCTAGATTTGACTGATACCTGCTCGTGACACTCACAGCATGGACAATATCAGATTGTGTATATAGCATGATATACATGAGGCTCCTTATTGTTGAAGTATAAGGGATCTTGCTCAAGCATTCAATCTCCTCAGATGTGTTAGAACACATCTTCTTGGAGAGATGAATGCCATGTCTGAAGGGCACCAATCATCTCTTAGAGTTTTTCATACTAAACCTCTTTAGCACCTCCTCTATATATATCTTCTGTGAGAGACCCAATATTCTATTTGGTTTATCTCTATAGATCTTAATTTCTAGAATAAAGGATGTCTTTCTTAAGTTTTTTATGAAGAATTTTTTAGACAACCACATTTTGACCATAGTCAACATGGAAATATCATTCCAAGGAGGATGTCATCTACGTACAGTACGAGAAAAACAACAATGCTCCCACTGATCTTTTTAAAAATACAGAGCTTCTCGTTCTTGATGAATCCAAATGATTTGATCACATCATTGAAATGAGCATTCTAGCTCTGAGATGCTTGCTTAAGTCCATATATGGATTTTTGCAGCTTGCTGATGAGTATCACCAGATGTGAAATCCAGTGACTATTCCATATAGATATCTTCCTTTCTATATAGATATCTTCCTCAAGATATCTATTTAAGAACACTGTTTTCACATCCATCTACCATATTTCATAATCGAAATAGGCTGCAACAGCAAGCAATATGTGGATAAATTTGAGCATAGCTACTGACAAAAAAGTATCCTGATAGTCAATGTCTTCGCACTGACTATATCCTTTCGCTGCGAGCTTTGCTTTGAATGTCTCTACATTCCCATCAGCACCTATCTTTCTCTTGAAGATTCATTTACACCTAATAGGTATTATACCTTCAGGTGGATCTACCAAGGTCCGGACTTGGTTCGAGCGTATTGAGTCAATCTCTGACTTCATTGCCTCTAACCATTTTTTGGAGTCGATATCTAATATCGCCTCGTCATAGGTTTTGGGATCGTCATCATGAACCCCTTTTCCTATGAGGAACATTTTCTCTACGTCCTTTAAAATAGTATCTAAGTACCTTTCAGAAGGATGGAAAATTTTTTCTGATCTACGAGGTAGATGAGGTAGTGATTGGACTGGCTCAATCTGATTTGGTTCCATAGGTTCCTTGGCTCGTGGCTCTTAAGAGACTTTCTCCTCGAGCCTAATCCATCTTTCGATGCCACCATCTTGAATAAACTATTTTTCAAGTAAGATGGTGTATCGACTCACGATTACATTATGATCTTCCGAAAGATAGAAATAATATCCTAATGACTCTTTAGGATATCCTATGAATCGGGCTCTAAAGGACCTAGACTTTAACTTATTCGCCTATTGTCTCTTGACATGGGTCGGATAATCCCAAATTCTAAGATGACTCAGATTTGATTTCTTATCATGCCATATCTCATACGGTGTGGTAGGAACGATTTTAGATGAAACCCTATTCAATAGATATATAGCGGTCAACATACTATATCCCCAAAGAAACTTAGAAAGATCTATGGAGCTCATCATGGATCAAACCATATCTAATAGGATTCGATTTCTTCATTCTAAAACTTCATTGAGTTGAAGCATTTTAGATGGAGTCCATTGAGAGACTATATCATTATCCTTAAGATAGTCTAAAAATTTTTGACTAAGATATTTGCCTCCTCGATCTGATCGAAGAACTTTAATGGATTTTTCTGTTTATTTTTTACTTTGAGTCTGAATTTCTTAAACTTTTCAAAAGCTTCAAACTTGTGTCGCATCAAATACACATATCCATACCGAGATAAATCATTAGTAAAGATGATAAAGTAGATGTAATTATCCTTGGCTGGCACATCAAATGGACCGCATACATCAATATGTACTAAGGCAAGTAGGTCTATGACCCTTTCTCCATGTCCCACAAAAGAAAGCTTAGTCATTTTGCCATGAAGGCATAATTCATAAATTAGATATAACTCAAAAGTCAATGGACTCAACAGTCCAAATTTTTCTAATTTATTAATGCTATCTTCAGCTATATAACCTAATCTAAGATGCCAAAGATATCTATCATTTAGACTATCCCTAGGTCACTTTGATCCTATGGCATTCACGTTTTGCTCGGTATTAAAAATAAAAATATTAATATATAACTAATAGAGACCATTTATAATAAAATCACTTGTAATTTTATTTTTTTATAAAGAATATGATAATGGTCCTTAAGAAAACTAATTACATAACCTTCCTATGCTAAATATGAAACAGAAATCAAATTTCTGCTTGCTGCAGACATATAAAAATAGTTCCTAAGTACTAAGTCTAATCTTGATGGTAATCGTAGAGGATAGGTTTCCACAACCATAATAGCAACTCTTACATCATTTTCAATGCATAAGATCATCTCACTAAACCTTAGCCTCCTACTATCCTCAAGATCCTGCATAGAAGTGCACAAGTGAGCACTAGAATCAGAGTCAAGCACCCAACTGGATGCAGAGAAAACTATAAGATTAGATTCTATAACGAGCATACCTCTAGAAGGACCTACCTTCTTCTTGTTCTTTAGGCTGGCTAGATAAAGAGGACAGTTCTGCTTCTAATGGCCGTCAGTATTGCAATGAAAATATTTTTTCTTTATCAACGGCCTTCTTCTTCGACTCTATCTTCTTCTTCTTTCCACCATCCACCTTCTGCTTCTTCATGGACTTCTTCTTTCCAAAAGACTTTTTCTTGAAAGAAATCCACTCCACAGCAAGTACTGAGCCTTTAGAATCTTTCATAGAAAGCTCAATAGTAACCAGCATATTCATGAGCTCAGTCAGGTATTCTAAAATTTATGCATATGGTATTTTATGATGAACTGCCCATATGCATCATTTAAGGACTGCAGAATTATGTCAGTTATCTTAATCTAACTTGACACCAAGCTTCTCAAGCTCTTCTAAGTCCTTGATCATCATCAGATAATGATCTTGGACCAACTGTCCATCACGCATTTGAGCCTTTAATAATCTTTTAGTGACTTGATATTTGGCTACGCGACTCTATTCACCAAATAACTCTTGTAAGTAAGCCAATATTTGATGGCTAGTCTTAATGTCTTCATGTTAGCGTTGGAGCTCATCAGACATCGAGTCCAACATGTAATATCTGGCTTTGTTATCTTCATCCATCCACTTCTCAAGAGACGCTCTCTGATCAGCGGATGGATGGGCTGGTAAGGTAGGAGGATCTTATTCCAACATAGGAGTCAACTTCTCAGAATCCAAAATAATTTTGAAGTTTCGAAGTCAATCCTTATAGTTGGATTCAGTCAATCTATGGGTGTCTAAGATACAAGCTAGTGGGTTGGACGCAGATATTTTTCTGTAGAAAATGAAAGTTTTTAGTTAGATTTTATAATTAGACTTAACCAATTTATTTAAAAATTTTATTTTTAAATAAATTTGGCTTTCACTATTTACTCAGATTCCTACACTTTCTTGGCAGAGATGTGAAAATCTCTATAATTATTGATTTCTAGTGGATGGTGCAGTTCCACTAACTGACTCACCATCTTACCTAATAGTTATTGATGATGGATCAATCGATGAGTGGACAACTCTTATCCAATAATTCTCTAATTATGGTGCATCCTAACCTGATCACTAATTTATGAATCTCACCATATCCGAAATATTGATCCACTCTTTAATTAAGTCAGATCCACTATTTGCATAGATTGGATTTCTAATTGGGTCCCTCACTATATCTAGAATATTGAGCCCAATCCATCCTCCAACCCATAGCATTCAATGTCTAATAGACATAGTTGCATCTTTCCAATGCAACTAAATCACTGTATCTAACCGAGAACAATCAACCTCGAAAAAGGTCCGTACATCTACAATGGTGGAAGACCTTCGACTTAATATTTACTTAGAAAGATTTAATTTAGGTCTCTTTAAACTTGACTTGACTTAGTCATAACAATTATGACTAACCTAGTGGCATGGGTTGGCTCGAATTATTAGCCACCTCAAATCAGAACTAGATCGACACAAATGGCCAGGTAAGTGAGATCAGTGGAAGGGATATGCCATTAACTCGATAAGAATGCATTCAGATCAAGTAGCTCTCAATTAAAAATCAGTCGGTCGTATTAGCCAAACTTACCTTAGACACCAAATTATCAAATTAAAACTAATTGGATTAGCCTACAATCCAGGCTTAAACCACGAAGCCAAATTAGGTCTTGATTTGATCGAGTCATATCTCAATATGATTCAATCTTGACCCAGACTTAATCTTATTAGGCTGATCAAATCTAAGCTTTCTTTAATCCCACCTAACCAACTCTTGATTCGGTTTGATCAACCGCTAGACCTAATTGAGCTACCCAAGTTGGAACTCAATTTTATGAATATATTTTAGATTTAAAAATTTATAATTTTTAGATCTAATTAATTTTATAATCTTAATTTTTAATTAAGTTTTGGATTCATGAATAAAATATATAATAAAAATTCTAGGGTTTTAGGATCTAAAATTTTGTAGAAAAATAAGTTTTGATTTTTGATTAAGAAAGAATGCGCAGCACCCCTACACGCCATAAGAACATCTTATCGAATGGGATAAGAGGGCCTTTAAATTCTACTTTGTTCTTATGATCGGATGGCTATGAAAAACTTCTTAATCAAAAATATAATTTTTTACTACAAAACTAGTTAGATCATATATCATATATAAAAAGATCTAACTAATACATGTCTTGCATATATCTCATATATCATCAATATGCAAACTTTCAAATCTAAAATATTATATATTAAATATAAAAAATAAAATTTTAAATTTAATCATATCAAATATAAAATTATTCTGGACATCTTATAGAACTATTCTATGACTAGTCTAAGCATGCATTTTTCATATCTCATATGAATAAATCAAAAATTAAAAAAAATATTTTTTATTTTTAAATCTGATTATAATAATTAAAATATTAAAAAATAAAAATTAAATAGATCTAAAATTATATTTAATCAAAATAAATATATGATCATACTAGACTACATATTGAACTATTCTATACTTAGTCTAGTCATGCATCTAATACATATTAGATATAAAATATTTAATTTTTTAATTTTTTAATTTTAAACCTAATCACATCTGATGTGATATCTAAAATTTTTTAATATTAGATTATAAATAAAAATAAAATCAAATCTAAGGTAGATCTGAAGAACTGCTTGTTAGATATGTATGCCCTAGAAGTCAGAATTAGCTGACACTTGTAATACACTTCTAGGAGCAAAATAATAATTTTGACTATAAATAATAAAATAGATTATTTTTTATTATAAATATGTATTTAGTATCTATGTTACATCCATTGAGTTAATGGTAATGATAATTCTTATTTTTAAGTGTTGAAAATTTTAGATAAGAATTTTCATTATTAACTCATAAAATGCTTCTGACCGTAGGATCATCATGAGGATGATGATTGATCCGAAAAATTGGTATACAATCGCTTCTTTATAGTAGATGAATCTTGAGTCTACGGTGTGGAGACACCAGAGCGAGAGTATAGGTACTCGTTAGAGAATGAGGGCACTGAGCGTGATCACCTCGAGTAGTCATAAGAAAGTCTACCTTCTCATCGATGATTGACTCGAAGTTGCAGTGGTGTATCTGATTCTTTGACCTGAGGTACATCGACAGTTCATCATGAGGATGTTATAGTTTGACTACACCATGACTCAGTCTCCTAGCCATTCAGAATCCTGAGGTGGATGTTGGCTATAACATGTTCATTGTAGGAATTGGATTGCACCAAGAGAGAATCTATCTACCTCGGTGGATGAAGAGCAACCCTATGATGATCATGAGAATCAAGTCCATAAGCCCATGGCCATGGTAGAGTAAAATAATAGAAAGAGTTTCTATTAAGGCTTTCACATCGAACTTGAATCGAATGATTAAATCATATGATGAAAATTAGGATTTGACGAGTTTACCTTAACCCTAATCTGATCGAAGCTTAAGATAGAAGAACTTAATCACATAGGTAGCTGCACCAAGAGGTTCATTTTTAATTTTGATGGGTTGCCACCATATACTGCTAGGTATCACTGATAGATTTTGGGAGCAATTAGAATGATTTAGATGATCGATCATTCTAGTTATCTGAATTAGAAGAGTTCTGATTCATCGAAAGGAGTTTCGATGATATCGATGATGGAGATCATGACATATCCCATTACCATATAGAACTGAATCTAACTGAATTATATAAATAAGAGTTTAGATCTAGATATCATCAATTGGACTAATTCAGTTCAATTGATTTGAATTAGATTCAATTAGGTTTAAGAAAATCATGCTAGCACATGATTGAACCTAACGTTCTTCTTTTACTATCATTAAAAATTATCTTGACTGAGCCAAATATATTTATGCTCACTCAAGTACCTTTGCTTGGTCTGACTGAAGCTTGTCCAGATTAAAAAAGGGTTGTCTTAATTTATGAGATAAATTTGAGATAATACCTGTCATTTTTCGTCATCTGCTAATTTTTGTCCTTTGACTTTGGTCAAACATTGACCTTTGACCCTTGGACATCTGTCCATATGTCATGCACTTATTGGAGGGCAGATAGGGGCTTGTCCCCTTACTAAAATTTGAAAAGGAGGGGGTGCATGCCTAGGATGGCGTGCGCCCATGGATAGGGATGCCTGGAGTCCCATGCGGATGGGACTTCAGATTGCTTCTGGATTTCTACTTAGGTGGCCCCTGACTATAGACTTTGACTAGTCTTAGGTGCTATCTAAAGATGAATTTATGGGGCTCTCATCTGATTGGATTAGGTGATGTCATCCCACCAATTAGATTTAGATATGATTGCATGAAGCAACGTGATTGACCGGAATGATGTGGCACTGTATGGAGCAGCAGGGTCTATATAAACTCTGTCTGCACCATACTTTTATAGAGTTCTCTCTTAGCCATGCCCCAAGACTGCCCCTCTTCCTCCTCCATGCCATATTCTGCTCCTCTCTCTCCTCTCCACGTCCAAAAAAAGTTGGGCTTCAGTTTGGTGCGATCGAGGCAAGAAAAGGCTGACGAGAAAAGAAGAAGGCAGCACTGCTGCAGAGATGACTGCTGATCTTCAGAAGAAGTTTTGAAGATCCTCCAAATCAGATCCAGATCTAATTTTTGGAAAAATGATAAAGAAGGAGAAGATCCTCAGATCCAGCCTGAGTGGATACCGATAGAGGTCAGGCGCTTGCGTGGCTAGATCCAGAACCTCAAGCAATCAGCAGGATC